>CM040246.1:96289176-96415207 GCA_022545495.1 Chrysanthemum lavandulifolium
GTGTGAACTTTTAATATCTTCACATCGCCCATTTCAATGGTCTCTCGAAGATAATGAACTTTAGCGCGATAATGTCTAGCACGTTTAGTGATTCCGCTTTCGTTAGCTATAGTAATGGCTCCAGTATTATCATAATACATATTTACGGGTTCTTCAATTGTGGGAACAATGTTCAACCTAGAAATGAATTTACGAATCCATACTGACCTCTTTTGATGCATCACAAGCGACAATATACTCACTACGTAGATGAAGTAGCAAAATACTTTGCTTTGTGCTTTTCCAATTAACAACACCTCCATTTAGAACAAATACATATCTAATCGATATTTTAAGTCGTCAAACACATCAGATATCCAACATCGATGTAGCAAGAAACCACGATCTCTTGTTCATCCTTTCCTCCATAGATCAAAAAATATCCTTAGTATTGCGTAATTACTTAAGAATATTTTTCACATCGATCGATGAAGTTCACCGGATTACTGTTGAAATCGGCTTGTCACATTCGTGCGAATGCAACATCGTGACGAGTACATCTCACATCATACATAATATAACCTATAGCGAGCGTAAGGAACTCTTTGCATCGCTCTTTACGGCGGTGTTTGACAGACCTTGTGACTTACTCAATTTTGGCTCTTCTTGCATTGGGATCGCGCCACGTTTGGAGTTCTCCATAGAAAATCTTTTCAAGATTTTCTCAATGTAAGCACTTTGACTCAAACCAATTAATCGTTTAGATCTGTCTCGATAGATCTTGATTCCAAGAATATATGCAGCTTCACCTAAATCTTTCATGGCGAAACATATTCCAAGATATGATTTTACATCTTGTAACATTGGAATATTGTTTCCCATATGCAATATGTCATCAACTTATAAAATTAGGAAAGTGACATAACTCCCACTAGCTTTCTGATATACACATGGCTCATCTTGATTCTGAGAAAATCCAAATTTCTTGATCTCATCATCAAAACATTTATTCCATTGCCTCGATGCTTGCTTATGTCCATAAATGGAACGCTTGAGCTTGCATACACGGTTAGGATATTTGGGATCAACAAAACCCTCAGGTTGCTCCATATAGACCTCTTCGTAAAGATGTCCATTGAGGAAGGCGGTTTTGACGTCCATTTGCCATATCTCAAAGTCATAGTATGCAGCTATGGCTATGGGAATCCTTATAGCTCTAATGTCTGCTACAGGAGAAAAGGTTTCTTCATAATCAATCCCGTAGGTTTGAGTGAAGCCCTTTGCTACTAGACGAGCTTTAAAGGTGTATACCTTACCATCCATGTCGGTCTTCTTCTTGAAGAGCCACTTGCTTAACCTGTCTTGCGATTAGGAGGAAGCTCAACTAAGACCCATACATCATTGTCTTTCATGGATTTCATTTCACATTCATTGCATCAAGCCATTTCTTGGATTCGGGATCCAACAATGCGACTTTATAGTTATTGGGTTCACGAGATCCCCAACTCATGTTCCTCGGTCAATGTATAAATACATACGGTCGAGAGCACGACGTGTCCTTGATAAAGTTTTAAATGCACCTTTTGAGGGTCGTTTAAGCCCTTATTTGATCACTTTTGTATCCATTATTACTTAATATCGTTCCTTTTCACTTTTAGGTCTCTTGAAGGCAAATTCTTTGGAATGACACTTATTCGGACAAAAGGCGCGAATATCTGAAGAAAATGGCCAAAGTCAAGAATCGAGACACTCAAGTCACTGAAATTGAAGGGGACGGCGTCGGGTTCTACTTGTGAAGCCGTCGAGAACAAGTTTTGTGACGACTCAAGAGCCAAATTGCTTATTTTCAAGTGGCGTCATCGGGTTTTAAAAGAGTAGGCGTCGCGGCTCGGACGGCCTAGATTTGATCCAGACGCGTCGAGACTCAAGCGACGGCGTCACGGACATAAGGTGACGCCACAAATGATAACGTGGCCAAGACGAAACCCTAATGACGGCGACCCGACGGCCACAAATTAAAGGGTGACGCCGTCGCAGTTGTAACCTTATATATAGAATCCAAATTTTTTAGTTTTCAGTGTGTAGTTTTGTGGAGTAAAAACCTAAACCGAACCAAGGCTGTCACAGTATTTTAGGGTTCCATACCCTATCTTACATCAAGATAAATGTTTTACTTTATTAATTTATGGCAATTCTACAAGAAGACTGGCAAGCCAATTCTTAGCATGAGAGCTAGGAAATTCTACAAGAAGACTGGCAAGCCAATTCACATCAATGGTGGTGAAACTGCAGGGTTCGACAAAAAGAAAGTAAAGTGCTTCAATTGTCACAAGTTGGGGCATTTTACTAGGGAATGCAGAAGACCAAAGATGAAGGACAATAGGTCTACTTGGTACAAGCAAAATAAAGAACCAACTGTGGAAGAACCAAAGGCAATGTTGGCAATTGATGGTGTGAGCTATGATTGGAGTTTCATGGTCGATGAACAAGAGGAAGAACCTTCGATCTTGATCTTGTGTCTCTTGAATTTGCTCTCATGGCTTTCTTTGACTCGAGTACAAAACTTTGAAAGTTGTTCTAAAACATGTAGGTCTGCTAGAAAAGTTGAAAGGCTTAATGAATCTTATGAATGTCAAAGAACGAGTTGTTTCTTTGCTAATTATCTTTGTGTCAAACCTTAGGAGAGGTATAGGCGTATTAGAAAAACAACTAGAGCACTATAGAGATAATGAGTCAAAATATAATGATGATATGATTATTCTTAAAGAGGTAGATCATAAGGCAGTGTGAATGAGGCTTTCAAAGAAGAGCTTGAGAAACTTAAAAGATAAATGAAAATGTCAATTTAATGTAGACACTGTTATTATCGGTCTAAGTCAATTGATAAAATTTGGAATGCTCAAATCACTAGTAAAGTTAAGTGCGGTATGGGTTATAATCTGATGCCTCCACCACTAAGAGGTGTTCCAAAGACCTCGGTATAGATTTAGCTCATCAGTCCGAAGACTTTCGGGAACCTATTCGTGAATATGGTCCTCCCAAAACTGTGAAATGTGAGGAAGAGGTTAAGCATGATAATGATGTTTTGAAAGTGCTAGTGACTCATCGATTATTGATGAGAATGTTAAAAAGAATGTAGAGGCTTCTATCCCAAAAGTTGTTAATACTATTACAGAGGAACCTAGGAAACAAGCTTATAAACCTAGATCAACTGTAAGGTATGCTGAGATGTATAGGAACAAGTCTACAACTCCTAGGGGTAACCAAAGGAGTTGGAATCATGTTAAATCTCAACAACTAGGTAGTGACTTTGTGATGAACAATAAAGCATGCTATATCTGTGGTAGTTTTGATCATTTACATGCTTATTGTGACTATCATGTTGGGAGAAGGGAAGTCCATGGGAATAAAAGGGTGGAGTCTAACAGGTTACAAAACAATTTACACCCTAATCCACACAGCAAAATGATCCCAAGAGCAGTTCAACTAAGAAGTGGTCTTAAAACTTTTGCCATTTGCTAAAAGCTGTTAACATCACACCCTAAATCACTGTTACAAGTGCAAAATCCAAAACAACTTTTGAAAAATCAGCACAAACAGGGAAAAGAACTTTTCAAAATAAAAGGTTCATTATAACCAATAGTGGGTACCTAAATCAAACCAAGATTACCATCGCTCATTCAAAAGTTCCCACCGCAAGGGTTGTAAACAAGAAAAGGGGGACATGGACAATGTTGTGAAGGCCTCAAGACGTTGGGAATGGAAACCTAAAGGAATTACCTCATCAACCAATCCCAATGGTGTATCAATGACCTTTGATAGATTTAACTATATTGATACACGAGGCGGATCCAAGTCAATCATGGCTTGGGTCCCCAAAAGAAACTAACTCTTTACTTTTAACGTGCGGTAACATCCAAGGACAAAAGATCGATCAAGGCTACGGATAGTGGATGTTCAAGGCACATGACCGGCAACAAGTCCTATCTCTCGATTTTGAACATTATGATGGACGGTTTGTCGACTTTGGAGTAAAAGTTAAACACAACCAAGATGATGCAAGGAATTTAAATCAAAAGACATGGATTGTTATTAATATTAAACAAATCGCACTACGAGTGCGAGGTTACATCCATTGGGTTCATACAATCACATCATTACATGAAAGAAAGCAGAACACATCATAAAACTACAAGCGATCACAAAGCTTCACATCCTACCCCAACCCTACTCCAATCTAACCACCATCTACCACCTATGGCTTCTTTGGGAAGGCCCACTGCATCACCTTAGGCGCCTTCGCCTATCAATCACAGTTGTACACCTTAGGGCTTGCTAGCCCAATCACCCTTCCTCCAACAAAGTGGTGAGGATGATGAAGGTCCCTCTTGTGGTGGTGCTATCAACGATGGTGGAAAAGGTGGTGTCTGCAGCTCTCGATGGAAGGATTCTAGCAGGGAGGCACATCCAAGATCCTTGAAGTAGTATCATCATCTGTGCTTGCATATGCGGAAATGTAGCTTGACATGGAGTCTGAGCTATCTTCCTTGATGATAGCATCTTGTGACATTGGTTGAGTTGAAGAAGGACCAGCAGCAACAGGGTTTGAATAAGCATCTGCATGAGTCCTTTTTCTTGATGAAATTGCTTCAAACACCTCTTTCTTCTTCTTACCTAGATTGTTCAGGACATAATGCCAAGCACTCTCATCCCAGACACTATATGAGAATGAGCTGTCAGAAGAGACATTGATGGGGTTTGAACTACTCATGGTGATTTTAGAGAGAGAAATGTTTTTGGAGTATGTGTGATATGAGTGGCTTGTGTGTTAAAGGTTCTTTAGTACAAGTTAAGTTGGATTTAGTAAGTTAATGTGGGGAAGGTATAAGTTGTTGAGAAGTAAATGAAGTCTTTGACTTTGGTGGCCGGATTAATGACTTGTAGTTGACCTATTGACTGGGTGGTTTAGTATTGGACTAACCACTGCCAACATCAACCTTTATCCTCTTTTAGTTATTTTCTAACCACTGCAAATCTTAACAATGCTTTCAGTGTGTGGTTTATGTTTGTGATATGCAGGTTTAATGGATTATTTGCATACATTGGAGATGTTGCTGTTCAATGCTTGTATTTTTGTTTATCCACTATCTTTTATGCAAGGAATAAGGCTAACAGTGGAAACTATAATACAAGCAGTGGTAAAAGTTACTCTCACAATGGAAAAGTAAAACTAAGAAACTTTTTCATTCATAAAGAAGTTACATTCAAAGAGAGAGTGATTCCAACCACAATCAAAACTCGAAAGACTGCAATCTAACACATCCTACATCCCTACACCCTACACCAGCTACTCCATTGGCTTCTTGCCCTTGCCCACATAGTCATGCTTGTTCTTCTGTGCTCTCTTCCTTTTGTTCTCAAAGGTTGACTGCATTCTTGGACAAGGAAGACCAAGAACTTGTGGATGAGGCCTTGGTAGCATTGCAGGCTTCTTTGGTATGGATATTTGCTTCATGTTGGAGAGAGCTGCTCCCAATGCTTTTGTCAGAGCCCTTGGCAACTCTTTGGCCAAGGAATAGGTCTCATCCTCATTCTCATCATCATCTGATGAGCTGGAGTAGAACTCAAGAGAAGGTGCACGCTTGGCAGTGTCTTTAGTTTGCTTCTTGGAAGAAGTGCTTGCAGCCCATTGTGGAAAGTATACAGCCCACCCTGATGCCTCTGAAGAAGACTCAAAAGCGATCCCAATCTCTTCCTCAGAATCAGAGGAGATGGCAATGATGTTGGAAGGATTGCTCATGATGTTATTTAGGGATTTTGTGAGTTCGAATGTGTTTTGATAAAGACTACAATATGTCAAGCCTCTTTATATAGGCAAAGTCGGTCACAAGGGTTCATTAATGAATAATTTACTTTTCCCTATTTTGGTAGGTTGAAGAGTAAATATAGATATTATCGGATTGACTTTGGGAAGATATTTTTAGAAAGAAGGCCTGGTTAAAAGTAACTTTGGTTAAAGCAAGTTGGTTATTCATATTCTTTGTATTATGCTAAAACATGCAGGTACATAACCAATCTTGGCTGGGAATTAATCATAAAAGGTGTGTATCTGAGACACACAACAAATGGTTATTGATTCACCATGTCTAATCCACATAAGAATCAATTAGTCCAGAGCAAACGGCTACTGGTAAAGACTTGACAAATCCATTTATGGTTGATAGTTTACCAAAAACTATATGGTTATCAACTCACTATATCCTTTATGATTAAGAGTTGGCTAGTCCATAGCAAACGGCTCATGGTAAAGACATATCAAATCCGTTGATAGCTGGTAGTTTGCTAAAAACTATGATAAAGAGCGATCCATTTTTCATATGTTTTCTTTACCATCGCTCTTTGAAAATCTTTGTGAAAAATTACCACTTTGCTAGTTCACAGTTTCCAGCGACAGTGTTATTTTTACCATCGTTGATCTAGCCGTTACAACCGATTGTGTCAAGAACTACTTTTTTACTAGCCGTTGAAAGAAAACATTGATTTCCATATATATAGGGTAATTTTTTTTGGAAGATTATCTACTTTCCTAATTGCTATTTATCCTCTAAAGATAAATATTTTCCAAAGATAGTCTTTCTTGCGCAAAAAATCTTAAACCCTACCCCTATATATCTTTCTCTCTCAATTGGCGAGTTATTCATTCAATTTATACTGACACAATATATTTTTCATCAAAAGATTCTATGGCACCTATCACTTTTGCAGATGAGCACAACCAAGTGGCCTACTTGAATAAGTCTAATGAGAAGAGTGGCCATGTTTTTCATCAGATTATGGACTTTCTTGATACTACCCATATAAGGTATGCTTTACTTCTTAATCGCACAATCTATATCTCTCAAATCAAAGCAGTTTTGGACTTACGCTCGGTCCATAACCATTGAAACTAGAGATACACATGAAACGATGGATGCTCTTAGAGCCACTGTGGACGGGGTAACTATTGATGTTCTTGAGGCATCCTTGAGGAGAATTCTCCAATTGGATGATCTCAATGGTATCATCACATTACCTATGCACGAAATTCATACACATCTTTCATCCATGGGGTATGATACCACCGAAAAAAGGCTACTTTCAAAAGAGTGGTTTTGTCCCCATTGGAGATTTTGATACATATCTTTTACATTGCCTCGGTCCTAAGAAAACTTCTTATGAACAATTTAGTTCAACCATGGCTTACCCTTTGGTTTGTCTAGCCACCGATAGGACTTTTAATTGGTCAAATTATATTTTCAAAGTATGCAAGGCAATGTAAAGAGTTCAACAAAATTTTTGATGTATCCACGGTTTGTGCAAGAAGTGCTAAATGAGTTTCAACCGCAACCCCACACTAGAGTTTATAAAATCATTGCCTAAAGCCTAAAGTTTTCAAAACATGAACAAAGATGGCAATAGGAATATTACACCTCTTTTCCTCAAATGCTTGCAAAGATTTCACAGTACAAAACTCACCCATAATCATTGTTCCAAACATTGATTATACACCACCGCTTTCACACCTATGAAAGCGAGCACAAACAAATCAACTCCTCTCATTACAACACAAAGATGTCCCCGATCCTTTTGGTTTAGGAACAAGCGGTGGTGGTTCTGAGACTTCAACCTAGTCCAATTAGGGAGGAATCGAGCCATTGCCCCATGATTCACCTCTCCCAACAGGTCACACATTTGGAAGTGTTGAGGCGTTGGGCAACAAATGGAATTGGTGGATATGTGTACCAAATTAGCTGCGGGTTGAATCTCTACAACAAGACTGGCACAAGTAAAGAAGACATGCCAAGGACATTACAAACTTAAAGAGAGATTCGGACCTTGAAAGAAGAGTTGCGGGGGTTGAAAAGAAGAGGAAAGCGCAAAGATAATGATATCATCTCCATCCTCACCGATGATGGTGATTCAAATGATTTTAATAAAGATTTGGGAAATTCTCCCAAACAGGGAGGAAAACATATCTTTGAAACTCGGGGAGGAGAATTGATTTTGAAGATGAAGGTGTTTCTAGTAAAGATGCAGAGGAAGGCGATACTCGAGAAGAGCAACTAGAGCAAGATATTTTTAGTCTGCAATCACTTGATTTTACCACGGATCCAATTTCCATTGTGAGACACAAATGTTCCCACCTTTGGACATGATGTTGCCAACGCAAGTGAAGAAATTGATATCTGAGAAGAAAGACAAAGGTAAAGTCATATGCAAAGCAAGGAGCAAACAAGAAGAAAGATTTCAAAGAAAGAACAAGTTCGATTGCTCATGATCTTTGAAGTTGCAAGAAAGATTTATGAAGTTGAAGTTCTTTGAAAAGAAAAAGCTTGAAGAATTGGAGATTGCAAGCTTTATGGAGGTTAAAAGGTGGATAGAATGGAAGATCCACTTTCCTTTGTTCCACCTACAAGATTCGGAGAGAAGGCTCCGAGTTCAAAGCTTGAAGAATTGGAGATTGCAAGCTTTATGGAGGCTAAAAGGTGGATAGAATGGAAGATCCAATGGAAGATCCACTTTCCAATGCTCCACCTACAAGATTCGAGAGAAGAATCCGAGTTCACTATGTACCTCTTGAAAAAGAAATTGATTTCTTGATTGCAAATGATCCAAGGATCAAGAAGAAAGCAATTGACCTAGTGGTGATAAGTCTTTAATCGAAGATCAAAGAACAACACGGTTAAAGGACTTTCTTCGAGATGAAGAATAATCAAGCACTTCAAGATGCTATTGTTTCATCAAGAAGGGCCAAAGAAACCAAGACAACCAACAAAGGCACATGTGATTTCAATGATGAAAGATTATTGTTGCAAGGTTGGTGGTGGAAAAGACATCAATTCAAAGGAATGCCCGATGATAAAGTTGAAAGTATCTACTACGAGTTCAAAGACAAGATAAAGATTTTATTCCAATGGACTCGAAGAAGAAGCAAGAAGGTATCCTAATTTGAAGAGAAGGCCAAAGATAGTGAATCTCGGACATTTAAGAAGACAAAGTTTGTCAAGAACAAGAAGTTCCAATCGAGAAATTCACCAAGAACAATGACCGAAATGATTGTGATAGAAGAAGACTTTTATCCTGAACCACCGCAAGTCGACATCCTATCATTGACGGGAAGTGTTTATCGCTAGCAATTTTGCTCCAACATGGAAGATTACAAGGCTAGGTGGTGAAACTTCATCATTCATTCAATTTGAAGATCTCATCAAAGCTTGTGATGAGATGATCTTGACACATTATGGAATTTAGTTCAAGAAAGGTTTGATCTTGAAGATCTCAAAGATATGAAGGAGATGCGCTTATGGGTTAATCTTAGAAGGCTCTATGAACCGAGATGTTAATGATGATTTACGAAATTCTCATGTTCATGTCCTGGTACTAAATGGTTCTACTATGATTCATGTGAAGTTCAACATGTTTCTACAGCAAATGGAGTAGATGTATTTATGCTTGCTGAGAAAGAATATCCACTCAGAGCTGGAACTCTCACTGTGATGCTATGTACTACTATAAGAGTTCATGAAGATAATGAGAAGGTCAAAGCATTGTTACTCAGGCTTCAAGATCAATGTTCAAGAGCTATTCAAGCATTGAGAAGAAGATGAAGTGTTTGAAAGAATTCCCCAAATCCTTACAGAAGATGCAGATTGAAGAAACTTATTGATTTGCAGAGAAATCATAAGTTTAGGGGAGGATTGTTGGGAATAAAGATAACAGTTACCACCGATATGCTTGTGGTTAACATCGCTAAAGATTACACTATGTCACACCCCAATTTACTGCTTTTGCAATGGAATGGAATTCGGGGATTGACCGTCATAGCATCACAATTCTGATATATTGAACGACCTAAAGTGTCGTTTGGAAAACACATCGCTTGATTTAATAAAACAATCGAGTTTATAAAGTAGGTCCCAAATGAAAAATCAACTTGTGCGGAAATAAGTTTGTTACAATTCAAACGATGTTTTAAAGCACGTAAAACCCAGTGAGACGCGTCGTCATCGCGACTCCATGATGTGTCCAAATGCATGCCATGAAGTGAATGCCTTAGATACCGAGATAAAAACATGCTAAAAGTGTCAACACAAAGGTTGAGTGAGTTCATAGAGTTTGGGTTGAAATGTAAAGACTTTCAAAATCGTTTATGCAAAGAAAGGCATCAGAAATCCACTCGGCCCAAGTTCCGCCCATACAAAACTTGCAACCTGTGTATTCACAACCCATTGCCAAAATGTATATAGTTTATATTCGCGCATGATGTCAAATGAATTCACATAATAATGCATGACTTAATGTATCAATGTTTACTTGACATAATTATACCAAGACCATCGCTTCAATGAATGTACCAAGACCATCACCAATGAATATACCAAGACCATCGGTCCAATGAATATACCAAGACCATCATCCAATGAATATACCAAGACCATCAAGACAATGAATATACCAAGACCATCACCCAATGATAATCCCAAGACATTCAAATTCCCAATGATAATCCCAAGACATTCATTTCAATGATTTATGATATAAGATATGACTAAACATTAAGTTCGCTTAAGCATGTAGTTTCAAATAATCATGATAGTCATAAAAATAGTTGAGCATGTATCTCCCCCAAAACAGTTGTGAAAACAAGTAAAAGTAGGGGCTATGAAACTCACATGGACAATAATGCGATGGCAAAAGTGGATACACTGAGGTATAGCGTGAATCTCGAAAATGACCTATTACGAATGATATGATATGTAATGAGTTGCAATGTAATGTTATGCATGCATTTCGTATGTTATTTATACCATTAGCGAGTTTTGAAAATAATACTTATCGTCGAAAAATACTCTTTTGACGTCTTGACCCTTCAAAAATGACTTTACAAGTATTTACGTCAAAATGTCATCCTACAATGGTTTTATAATGATTTATAGTGAAATTGTCACTTTTCGTCGCAAAACAATGTCGTCGGAATTTTCTTGAAACTAACAAAAATGGCTCCGAAAAACTAGTCGTAAAACGGTGTACGTCGATCGTTAGAGAACGAACTCGACGGTTTTGGAAAGTTTGTATCGATATCTAGAAGTTTCAGTTCAGGAGTTTTCGTCCAAAAGGTCTCGAACATAAAGATAATAAGGGTTAAAGGTAGTGGTTTTGGCTAATTGTTGTGCGTAAAATGAGTTTCGCCAAGTTTGAACATCCAGAATAATTTACTACAACTCCGCTATACAAACGGCTTGTCGTTTTGAAAAATATGGCCGGTGAACTTGATTTTACTAGAAGACATTTCGCTCCAAAAGTTTCACAACCTCATTAAAAACAAACAAGAACATGGTCACATATACTAATGTAACACTTGTAACGTAAAGATAATATAGTTTTTCGTAAAATAATAGTTACGGCAACTTTATGAAAACGCATATATCTTTGTCGCTTTCAAACTGCTTTCTACGATAATACGTCCTTAGCTTCGTATCAAAGTATACTAATATATTTTGACAAGTCGAAATAATTTGTGAAGCTTAAGGCTCGTTTTTGACCGAACAACTAAAAATATGTTGTTGAAATTTCGAAAAGTATATTTTTCGTCGTCAAACTTGTAAAATCCATAACTTCTTCGTTATAACTCCGCTTTTAATCCGCTCAAGCGGCCACGGATTCGCTTTTAAAGTATATTTTCTAAATATCAAGGCCAAAAAGTCGTGCCTCACCGTCGGTTTTTCCGAAAATTAAAACAAGGACAGAACCTATTTTATAGTTATCGAAAATAGTTTTCTCGGACAAAACCTATTCTAATCCCTTCAAATCAACTCCAAAACTAATCTAATCCTACCATACACCTTCTTAGGGTGTCATGGGTTCCTAATCACCATCAAGACCAATGAATACCAAGGGGATAATTATAGGATGACCATAATATATATATAACTCTAAAATCAAGTAAAAATGGTATAAATCACATATGTCTTGCATGTTGCACCAAAAATGAAAAGATACATATGAAATGAAGAGGAAACATGAAAAATGATAGAAACATGCTTACAAGTGAATATGATGAGGTGCAAGTAACAAGGTTAAGCCTAAATACTCTTGGTTTTTATTTCAAAACCTTATAAAGAGTATACACTAGATTGTATAAAACTTGAACTTGAGAAGAAAATTTTGGTGATCCCTTTGTGATCCTTCTAAGGCCGGTTTTGAGAGGAGAGAAAACAAAGAGAGAAATGTTTTTCTAACTTGTGAATAATAGAGATGATTGAAGAGTGAAATGAAGGTGAAGTGTATATCTAGCTTGAGTAATAATTTGTTACCAACTCATAAATGAGTTGCCCCCCCCTTAGGCCGGTTTTTAGGGGATAGTGTTCCCCAATCATATATATTTTTTTTCTTTTTTACTTGTATATAATATTTACTTGTAACAATTTCAAGAAAAGTGTAAGTAATGTGTAGGAAAATGTATAATTAAAGGTAATTGGTAACTTTTTGGTACAAGTAAGTTTTAATAGATCAAAATAGAATGTAATGAGATAATAAAATTGTAAAATACATTCCTTGTGAAATTTGAGTGATAAAATAATTATCGAGTAGTTTTTAAGAAAAACGTCGTAATAATATAACTTTAACGATTTATATACGAAATAAATTCAAAACACTAGTTAAACTCAAAATATAGTTTTTATAACTAAATGTAAGTATAAAAATATGTCGGGATCATTTTTGAAAGTAACGGATTAAATATTTAAAATAATAACTCACGCGATAACGTTTATTAAATATAAAAATTACGCGTTAAATGTGAAATGAAATGTCATGAATGAACTAATATGATGCAAATGATGTCAATGAAATGTAGACTAAACTTAGTCCATATGAAATGTACGTGATGATATGATCATGAATTCGCCGCTAAACCTTTAAGGTTACGCGAATTTGGAACACGCAAACCTAGTTTACGATAAATGTTGGAATAGTGAAATGTGAATTGTTTTGAGAAATGACCTGAAATTGCGAGTTGTCACACACTAGCAGTGGAAACTCGTTACCATTGCCAGTATCATTATTACCACTGCTATTAGGATAATTGTTATGTATCCGTGTATTGATAAGTATAGAAAAGATCTTGTGTATATTCTATATTGTTAGGTTTATACTTATCTTGTAAAGGACTCCTTGTGCTATAAAAGGAGATCCTAGGTCATTGCTTAGAAGACGTATTATTCATATTAGCTTCAAGGTGTAACCCTAGTGATAAGCAAGATCACTCGTATTATTTCTTAATAATATTGGAGCTTTGTGTTTATTGTTCTTACTTACATTACATCATGTAATCTGTCTTCTAAGTATTACTAAGTATATTCCGCGTGCTTATTAATATAACTCAAAATATCACTAACACAAGGTGTGTGTTTAGATCCATCACAACCCTTTAAAAGACCTCTTGGATAGTCTTTCCTAGGTGCTTATGCCAAAGCAATGGAGGTTTGATCTAGTCTCAAGCCTATGGTAATCTATGTACTAGGACCGGTTAATGAGTGTTTATCTTCCATTTCCAACTTGTTATATTTTATATACACCCGAGAGATGTGAGTATCCAAACACCCCATGTGAGGTTCCAGTATATAATTTCCGTGCTTGTTATGACTTTTGCGGGGCTTATATGTGTTGTGGATCGTTCTAAACTAATTCTTCATGACCCCTAACTTATAAATTAATTGGCTAAAAGCACATTTGCTTGAGGACAAGCAAATATCAAGTGTAGGGATATTTGATAAGGTTTTAAATGTACCTTTTGAGGGTCGTTTAAGCCCTTATTTGATCACTTTTGTATCCGTTATTACTTAATATCGTTCCTTTTCACTTTTAGGTCTCTTGAAGGAAAATTGCTGGAATGACACTTATTCGGACGAATAGGCGCGAATATCTGAAGAAAATGGCCAAAGTCAAGAATCGAGACACTCAAGTCTGGCCCGAAGGGGACGGCGTCAGGTTCAACTTGTGACGCCGTCGGAACAAGTTTTGTGACGACTCAGTAGCCAAATTGCTTATTTTCAAGTGACGGCATCATGTTTTAAAAGAGTAGGGCGTCGCAGCTCAGACGACCTAGATTTGATCCGGACGGCGTCAGAGACTCAAGGCGACGGCGTCACAGAATTAAGGTGACACCGTCACAATGATAACGTGGCCAAGACGAAACCCTAATGACGGCGACCCGACGACATCACAAATTAAATGGTGACGCCGTCGCAGTTGTAACCTTATATATACAATTCGAATTTTTTAGTTTTCAATGTGTAGTTTTGTGGTGTAAAAACCTAAACCGAACCAAGGCTGTCTTGTACAGTATTTTAGGGTTCCATACCCTATCTTACATCAAGATAAGTGTTTTACTTCATTAATTTAATTATGTCTTCAATTGATTGTGTGTATGCTTGCATGTTCCCATGTCCGCTAATTTACTTGTGTGTTTGTTTAGGTAATATGAAACTTAGTTATTGAATATTGATTGGTTGTCTCTTATCTTAATTGTGATTGACCTAGTATTGCGATAGGTCATTCGTTGTGTTGTTAATAGGGGTGAGCAAACGACCTGAACGGACTGGACCGACCGACGGACCGAGACCGTACCGGACCGGACCGGACCGACCACATTCGGTCCGGTCCTCGGTCTATGCATTTGGGATAATTCGGTCCTCGGTCCGGTCGGTCCGGTCCGGTCCGAACCACAAACCGACTATTTTGGCCTTAGTAGACTCCAAACGGTCCGGTCCGACCGACGGACCGACCGAGACCGGACCGGACCGACCACATTCGGTCTCGGTCTCGGTCTCGGTTTTTACCTTAATTCGGTCTTCGGTCTTGTCGGTCCGGTCCGGTCCGGTCCCGGACCGATGCTCACCCTTAGTTGTTAATGCTTTGTTGAACCTTAGTTTATAATCACCTAGAGTAATTGTAGGCTATACATTCAAAGAATACCTTAGAGTTAAAGTTTATAAATCCTAGAGATTTTGTAGTCATTAACCTTTGGTAGCTTCAAAGAGTTAGGGATAAACGCATACCTTACGACCTTAGAGACACAACGCGATTAAGAATAAGGACGTGACAATTCAACCATCAATAGGAGATAACTAGGGAGTAATAAAGCCTAAGCAAATACATTTTTAATCATCATACGAGCACACTACAATAGACATAGACTCACCTTAGTTAATTAGATAATTACATAGTAGACGTAATCGGTAGAAATATCAACCCCCAAATCCAAACCCCGAGATTCGTACCTTTCCATTTCCTAAAAAAATATAAAAAAGATAAAAAAAATAATCTTCCTCAACCCCAACCTTAGCGTAGTAACTTCTCACTAGCATTCCTATTCCCCTAGAGAAAGATATCAATTCCCGTGGCTTACCCTAATACTACACTACAACGATTAGGTTCACTACCTAGGGTGTTGAAAAACTTGCTCGACGAAAAGGAAGTTCCTTTGACCCCGAACGCGCTGTGTAAGCGTATCAGTCCTATTGGAATTTCGAATGGGAACAATATCACTTTGAGGTTCTTCAATTATTGATCATCCTCATCATGATGAATGCTAGTGTCTAAAGAAGGATTTGTATTATCTTCTTGAATTAATTCAAGATCATCTAAATTCCCACTTGCTTTAAGATCCATAAGATCATTCTCAAATAACTCAGCATTCCGAGCAACAATAACTTTGTTCTCAGATGGAAGATAGAAATAATATCCCACAGTTTCCTTAGGATATCCTACAAAGATACACTTAACAGCTCTAGGTTCAAGTTTGTCAGATTTGGTAAGTGTATCACGCTTAACAAGAGCCTCACAACCCCAGACTTTTATGTAAGACAGCTTAGGGCTTGCCCATGCCATACTTCGTATGGTGTCTTTTCAACCTTCTTAGTTGGAACCATATTGAGAATGCGTGCAGCAGACTCAAGGGCATAATCCCAAAAGGACTTTGGAAGAGTAGTTTGTTTCATCATAGAACGCACCATGTCAAGCAGGGTTTGATTTCTCCTCTCAGATACACCATTGTGTTGTGGAGTATAAGGGGGAGTTCGATGGGAAATAATCCCATGCTCTTTAAGATGATCCAAAAACTCTTGACTCATGTATTCACCTCCACGATCATAACGTAGTGATTTAATGGTCTTCCCGAATTTATTTTCTACTTCCTTTTGAAACACTTTAAATGTTTCAAACACTTCATGTTTATGTTTCAGCAAGTAAACATAACCATACCGACTATAGTCGTCAGTGAAAGTCACGAAGTAATTTGCTCCTTGTCTTGATGTGATTCTAAATGGGCCACATACATCTGAGTGTATAAGTCCAAGTAAATCTTTAGCCCTTTCCACTTGATGTGAATAAGGTTTTCTAGCCATCTTACCAGACATACAAGCAACATACTTTTCAAGAGGCTTAATGTCGAGATGAGTTGAGAAGTCCATCTTGTTGCAACTTCTCCATGCGTTTCTTACTAATGTGTCCAAGACGACCATGCCACAAGAGAGCAGAGTCCAAGTTTGACTTGGATCTTTTATTGCTTACAGCAAATATAGAACATTCATTTGTATTCGAACAAGACATTTCAATTTCATAAATACCATTACGAGGAATAGGAGTAAAATAAACAACGTTATTCTTAGTAACTGAAATATAATTATTCGATTCAAAACGGTTAATAAAACCATCATCATACAAACGAGAAACTGAAATAATCCCCCTAGTAATAGAGGGAGAATAATGACAATCATTTAAAATAATAACTAATCCTCTAGGGAGAGATAAATGAAAAATTCCAATAGCTTCAACTTACGCCCATTGACCATTGCCTACGTCGGACTTAAAGCTCCCGGCTTCACTTCCCTCACGCCCCTTAGACCTTGAGTATTATTACGGATGTGAGTACCAAAACCAAGGTCATATACTAAGGATGATTTAGGAAAGAGTAGAGTTCTATAGTGAAAATACCAAGAACTAGTTGCAAGAGACTGCTTTCTTCTTTTTCATTAACTCGGTGAGATACTGGGGACAATTCCTTCTCCAATGTCTTGTCTCACCACACTGGTGACAGGTAGCGTCCTTCCCTGGATTATCCTTCATGGGTGGTGGAGGAATCTTGGATTTGGATTTAGAAGAAGAAGCATTGTATGGCTTATACTCAGTAGCATAACCAAACTTGATGTTTCCATTTCCATGATTCCCCTTAGCAGCCTTAAACGATTTATTCTTTTTGTGGTTTTTCTGGACCTTACCGCCACCCCCACGTACATAATGTAGTACAGGTGCAACATCTTTCTTTGGCAACGTCTGCTCATGTTGTTTAAGCATAACATGTAGTTCATTCACAGTCTTCCCCATGCTGTGCATATTAAAGTTCTGCACAAACGTAATGTACTCTTTAGAAAGACCAATTAGGATCAAACTAACTCCATAGTTTAGAGTAACTAGGTGACCAAGACGTTCCAAATTGTCAATGTAGCTCTTCATCTTGAGAACATATGAGCTAACCGATTGACCCTCTTCCTGCTAGCAAGCGTGGAATTCACGTGCAGTTTGTAGAAGCTCTTGCTCTGCCTGTTGGGAGAACATAGACTTCAACTCCTGAAGCATGTCATAAGCACCAAGATGAGTTAGATTTCGTTGGATCTCTAACTCCATGGTCATGAGCATGAAGGCAGCTATATCCTTTGAGCCTTTGACCCAAGCAATATGAGCTGCAAGAGCCTCAGGTGGGACAGGGTGGCCAGGAGTAGCAACATGTGTTGCAGGTATAGGATGCTCCAAATAAGTTTCCTTATCTTCAGCTGATAGTATAATGCGGTCGGCGATACCAATCAATGAAGTTAGGTCCAGTGAGTTTTGTTTCTCAAAGAAACTCCCGAGTACCGAATCAAGCTTCCGATCAAGTAGTCATCTACAATTGAAAAGTTCAAATAATTAGTATTTTCGATAATTACATTTTTAAAAGAATTAACTACCCAATTAATTACTAATAAGACTAAGATCCATCTTGCACTCCCACTTACTTACCATAGGTTTGACCAATGCGTAAAAAAATAGGACAAAAGCTAAGCGACAAGCGTTAATTGCATAATGCAACTCTTAGACTTTATGAGATTGTTTAAGGCATTAGTATCAAATAATAATGTCAAAAGCATGTTTAGTTCTCATCTTATGCCTCGGGTTCAAGGTCTGACCAAGCCAACTCGAGATAAGTCGACCAAGTATGAACGTGTAAAAATAACCAGAGGTCTGACCAAGGCGAAATAATTACCATGGGTTGGAAAGGCCCTTAGGTCTGACCAGAGAAGTCAATCCAAATGCACGTGTTCATAGTTGGATGGCATAGACTTAAAATTAACAAACAGGTATGCACATATAAATGTGGTAAAAGTCGTGTACAAAGAAGCATGCAAAACAACTTTGTAACACTAATTTTAAAAACTTTTGGTAATGACACCGTAGTGATCATCATGGTTCACGGTAGCTCCAATCGAACGCATGTGGAGGCAGAGGACCGTAAGTACCAAGCATTACCTAGACATCCTTTCGGTGCGACTGTGTGCACCTCTTTGAACCCCCTTTTGAGTTTGTTCTAGTGGGTGAGCCGTACATCCCTAGTGTCCATAGCGTCTTGTTTTTAAACACTTGAAAACGTGTTTCATATATTAGGTCACTTTATTTTACAAAAACGATTTTCCATGAATCAAATAGTAGGTCACAATGAGCATGATATTTAGGCGTGTAAATAAAGACCAATATTAATGTTATGGTTGCGATATGTATTATTCCATATTGCATACAATTAGGTGTCAAAGCAAGTAATAATGCACATATAGGAATCACAAACATATAAGCATAAACATCAATATTAATAAACACATATTGTTCCGAGATCTCTTGCGAGTCTTCCCCAAACGGAGAACCATAAGACCTTCACTAGGTGTAATACCTAGATCGCCCCATACATCACTTAAAAGCAATTGAGTAGGTCTTGTGGCCGGAAAACACATAAAACATGGCAATCTCAATTAACAAGTAATTACGCAATTTTATGTATTTAATAAACAATATGTAATTCTAATTATCATAATAATTCTAATTAACAATTAATTAATTGTAATTAACTTTTAATTCTAATTAACAAGTAATTCTAATTAACAAAGTTAATTCTAATTAACAAATTAATTCTAATTATCAATATAATTTAATTTGTGTGTAACTAGTTATTATTTAGACTAAAATACACCGTTGGTCCCTAAACTTGTTCCAGCGCATCACGATGGGACAAACTTGGGCGTTTTCATCGCTGGAGGTCTAAAGCATGGGGTTTATATGCCAAACTCATCCCTTGACCATTAACGCCGAGGTCAATGTTATGTTGTTGAGGGTAAAACCGTCTTTCACTATAGCGTTCTTTATACAAACCGTTGTACAGTGTTTGTAGCTGCTATATGTCTGTGTAACACGGTTTGGTCGTCAGTTATCATTCATCCCTAAACTATCCTACAAAAACAGTCTTCTACAAAACGATAATCATTTCAACATGGTACGTTGCTAGTGTGGTAAGCAATTATTATTCGCGCTGTGGACCTCTCGCCAACCAGTATGCCGATTATTTGGTTGTCCTGTTGAAGTAAGTGCGTCTTAATATTTATTGTATTAGTTTGTTTTCTCAAGCAGCAAAGTACATTGTAACAATGGTGGTTGTTTAATGACTTGTCATAATCATGAATAGGGGTCTTCTTGTCGGTGGATACGATGGTATGATCCTGAAATTTGTGCTCGTTCAAGAATGATCATACCAGGCCTTTTGAGGGGGAGAAATGAACTTGAGGCAAGATTAGAAGCTGCTCAAGGTGATGTGTGGAAGTGGAAGATTTACCTGGTGCTTAGTTGGATATTGTTCTTGATTGTTTATGCATTGGGATAACTTTTTAGCTTTTATGTAATGAGGCGAGATGGTTAATGTTCATTATCTTGAATTGTAGTAACGCTGTGTCCCAGAAGGTTATGAATCTTGTTATTATCATCGGTTTACCGTATGTTTATGGCTTTATGCAAATGGTTAAGATTAAAGTTGACTTTTAATTGTCAACATTGTTATGAAGTATTCAGTTTGGTTTATTTTTTTACTTTTAATGCCTTATGGGTATGCAGATGGTTAGCAATTTGTTTAGGTTTGACTTTTAATTGTCAACATTGTTATGAGGTTCTGTTTAGCTTTGGTTACTTTTGATGCAAATTATTCACACATCAAGCTTAGTCAATCTATAAAAATACACAATAATGACATGGTTCCATAGTTAATGCAAATGGATATAATTCCAAATGCATAAAATTGCATACTTTTCAAAGCATGAGAACTACAGTTAGACACACACATATATGTTTTTAGAGTACATAACTTGTCCATAGGAAATAAACTAGATGAAACATTGTCTAGCTAATTAGCATAACAGAATTGACCTATGGTGAGGCCATCATTCTTTCCAAAGGTTTCTTTGCCTAGTCATTCTTCGTAGCAGGTGGGTTGAAGCGAAACCGCTTGCACATCACTTGACTACGTATGAGAATCGGTGTGTGATTGATCATGTTCTTTGGGATTGACACTTTGGGATTGTCATGCATCTTTGGGATCGGTAATTGCTTCATCTTGATGTTCTTGGGATTGAGAGGGATTCATCTTGTATCACAGGATTTTCTTGTTGCTTCATCTTGATGTTCTTTGTGATTGAGACAGGATGCATCATGTATGATGGGATCTTGATTGTTTGATCTTGATTTTTAGATTGAACACCACTTCCTTGAACTACACTAACTTGACTTTCAACAACACACTGCACCTTTAGGATGTGTCTTTTTTTTACTTTGTTACCTTTAGGATGTGTCTTTTGTTTTGTAGGCACTTGTTTGACATTTCCTTATGGCAAGTTTGACTACTTTCGACTCCACCATACCCTAGACATGTTTTACGGTTGTGTCCAAGCAATGCCACAAATACTACACTTAACACTCTTCCAATCCCTTGGCGACTACCATTCTTCACAATCTCTTCACTTTCGGAGCTATCCTAACTCTTTTCTACCTCTTGAGCTAGGCGGCTTTGTTTGGTTTCGTGGAACAATTGTTGTTGGCACGATTGATTTTTCCCAATGTTCGTTTGCTAGTTATAGGCTCGACATGGTGTTTGTAGGTTGCCTCCCAAGTGAGAAGATAGTAACAAGGATGAGCCCATGTTTCTCTGACTCCTACTTGTTGCCCATTTAAAGCCATATTCCAATTGGTAGCAACATCATGTTTACATGGTAAACCTGTTATCTCCCATCTTCTGCAAGTACAAGACTTTTTGTTACATATTGGATTTCACATACACATCAAAACATGATCAAGTGGGTGTATAACTTAAGGTTTTAGAGAGAGAAAGAGTTAGAGGTTTGGGAACTTAGTGAGAGAAAATGAAAGTATTATTATGAGCTCAAACTCTCTACCTTGGGAGGTAGAGAGTATTTAGAGTCTTATACAAATCGCCACCTACGGGCTGTGGATCAGGCATACAGTGGGTAAAGACCCGTCCGTCCTCCACGGTGTTACTTAACTAAATACTACTAAACATTAAATAATCTACGACTACGAGCTTTCTAACGATTACATATACTTGAGGTGACCGAATCTTTAATAACTGGATTTACTAATTCCTAACAATCTCTCCCTAAGGGAGGTCACCTCAAAAATACATAGAATACAAACAGATATTACAATTAGATTGTTCTTGGATTCTTGTTAATGTTCTTTGCTCTGTAGCTCGTAGTCATTGATTCTTCATTATTGCATGTTTGGTTAATCCAAGTGGAGGTCTTTAAATGATCCACGTGATAATGAGTTTTGAGCCAGCTTTGAGATCACCAGCTAACATAAATCTCTGACTCTTCCATTGTGGTGTTGGTATTATGTGATGTTGTGACATTTAGACCGACATGCTCAAATTTTGGATCATGATATATTCTCATCAGAGTAGCGGCAGCTTTCGTTGATTCATGATATTGGCAGCAGCGTAGCAGAAGCATGAAGTGAAAATATCATAGTCATTGATGCACTTATCATGATTTCTTTAGACATGAAAGTGTTGAGTGAGCATGCGGCTATGGATTGACCGCTTCATTACGATCACCGCAACGCAAGCGTCGGGTACTGCATACAACGATTATCAATAAAGCGCACGAAAGTGTCTTTGATCACTTTCGTTGAATTGAGGTACACGCCCACGGTTCCCGTTGATCGATACAAATCTTGCTGTGATCGGTATAATTCAAGAATTTCCTTGACGGGGTTTTGCAAATGTTCTAGCTGTTCTCAAACCGAACGTCTCAAAGAAGACAACACGGAGTGAGTGAACTAGAGAATTGAGATTCACCGATTGATAAAAGAGATTTGAAAAACAATCGTGTCTTGCTCAATAGAAATTGTTTTTGCAATACAACGAAGGTTTTAATGAAAATCAATTATCAATCATAAACACCTTTATTTATGAAATATTAGTACATAGTCGATGTGCTAAAGAAAAGAGTTTTAAGCACAATGACCGGTTTTTCAAAGGTATCCGTCAATCCATAACTGAACAGTTGATTGATTCAAAAGATTGAATCGCCTATTGTTTACATTCGGTTGTCACATGGTTGATCTATTGGATAGATCTCACATGCCACCCACCGTGAGCTTGTTTGATGTTGGCTCGAAGGCTTTCCATCTTCATTATGAATATGTTTGCATATCACTCGGATGTTACGGCAATACCACAAGGATAATCGTGGGACTCATAAGATATAATATCTCTTTCCACATTGTGTGAAACAGAGAGTCTTCATTGACAGTGTCCTAATGAGATTTATTTGATGATCTCGTGGCTCTAGACTCAATTGTGCATATTTTGGTTCCTATCTTGGGAGACTAGGGAGAGGTCTCCTTCTTCAATATCAACAAACTCTAAGAGAAAGTCGATAGATAATGTCGGTTCCCGTGAGAATGAAACAAGTCCTTTTAAAAGGAACTTGAGTAGTTTGGGAAGTTATAGTGCGGTGCGTCCACCGGGTCTATGACGTCTTGTCTTCAATACCGATGTTACCTTGGTAACCACCAAGAGTATATGAATTAAACCCGGTTTACGCCTAAGGTTGAATAAATGGAGGGCTATTTATTTTCACCCTTTTCTCATTCAATTCTTTTTCATTCTTCAACCCCTTCAGTGCTTACCGAGACTTCATAACTAGAACCTTGTTGGGTTTATTACAGTACTAGCTCTGTCTTAGTCCGCACTCTTCCTATATCTCACTTTTATCCTTTTTTCATCATACCTAAGGACTTCTACACTATCTAGTGGATTGTCCCTGGGTAGATCCCTCCAGTTCTGGCGGGATCGTGGGAACGAATACCTAACCTAACAATCCTTATATCACCATACATAAAGTAAATTTGGTCGGTCTATTTGGTATTGTTCATCTGCCGTTGGAACCAATTGAAAACCATTTGAAAATCAATCCAGATACTTGTGATATATTATCAAAGCATTTTGTACCTGAATTGTTTTTGATATTTTTAGAAAAAGAGCTCCCCCTCAACATGTGCATCATGTATTTGAAATCGTATTAGCACACGGAGGCAAGAGGAAGGATTAACTTCTTTGATTACCATTTTCTAAAAGATATCAACATCACTTCCCTGATTAAATCAAGTAGATAAAGCATATTGGGGAAGGATAAGGTGTTCAAAAGATTTCTCCCCCTCAATATGTGCCTCAAGGTTTGAAAGAGTTTTGCACATACTAGAGGGAATCTGCACTTAGATACAAATCAATCATGTTTCAATTCTTTGTGGTTCGAAATAGATGCTCCCCCTCAACATGTGCATGGAAAATTTGAAATCGTTTAGCACATGTGGGGATGAAAGCTTGCTAAACTGTAACACATTGGATTTCACAAACACACTGAACCATAAGATCAAATAGGCGTATAATGAGTTTTAGAGAGAGAAAGTTAGAGGTTTGGGAACTTTAGTGAGAGAAGGAAAAATCTTATTATGAGCTCCAACTCTCTACCTTGGGAGGTAGAGAGTATTTATAGTCATTAGTCATTACATAAATCGCCACCTATCGGGCTGTGGATCAGGCATACAGTGGGTAAAGACCAGTCCGTCCTCCACGGTGTTACTTAAACTAAATACTACTTAACTTATAATAATCTACGACTACGAGCTTTCTAATGATTACATATACTTGAGGTGACCGACTCTTTAATACTTGGATTTACTAAATCCTAACAATCTCCCCCTAAGGGAGGTCACCTCAAACATATTCTAAAATTACATTGAATACAAACAGATATTACATTAAAAATTGTTCTTGCATTCTTGATGTAGTACTTTGCTCCGAATCTCGTAGTCATTGATTCTTCTTATTGCATGTTTGGTTAATCCAGTGGAGGTCTTTACTTGATCCACGTGATAATAATTTTGAGCTAGCTTTTGAGATCATCACCAACATTAATCTCGAATCATCCATTGTGGTGTTGGTATTATGTGATGTTGTGACTTTCGGACCGACATGCTCACATTACGGATCATGATATCTTCTCATCGAGTAGCGGAAGCTTTCGTTGATTCATGATATTGGCGCGGCGTAGCGAAGCATGGAGTGAAAATATCGAGTCATTGATGCACTAATCATGATTTCTTTTGAGATGAATGTGTTGAGTGAGCATGCGGCTATGGATTGACCACTTCATTACGATCACCGCAAGCGTAGGGCGACTGCATAAAACATTTAGCAATAAAGCGCACGAAAGTGTCTTTGATCACTTTCGTTGAATTGAGGTACACGCCCACGGTTCCCGTTGATCAAGACAAGTACCGCTGTGATCGTGTATAATTCCAAAGAATTTCCTTGACAGGTTTCGCAATGCTCTAGTCGTTCTCAAACCGAAACGCCTCAAAGAAGACAACACCGAGTGAGTGAACCAAATAATAGAGATTCACCGATTGATGAAAAGAGATTTGAAAAACAATCGTGTATTGCTCAATAGAAAATTGTTTTTACAATACAACGAAGGTTTTAATGAAAATAAATTATCAATCATAAACACCTTTTGATTTGAAATATTCATACACGGACGATGTGCTAAAGAAAAGAGTTTTTGAGCACAACGACCGGGTTTTTTTAAAGGTATCCGTCAATCCATAACCTGAACCAGGATTGATTCAAAAGATTGAATCGCCCCATTGTTTCTTCGGTTGTCACATGGGTGATCTAATGAGTAGATCTCACATGCCACCTACCGAGAGCTTGTTTGATGTTGGCTCCGAAGGCTTTCCATCTTCATTGTGAATATGTTTACATATCACTCGGATGTTCGCAATACCACAAGGATAATGCGTGGGACTCAAGATATAATCTCTCTTCCACATTGTGTGAAACAGAGTCTTCATTGAAAGTGTCCTAATGAGATTTATTGATGATCTCGTGGCTCTAGACTCAATTTGTGCATATTTGGATCCTATATCGGAGACTAGGAGAGGGTCTCCTTCTTCAATATCAACAATCTCTAAGAGAGTCGATAGATAATGTCGGTTCCCGTGAGAATGAAACAAGTCCTTTTAAGAGGAACTTGAGTGGTTTGGGAAGTTGAAGTGCGATCATCACCGGGTCCATGACGCCTTGTCTTCAATACCGATATTACCTTGGTAACCACCAAGAGTATATGAATTTGAACCCGGTATTCGCCTCTAAGGTTGAATAATTAGAGGGCTATTTGTTTTCACCCTTTTCTCATTCAATTCTTTTCATTCTTCAACCCCTTCAAGATTTCACCGAGACTTCATAACTAGAACCTTGTTGGGTTAATTCCAGTTACTAGTTCGGTCCTCATCCGCACTCTTCCCATATCTCATTTTTCTCCTTTTGTCAATATACCTAAGGACTTCTACACTATCTAGTGGATTGTCCTCGGTAGATCCCTCCGGTTCAGCGGATCATGGGAACAAATACCTAACCTTATCATCCTTATATCACCATACATAAAGTAAAGTTGGTCGGTCTATTTGGTATTGTTCATCCGCCAATGGAACCAATTTGAAAACCATTTGAAAATCAATCCGATACTTATGATATATTATCAAAGCATTTTGTACCGAATTGTTTTGATATTTTTAGAACAAGAGCTCCCCTCAACATGTGCATCAAGTATTTGAAATCGTTTTGCACACGGAGGCAAGAGAAAGATTTAACTTCTTTAATTACCATTTTCTAAAGATATCAACATCACTTCCCGATCAAAACAAGTAGATAAAGCATATTAGGGAAGGATGAGGTTTTATAAGCTTGCTTCCCTCAATATGTGCCTAGAGGTTTGAAAGAGTTTTGCACATACAAGAGGAACCCGCACATCGATCACGCTTTCAAATCTTTGTGGTTTAAGATAGATGCTCCCTCAACATGTGTATGAAAATTTTGAAATCGTTTGACACATGTGGGAAGGAGAGCTTATACATCCTTATAAAACCATTTACCGAATTATCGAGTTAAATCCAATTTAAATCACAAATTCTCCCCGATCACAATTATCAAATCATTTGAGATTTGTGATCTCAGAGATTTAAATTGATTTTGAAAGCTTTTAAGGAGAATTGTGACTTGATTGTGAAAGCGTTTTAACCGATAAGGATCGATTTTGAGACTTTAGGCTCCATTGATTAAACATGCATGATTATCTTTTGAAAACAATTGTATGACAAATAACCTTTTTGATTTAATTGAAATCATTCTCCCCCTCAATCAATGACATAAGTTGTTGATTGAGAGATAGATATTTTGACAAACGTTAAGTCCAGATGATTTCCAAAAATAGAGTCCGAGTTATTCTTCAAAAACAATTAGTTTTTCATTAGATAGTAAGTAATTGTTTATAGAATCAGAGCATGAGATTTGAAGACCAAGATAAAGCATGGCTCTGTTCTTTCTTTGAAAAGCGGGTTACTGCCTGAAATGACAATAAACCATTGTTTCACTTTCTCCTAAAAATATTTTTTGATTTTTTTTAAACATTCGAACAACATCTAAAGTCCCGTGTCATTCTTTGAATGACAGCACAAAGACCGTAGATATTATCGAAACGAGGAAAACATGACAAAAAAGACAATATTTTTGGAATTTTTCAAGATTTTTCAATTTTTATGGATTTTTAAAAGTTTTATATTTTTCTATTTGCTTTTTGAAGGTTTTGAAATTTTGTATTTTGTTTTTCGAATAACTATTTACAAGAGATAATTTAGCTTAAGAGGATGATGAAATGAGTACCGAGATAAAGATATCGTTCAACACGTTGTAGAAGAAAGGAATCAACATCTCTTAAACTTTCACCACCAAAGCATTCGAGGCTTCTAAGAAAATCGTCGTCTGAACATGAGCCTTCTAAATAGGAATCTTTGGTAGCTTCCCCCAAAACCGACAATCTTCGAATTAAGACCATTTCCCTCAAGAAGTAGAATGTGAAGAAAACAGGTCTCATTGAATGAAGCTCAACAACCCAAAGAAACATGAAAACACCAAGTAACAAGTTGAACCGGTGATCCTTTCTGCGGTTATCAAACTCGGGATACATGATTAAGCCCGATCACATGAACTGTTGTGCATCCCCGATGTAATCATCATTCTCATGGATTGTGCGATCAAATGCAGATGGGAGAACAATTATATCAACATCTTCAATTCACCAAATGCATTCTAGTTATCTTACATATAAACAATCAGCCCACAGTGTACACATGTACCCAACCAGAGTGAGGACTATGACATCCAAGTAACATGTTGAATCACTGATCATCTCTGTGGATATCAACTTGGGAATAACTGAATAAGCTCGATCATGTGAACATGTTGTGCGTCCCTGATGTACACAAATCTCTCCCCTGATGGTTGCGATCTCATCGAAATCATCATTACATAGTGTACATGAAGCAATAACCAGAAGCACTTTATCATAACCATATCGAAGATGTCGATAAGCAATATCATCTCACGCTCCAAATATTCTTCTCACATTTCTTCCAACTGAACGCTGACGTAACACATACCAAAAGTCTCCAGAGACCATTTCCCCCAAATAGTTGGAATAATACATCCTTCCCCCAAAGAGTTGGAATAATATATCCTTCCCCCAAATAGTTGGAATAATACACCAAAGGCTACGAGTTAAACATTGAGTTTCTTTACGGTTATGACCATTGTCTTTCCGGGATAACTTCAATCAGGTAGAAGTGTTAAGTTCATCATGTGTACTCATTGTGCTTTTAGATATATGACTCCTTCCCCTTCTTTGGTTTTGATACCTCGTAATCAAGAAACATAATATACCCAAAACATGAAATCTTGTGAGAAGAACTCAAATAGCCCAAATGAATCTCGTGAGAATCAAATGCTACGAAAACTCTCTCGACTATCTTTATCAACCCATATGTAGACAATTTGAAGTGACCACTGTTGAAGAAAACCCGATATACCAAACTTGAAACTGAAGTCGAATTCCCCGCATTTGTATCTTAAGCTTGTACTTAATGATGGAAGAACGGTGTTAAGAATCTACGCTTCAAGAAAATCTCTAAGTACTCACTACTCAAACAAAGTATGAGACATTAACACCTCTTGAGATTATCCACATCGTCATCTGCATGTGACACTGAGTAAAACAACGTAACTCCTAATAGTGATAGTTAACCAGGTCTTCAACCAACCACCTCGACTGATGGTAACTAGATAACCCAAGTCTTCAACTCAAGTTCTTAAACCCGAGCAAGCTATTAAATAAAAACACGCCTTTGTGAACGTCAACTTCAACCTCAAATAAGTGATAAATGAGTAACTTCGAAGTAATCAACTTGTGTCAAATGTCCAACACGTGAATAAACATACAATCGGATGTACATTGACCCACTGAATAAACCGGAGCAAATGATTCCTCAACATCAATGCATTCTTCCTTAAGGTATACATGTAGAAACTAATATGGAAGATTCACCAATAATGTCTTTGAGCGGATGAGGAAGTCATTTTCCTTAATGTTCATGTGGTTGATTTACAGAGTGCACAATAATCCGTGAAGATTTGGCAAAGGGATACCAAAGAGCGGATCATTATTCATGAACAGTAATCCGTGAAGATTTGGCAAAGAAGTACCAAAGAGCGGATCATTATTCATGAGTGCAACAACAATGATAGTCATTAACAACGCCTTGAGGAATAACTGGAGATTAGGCTTCTTTCTGAGCTATACTTCTTAGATGGAAAACCAGTTGAATCAGAAGTAACCGGAGCAGGAGCTTTAGGAACTAGATGATCAACATTCGTTGAAGGTTGGAAGTATTCATCAAACATAGGTTGAAACACTAACTCCCAAACAATAGATCCCAGATAACATTAGGCGTTGGAGGAGAGTCGTATGACCATAATTCAAGCATCCATCAACATGTAGTATATGCACTCTTCTCCCCCTCAAAAATTGCATCCGAAGTTGCCATTTTTGATTTAAACAAGTGAATAAGAATATACACCAATGAACGTAGATCCACTTGAGCGTTGAAAGAGCGTGGAAAAATATGAAGCTTGTTGATGAAGAATGTCAATGAGAATGGTCATACACATGAAGATTTCTCTTCTTTTGAAGATAAAGCTCACTGAAGCGCACACCTTTCTTTTCTTTGAGGAACGGGCCTAAGTGTTATCTCTGATGCCATAGTTTTGAAGAACGAGGCCTGAATCGATGTGAACATACGTCATTGTTTAGAGCCCAATTATATGTTTAGAGCCGCCTTGAATCCAATTACCAAGGGACGATTTGTACGACTTGCTTTGGACAATGACATAAAGACAGAGAATTGAAACATTGGATCCCCACGTGCTCATGGGGTCCTTTTGGTTAGCACAAACAATCTTTGAATCGCAGAAACCCTAGGTGCAATGCCATTGTCACTAGGAGTCGAACTAGTAGAAGCATCGACTTAGTCGAGGACATTTTGTGCTTAATGGGATTATTCTACCGGTTGGCTTCCAAACCTTAACAGCACTACTCTAGGCATAGTGGATCTAGTTAAGGGCAAGGTTTGCCATTCGTGAATATTCGACTGTTGGCTTCCACCAAATCCTACATTGGTAAAACCTTCCATGTAGGTTTCGTGATTGCTTAACTGCTTCGCTTTCCAAACTTTCTTAATCGGGTATGATTCTTAGATCTCGTAAATAACACAACACATTTATCATGATTACCGTAAGATAGACATTCTTCTGAGTGTTTTGCGAGACAACATAAGACTTGAATTAATTTGATAAGCTTAGAGCTAATACTAGAACCAACACGCTTCTTTTTGTTCAAGTCAAACTTATTTTCCCTATGGTGTTGTTTCACTTTCTTCTCATGATCACTTTTAGTCAGCGAAATTCTGTCCTTCTTTGTATTGCTACAAGGTTTTGACCCGCTAACTTTAGTGTCAATTTTAACATCTGTAGAAGTGATGATGGGAGCCTTAGTTTGTTTTACTGCCATTTGATTTTCTGGTCTAGAAGTGCTGGGTTCTGAGGCTTTCAGAGGCACATTAAGAGTCACATTCTTATCCTTAGGCATAGAACTGGGTGCAACTATTCTATCTCGCCTATTACTCACTTTCGGACTTGTGACAATTACATAATCTAAGAGTTCTTGAAAGCGTTTGACACATGTGGGAAGGAGAGCTTATACATCCTTATAAAACCATTTACCGAATTATCAGATTAAATCCTGTCCTTCTTTGTATTGCTACAAGGTTTTGACCCGCTAACTTTAGTGTCAATTTTAACATTTGTAGATGTGATGATGGGAGCCTTAGTTTGTTTTACTGCCATTTGTATTTCTGGTCTAGAAGTGCTGGGTTCTGAGGCTTTCAGAGGCACATTAAGAGTCACATTTTTATCCTTAGGCATAGAACTGGGTGCAACTATTCTATCTCGCCTATTACTCGCTTTCGGACTTGTGACAATTACATACTCTAAGAGTTCATGAGATCGTTTGGCATCCATGCAGGCATAAGTGATTGCACTATCAAAAGGCTTTTCTAATCTATCATCCTCTACTATCTCACGGAGGCCCTTTAAACTATCCTTAAGTTGTGTTAGATATGTTTTATGTGCTACCATTATTCCTAAGAGGGGAGGAATATATAACATATCAATAGGATACTTATCACAAGGTGAACCTTTGGAATGTAATATTTGCAATTAGGGATTGGCAATTTTCCTTTCACCTCACGCTTGATTCTCAATATCGTTAAGCAAAGAAGTTACCTTTTCAATGTGTTTATCATGATTAACTTTGAATGAATCACATAACTCTTTGTTTTGATCATTAACTTTTGAAATTTCAACTTTAAAACATTCATTTTCCTTTTCAATTTATCAATAATGTTTTGAAGTTGGAAATTCGAGAATCTAAAGGTGGAGGTATTCGGAGCCACCACTTCATTCCTTTCATCTTTCAATTGTGAAACTGGAATTTCAATCTTTTGATCGTGTGGCAATGAGCTCGAATCATTCATCACGTTTGTTGATTTCAAAACGCATCAAACTCGGGAGCATTCAAAGATGTCTTGATATTTGAAGTTTTAACATTTTCTTCGATGTTGACATTTTAATTGTAAACCAAGATATTCAACTTCTAATTTAGAATAATGTTTGACCAAGTTATGATGATCGCCATTTTCGATTTTATCATTCAATTTTGAATTTTTGTCTCAAGCTCAATAACACGATCTGGGATACTTTCAATGCAATGTACATTTCATGAAATTGAGAAGCGATTATGGAAAGCTTAGTAATAAGATAAAACACATCTTGAGCCACACAACTCAATACTAAGTTCTCATTTAAGATATGCGATTCTTCCTTTCAATTTCATTATATTTGAGTTCCGCTCATAATCATTGACTTCAACAATCATTGCATCAAATTCCTTTTCCATTTCTTTAATATCGTAGTTTATCCCTTTTAAGACTTTCAAATTGACCTTTAATTTTTAAAGAAAAGCATGACCTCGCTTAAATAGCATTCTTTAGTTTGCTCAAAACCCTTTCCCTTCGCTTATCCCAGTGGGTGTGATCCTTTTCTTACAAGTTTTCTCAAAATCAACAAATAATTGAAATATGACATATTGACTAATTAAGGTCTTGCTTTTAGTGGCAATAGTTCTAGGAACTAGATGCATTGGTGTATTTGGAGGATACACGATCATTGAAGGCATTTTCCTAAGGGAGGGTTTGTAACAACAAGATTCTCTCGCTTTTGCTTATCTAAATCCTTTTTCCGTAACACTTGTTCGGGAGTTAACAACGTTTGAGGCTTAAACATGTTCAAGGAGATCCAATTCTCCTTTTTGTAATCATAGGGTGTGATAATTATTTTCTTCTCTTTACATTTAGGATCATCTAGTTTCTTGTTCATCTTCTCCCTAGTGACTTCATCTGATTTCTTATCTTCCTCTGTGCACTCAACGCAACTAGGTTTTTGTCTAGGCTTAAGGATTTCATTACCATCATAAATTACCTTATGAGCACTTCTAGCCTTTTTAATGACCTCTGGATTTGGTTCCTCAACAAGGGGAGTACTATGCTTATCACTTAAAACTCGTGCTTAGTGATTAAGTGAGCGATTGAATGGTATTTCCTTGTACGTACAACTTATTTTCAAGCTTGTTTTTCAAGGTTTTAGATTAGAAAAATCATTCAAAAGTTTTGATTCCTTAGCACCGAATTCTTGCTTAAGCATTTTAACATTTTCTTGAAGTTCTTGTTTTTGCTTAGCGCTTTAGAAAGCTTTTCTTGTAAGGAGTTTAACTCTTGTTTTAAGACTTCTTCTAAACTTACTTTGTCTAATAGTTGTACGATTTGATCATCCATCTCCTGCTCACGAGTGGTTAACTCAAACTTAGCTCGTTGTTCATAAATAGCAACACGCTCTTTATAGGCATTAAGTTCGAGATAACAGACTCATCGTGGGTACATGCGTGTATTCACAAAAGCTCACCATCATTGATCGCATAAGATACATCACTTGGTACAATCTCACTTTCACTTTGTTTCACATATTGATCATATGGGACAACATCGACATTACCCATATTTTCAATATCGACTCAATAATTACGATTGATTGTACTTCATCATGTATCTTTGCTCATCAACTTCATCGTATAGTTTTAGTACCTCACAAATGATTTTGTCTTTGGATGGACCAGCTTTGTTGTGGTGAAGAAACTTTTGGAGAAACCATAGGTGAGATGCTAGCCATGAAAATTGTTTGAGCGAGAGGTTCATCATCTACATCGAGTCAAATGCATCACAATCGCCTACTTGAAAGGCATTCGATGATTATGACCAATCTCCGAATTGGTCGCTCATCAACATCAAGATCATATGTCTTGGCATTCCTTCAACAAGAAACAAGAACTCCTCTTCATCCAAAGTCGCTCCATTGTCCCGAGCTTGCACTAGCAACATCTTATCCTCAAGTACTCGGCATTCGAGGCGCTTAGGCGATGTGCATTTCCTTGCAATATGTCCTCACCACCACAGTTGTAACACTTGATCGGCTTTACTTGTCCTTGATTTCCATTCCTTCCCTATTCGATTAGCCACATACCCTCTATCAACTCTACCTCTTCCTTGTTCATACCGCCTTTCTTGAACTTGTTGCACCATAACCTTCCCATCTCGGATAAAGGGCCTCGATTGTGTGGATTAGATGATGTTACGAGGTTGTTGTTGGTGTGTGGGAGAGAGTTCATGTTTGACCGATCATGAGAGCCGCTTGATTAATGAAGTTTCCCACGTGTGCATCAAATCGACTTGTTTGAACATTGGGTCTGGAATGAGTTTGTGATTACCATTACCCATGGGTATAACTTGAGATGCTTTGGTGGTAATTCCAATGTTTGAGTAGAAGGCGCTTGAATCATTTGATGAGCTTATCTCTCCTTGGTTTGTTTTGAACCGATTAAGAATCCTTTTTCAAACATATCATGTCTCTCATTCTCAAGAAGGAAGGCATAGAGTTGCTCATAGTTTGTAATCTTCAATCATTTGGTTAGCTTCACGAGGTGACAAACTTGTGCCATTCGGGATTCATGTTGTTCACAAACTTTGAGTTCAAATTGAATGTTTGGCATAGTCATTCGATGTTTCTCATATCATTCACAAGCTTGTGGAATCTCACGTAATACTCATAGACACTCTCATCCGGTTTCATCTTGAAGTGCTCAAATTCATCATAGAGTTGTGATTCTCTGTCTTCCATAGTAAGTTCGTAACCCGAGAAAGTATCTTGACATTATCCCACACCGCCTTGGCTTCGTGTTGTGATTGATCACTTGTAGATATCTTTGGAAGACCTTGAAGTATGATGTTAGAAGCCCCGATATCAAGATCGAATCTCTTTTCTCCTTATCATCGAGCTCATCATATGTCTTTGGTCTGTCTATTCCATAGATCATTGTTCCATCTGCAATGTATCAATTAAGTCTCTTGTAGTCTCAATCGATAAGGTCCTTCATCAATCGATTTGAGAATGTTGACCCCATTTTCCTTTCCAAGATAGTACAATCGATTCTTTGAGCCCAAGAGTCGTAGTCGGCTCGTCAAGCATGGGTGGACGAGTATCCGAACCACCGCTTGAACATCCTCGACAACAAAGGAGATGATTGTAGGAACATTGGTAGACATGTTAAAAGATTAAACGGATTTTATAACTCTATGATTAAACCGGAAATAGATTCTTTCACGGATTTTACTAAATCAAGAGAAAACCGACATGTACATAATCAACCAAGTCGCTAAGAAACCCTGAACCAAGTCGCTAAGCACCAAGTCGCTATAATACCAAGTTGCTAAGATACAGTCAAGTCGCTAAATAACAACTCGCTAAGAACCAAGTCACTAGCAAAATTTTGACAGCAAGTCGCTATGCACCAAGTCGCTAAGTTGTCAAGTCGCTAAAGAGCAACTCGCTAAGCACCAAATCGCTAACACCAAGTCGTTAACAAACTTAAGTACAAGTCGCTAACTTTCACCAAGTCGCTACCGTAGTGGAGAATCCACTAAGTACTTTTTGTGTCGGCTTGTCTCAATAAACAAGTCGCTAGCTCAACTCGCTAAGACCTTCAACTACAACTCGCTACCAAATTACAAAGCAAGTCGCTACCAAGACAACTTATCCGTGGCTCAAGTCGCTAGCTAGAAAGACACATAAACACCACTTTTCAATCCAAAAACAACCCAACCACGATGATTCAAGGTTACCAAATCAAAATCCAAGTACATACAATGATTCTAAACACAAAACTACACCCAAGATTCAAACTTTAACACTAGAAATGATCCAAATGATGTAAAAACCACTAAACTTTTTCAAACTCTAAAACCACCTAAAAGTCACTAGAAATCCAAAGATATGTAAGAGATGATCAAACCATGGCTCTTGATACCATTTGTAACATATTGGATTTCACAAACACACTGAACCATAAGATCAAATAGGCGATAATGAGTTTTAGAGAGAAATTTAGAGGTTTGGGAACTTTAGTGAGAGAAAGAAAAATCTTATTATGAGCTCCAACTCTCTACCTTGGGAGGTAGAGAGTATTTATAGTCATTACATAAATCGCCACCTATCGGGATGTGGATCAGGCATACAGTGGGTAAAGACTCGTCCGTCCTCCACGGTGTTACTTAAACTAAATACTACTTAACTTATAATAATCTACGACTACGAGCTTTCTAATGATTACATATACTTGAGGTGACCGACTCTTTAATACTTGGATTTACTAAATCCTAACATAAACACTTATGAAACCATTTATCGAATTATCAGTTTAAATCCAATTTAAATCACAAATTCTCCCCCGATCACAATTTTCAAATCATTTGAGATTTGTGATCACTGTAGATTTAAATTGATTTTGAAAGCTTTTGAGGAGAATTGTGACTTGATTATGAAAAACATTTTAACTGATAAGGATCGGATTATGAAACTTTAAACTCCATTGATTAAACATGCATGATTATCTTATGAAAACAATTGTATGACGAATAACCTTTTGATTTAATTGAAATCATTCTCCCCCTCAATCAATGACATAAGTTGTTGATTGAGAGATAGAGATTTTGACAAATGTTAAGTCCAGATGATTTTCAAAAATTGAGTCCGAGGTATTTTTCAAAGCAATTAGTTTTTATTAGATAGCAAATATTTGTTTATAGAATCAGAGCATGAGATTTGAAAAACAAGATAAAGCATGGCTCTGTTCTTTCTTTAAAAAATGGGTTATAGACTAAAATGACTATAAACCATTGTTTCACTTTCTCCCAATTTTTATTTTTATTTTTTTAAACATTCGAACAACATCTAAAGACCCGTGTCATTCTTTGAATGACAGCACAAAGACCGTAGATATTATCGAATCGAGAAAAACATGACAAAATGACAATATTTTTTTGAAATTTTTCAAGAATTTTCAAATTTTTTTTATGGGTTTTGAAAGTTTTATATTTTTCTATTTACTTGTTGAAGGTTTTGTAATTTTGTATTTTGCTTTTCAAATAAATATATACAAGAGATGGATGAAGAAAGATCTTTACTCCTCGTTTTCCTTTTGAAGGCGTTTGAGTGTTTCCGGTTGTAGACTCTTTAGACCAAGTCATGGAAAAATAAACTCAAAACGTTCTCTAGGAAGAGCTTTGGTGAAGATGTCTGCTAACTGGTATTCAGTCCTCACAAAATAGAGTTCCGCCACACCGTTTTCTACTTGCTCCCTGATGAAATGATGTCGAATGTCGATGTGCTTTGCTCTTGAGTGTTGTACGTTGTTGCATGAGAGAGCAATAGCACTTTTATTATCACAAGACAGAGGAATTTTGTTGAATTCAAAGCCATAGTCGATAATGGGATCTCATCCATAGGATTTGAGCACAACAAGATGACATGGCTATGTATTCACCTCAGAGAGAAATAGAAGTACTCATTTGTTTCTTTGAAGACCACCACAAGCTTATCACCCAAAATCGAGCACCTCCGCACGTATTTCGACGTGTATCTTGAAATCCGCATGATCAAGATCTCATAGGTCGTTAGTGACATACCGGTGTCCTTCGGTACCAAAGTCCCATATTGATGGTTCCTTGAGATACCAAAAGACCCGCTTAACCGCTTCAAGGTGCTTTTGGTAGGCTTAGCTCGATATCTAGCACACATGCAAACAAAGAAATGAATGTGTGGTCATCGTCGTGAGGTATATCAGGGATCCAATCATACTACGATATTTCATTTGGTCTACCATGATCCCTGAGTGGTCCTCATCCAGTTTAGTACGCTCTATCATTGGAGTGTCAACAGGGTCACAAGAATCAAATCCAAATTTCTTTAAAATCTCATTGGAGTGTCAACAGGGTCTACCATGATCCCTGACATTTGAAATTTGGAACTCATTTCATTGGAAAAACGATCACATTCATTGGGGTCAGTCGAGGCAAAAATAATATCATCAACATATATTTGAACGTGAATTAAATGTTTGCTCGACGCTCGTTGAACAATGTCGGATCAATCGCTCCTTCTTCGAATCCAGTAGATAGAAGAAACTTTGATAGCGTATCATACCATGCCCTTGGAATCGAGCATGAGATTTGAAAACAAGATAAAGCATGGCTCGTTTTTCTTTAAAAATGGGTTATAGACTAAAATGACTATAAACCATTGTTTCACTTTCTCCCAATTTTATTTTTATTTTTTAAACATTCAACAACATCTAAAGACCCGTGTCATTCTTTGAATGACAAAGACAAAGACAGAGATATTATCGAATCGAGAAAACATGACAAATGACAATATTTTTTGAAATTTTTCAAGAATTTTCAAATTTTTTATGGGTTTTGAAAGTTTTATATTTTCTATTTACTTGTTGAAGGTTTTGTAATTTTGTATTTTGCTTTTCAAATAAATATATACAAGAGATGGATGAAGAAAGATCTTTACTCCTCGCTTTCCTTTTGAAGGCGTTTGAGTGTTTCCGGTTGTAGACTCTTTAGACCAAGTCATGGAAAATAAACTCAAAACGTTCTCTAGAAGAGCTTTGGTGAAGATGTCGCTAACCGTATTCATCCTCACAAAATAGAGTTCCGCCACACCGCTTTCTACTTGCTCCTCGATGAAATGATGTCGAATGTCGATGTGCTTTGCTCTTGAGTGTTGTACGTTGTTGCATGAGAGAGCAATAGCACTTTATTATCACAAGACAGAGGAATTTTGTTGAATTCAAAGCCATAGTCGATAATTGGGATCTCATCCATAGGATTTGAGCACAACAAGATGACATGGCTATGTATTCACCTCTGTAGAGGAAATAGAAGTACTCATTTGTTTCTTTGAAGACCACTCACAAGCTTATCACCCAAAACCGAGCACCTCCGCACGTACTTCACGTGTATCTTGAAATCTCGCATGATCAAGATCCGATAGGTCGTTAGTGACATACCGGTGTCCTTCGGTACCAAAGTCCCATATTGATGGTTCCTCGAGATACCAAAGACCCGCTTAACCGCTTCAAGGTGCTTTTGGTAGGCTTAGCTCGATATCTAGCACACATGCAAACAAAGAAATGAATGTGTGGTTCATCGGTCGTGAGGTATATCGTGGATCCAATCATACTACGATATTTCATTTGGTCTACCATGATCCCCGAGTGGTCCTCATCCGCTTTAGTACGCCTATCATTGAGTGTCAACAGGTCACAAGAATCAAATCCAAATTTTTTAAAATCTCATTGAGTGTCAACAGGTCTACCATGATCCCCGACATTTGAAATTTGGAACTCATTTCATTGGAAAACGGTCACATTCATTGGGGTCACCGAGGCAAAAATAATATCATCAACATATATTTGAACGTGAATTAAATGTTTGCTCGACGCTCGTTGAACAATGTCGGATCAATCTCCTTTATCAATCCAGTAGATAGAAGAAACTTTGATAGCGATCATACCATGCCCTCGAGCTTGCTTCAAACCGTAAAGAGCCTTCTTCAAACGATAGACGTGAGTAGGATGCTCGATTCACAAAGCCTTCAGTTGGCGACGATACTTTCTTTAAGATCTCCGTTAAGAAAAGCCGTTTTTACATCCATATGATAGACTACCATGTTTTTACTTGCAGCATTAGCCAAGAAGATTCTGATTGCCTCGATACGAGCAACTGGAGCAAATGATTCTTCAAAGTCAATACCCTCCTCTTGACGGTATTCTTTTGCAACTAATCGAGCCTTGTTCTTTAAAACATCACCATGCTCATCAAGTTTCACTTTGAAGATCCACTTTAGAGTATTGATCATAGCACAGTCAGGAGCAGGTACTAATTCCCATACATCTAGTCGATCAAACTCATGAATTTCTTCTTGCATGGCTTTGAACCAACTGTCTTCATTCATGGCAGTTTTAACATCTTTTGGTTCGACCTTAGAGAGTACGGAGTTGAAGAAGTACCATAAGGCATCGGTTGCAAGTTGTTTCCGTGTGGATACTGGACGAGAGGGGTTTCCAATGATGTTGTCCATTGGATGATCATGTGTCCATTTTCTAATGTGTTCATGTGGTTGTTGTTGAGGAACCAAGTAGCAGTCGATATCTCCTCGATGAAGATGGTTCGATGAAGATTCGTGAGCAAATATGTTTTCAAAGGGGCATCTTCGGGAGTAGCAAAGGATTAACTTCATCATGGGTGCCGTAAACAATTCCATGATGTACACTTGATGATTGATGATTTGTTGATGAGACAGAGTGATCAAGAAGCAGCGCTTCTTGACTTAATGACATTGAAAATGAAGGTTAACTTCATTGACAGGATAGAAGCGACCTGTTGATGGAATTGACATATCATTAGCACTTGGCTCATAGTGTTCATCAAACATTGGATCAAATAATTTCTTCAAATCATCTTCAAGGAGGTACATAAGGAGTTACCGGTGTGGGATTAGAAACAAAGGTAGAACCGATAGGACTACTTGATGAAGGTTGAAATGCGGGTCCAGAATCGATTGTCCCGGAGCCATTTGCCCTTGACAACTCATCGAACGTGACGTGAATAGTTTCCATGATATATCGAGTTCTTTTGTTGTAAATTTGGTAACCCTTCTTGTTTGATGCATAACCTACAAAAACTCCAATGTCCGCCTTAGCTCTTAATTTACCTAAATCTTGACCGTTCATATGGAGTTTTTCCATGAGAGGTGTGAATAAGGGAACGATTTTGGGTGTAGCAAACAGTGGCAATGGCCTCAGCCCATAGAAACATTGGAACCTTTGAATAAATTAGCATTGTTCTTGCGGCTTCCACAAGAGTTCAATTTCATCTTTCAACTACACCGTTCTGTTGAGGAGTTCGTGGAACACTTCTTTGATGACTGATTCCAACACTTTTATAAAACTGAATTAAGTCTTTGTTAACGAACTCTGTGCCATTGTCTGTTCGAACAATTCTAACTGTATTGTTGAGTCGAACATGAAGCTGTTTGATAAGTTTGATGATGACATCTGGAGTTTCATCCTTTGTCCTCAAAAACTTTACCCAAGTAAATCGAGAGTAGTCATCAACAACTACTAGAATGTATTTCTTCCCATTAATCGTTTGCACTCTCATTGGTCCACACAAATCCATATGAAGGGTATGAAGAACTTCCATTACTGAGTTTGTGGGTTTAGGTTTGTGGGCATATTTCGTGCTTTTTCCCAATTGGCAAGCTGAACAAAGATGATCTTTTTCATATTTTAATCTGGGTAAGCCTCTGACTAGATCCTTTCTGGAAAGGTTATTAATGGTGCCGAAGTTCAAGTGATTGAGACGACGATGCCATAACCATGACTTTGTTTTCGATGCCTTTGACAACAAGCAGATTGGAGAGGACTTCATTATGTCTTCAATAGAGATGGTGTATAAATTTGAACCACGGGTTCCTCTTAATAGTTCCACTCCATCGAGTTCTCTAACGAAACAAGTATGTTTTCTAAATGCCACTTCTAGATTAGAATCACAGAATTGACCAACAGAAAACAAGTTATGACCAAGTCCTTCAACATATTATAGCCTGGAGATTACACTTTTGCCAACAACATAGTCTCCATAACCCATAATTGCTCCAAAATGGTCGCTCCCGAATCTAATATCCCGATGAATTTACTCACGGTTCATGAGCATGAGCGATCTCCAAATATATGCTTGGAACAAATGAGTCCAGTACCACGTAATGATTTGAACGATCTGCAGTTGAACACGCATAAGAATGGATAATCGATAATTGGGATCCCCATGCAAGAATGGGTTCCATTTGGTTAGTAATGATGATTGGAACACCCACAATGATTTAGAAACAATGGAATCATCAAAATAGATGCGAGGCTCGTGTCCGTATTTGACCTATTCAAAGTATGTTCACTTCTTAAGGGAATAGTTCTACCAAGAGGCATTCATTTTCTAGTGGGCATTGACTTAGCAAATTTAGGGCATGACTCATTAATCTTACGCCGAGAGGGTATCCATTGATAACCTATATTACTAAATTTCCTTCCCGGGTTTCCACTGCTTCCTAACTTTCTTTCGCTTTTGTCTTTTAGCCTTCTTAGCTTGATTTTTAACATTAACGCTTTAATCGGGCATTTGACAAAGATTAGACAAATCATTCACACCACAATTAGTAATGAAAAACAAGCAATCATCATTACATGGTTTATGGATAGTAGCGTAATCAATTAATTACGATAGCTTATAGCTAATACTAGAATCAACACGATTCGCTTTATTCAACTCAAACATAATATTCCTAGGGTGATCTTCTACTCTCTTCCAATGCACATTCTTAGCTTCATGAGGTCCTATCTTGCTTGGTATTGCCTCGAGGCTTTGACCCGCTTGCTTTTATGTCACCGACACTCTCTGTAGAGGGAATTATGGGAACATTAGTTGGTTGATCTACTTTTGCATTCCCGAACTAGACGTGCAGGATCCGAACTACTGAAGGCACATTAGTGTTCACTTTCTTAAACCGGGCATATAATGGTTTGTATGCTTGGCGCTAGGCATAGAACAAGGCATCACAGCTTTACCTTTCGCACCTAAGGATTTAGGACATGTTGCTATTAAACATTCTAGCGCCTCCGAGATCGCTTGGCTCGAATGCAAGCAAGCCTAATTTCTCTATCAAGCGGCTTATTTATGAAATCCTCTTCCACAATCTCACGGAGACATTCTAGACTATCCTTAAGGTGAGCGAAATAGTTATGAAACACAAGTTCGTTATTCCTAAGATGAGGAGGAATGTATTTAACAGTCACAGTATATTTGCAATCTGAGGATGACTTAGGTGTAACAATCTCATTAAAGATAGTTTCCATTTTTCCTGACTCCTCAGATTCTCAATTTCTTTTTGTAAAGACGTTATTTTTTCGTTGTTCTTGTCACGAGTGACTTTCATTGAATCATAAAACTCTTTGAAGTGTCGTTTGACTTTTTCATTTTATTCAAGAAAACTCTCGTTTTCCTTTTGTAAAACATTAACCAGGTTTTGAAGATGAAAAGTTTGAGAATGTTGAGAATCTAAAGGAAGAGGCATTTGGGAGCCAGTCACATTGTTCTTTTCACCCTTTAATTGTGAAATTTGGGCTTTCAACTTTTTGATCGTGTTACAATGAGCTTGAATCTGCTCGTCACGCTTGTTTATCCGAAAACTCGCATCAAACTCGGAACATCCGAGGATGTCTTGATATTTGAGGTTTTGACATTTTCTTTAAGATGTTGATATTTTAGTTGCAAATTAAAATGTTCAACTTCTAGTTTAGAAACATGTTTTACCAAATTATCGTGATCATCCCGATCAATTTTCTCATTTAGTTATGAGTTTTGTTTTCAAGCTCAATGACACGATCATGGGAAAATTTCAATGCAATAGATAATTCATGAAATCGAGAAGCGAAGAATAGAGTGCTTAGTAACAAAGATAAAACACATCTTGAGCAACACAACTCTAAATCAAATTCTCATTTAAAATATGCAAGTTCTTTCTTTCAACTTCATTATATTTGAGTTCCTGTTCATAATTATTGACCTCAACTATCATTGCATCAAATTCCTTTTCCATTTCTTTAATATCTCGAATTTATTCCTTTTGAAGATTCTCAAATTGACCTTTTAATTGTTTAAAGAAAGGCATGACCTCGCTTAAATAACATTCTTTAGTTTGCTCAAACCCCTTTCCCCCAGCTATCCCTCGAGGTGTGATTCTCTTCTTACACGCTTTTCTCAAAATCAACAAACAACTCGATAAACAACATACAGCTGATTAAGGTCTTGCTATTAGTGGCAATAGATCTAGGAACTAAATGCATTGGTGTATTAGAGGATACACAGTTGTTTGAGGCAATTTCCTACTAGGGGATTCTTTTCAACAAGATTTTCACTTTTGCATATCCATATCCTTTTCCAGCACTTGTTCGTGGGGTTAATAGAGTCCGAGGCTTAAACTTGTTTAAGGATATCCAATTTTCCTTAGTGTAATCATGGGGTTTGATCGTTATATTATTCATTTTACACTGTGATATTCTAGCTTCTTATTCATTTTCTCCTAGTGACTTCATCTCGATTTCTTATCTTCCTCAAAGGCACTCAACAAGAACTAGGTTTCTGCTAGGCTTAAGGATTTCATTACCATCATAAAGTACCTTATGAGCAGCTCTAGCCTTTTTAACAACCTCAGGATTAGGTTCCGCAACAAGGGGAATGCTATGTTTATCGCTTAATACTCTATGCTTAGTGATCAATTGAGCAGTCTGAATGGTATTCCCTTGTACGTACAACTTATTTTCAAGCTTCTTTTTCAAAGTTTTTAGATTGGAAAAATCATTCAAAATTTTTGATTCCTTAGCATTGAATTCTTGCTTAAGCATTTTAACATTTTCTTGAAGTTCTTGTTTTTGCTTAGCAGTTTTAGAAAGCTTTTCTTGTAAGGAGTTTAACTCTTGTTTTAAGACTTCTTCTAAAATTACTTTTTCTAATAATTGTACGATTTGGTCATCCATTTCCCGCTCACGGTGGTTAACTCAAACTTAGCACGTTGTTCATAAATAGCAACTTGTTCTTTATAGGCATTCGGCCTGAGGTAATGAAATCATCGAGGGCACATGCAGTGTATTCATAAAAAACATAGTTATCATTGACTGCATAAGATGCATTACTTGGTACAATCTCACTTTCACTTTGCTTCACATATGGGACAATGTTACTATTACCCTCATTATCAATATCTGATTCATAAGTTTCAAGAGACTGTACTTTATTATGCATCTTTTGCTCATAAACTTCATCATATAGTTTTAATACCTCTGAAATGATTGAATCTTTGGATGGGCCAGCCTGTTGTGGTGAAGAGACCTTTGAGAGACCATAGGTGAGATGCTAGCCATGAAGATTGTTTGGGCAAGAGGTTCATCATCGACATCGAGTCAAATGCATCACGATCGGCTACTTGAAAGGCATTTTGATGATTATGACCTATCTCCCGAATTGGTTGTTCATCAACATCAAGATCATAGGTTCTTGCATTTCCTCAAGAAGAAACAACAACTCCTCTTCATCCAAAGTCGCCCATTATCCCGAGCTTGCACAAGTAACATCTTGTCTCAAGTACTCTGCATTTTGAGGGCGCTTTGGAGAAGTGCGCTTTGCTATGTGTCCATCACCACCACAGTTGTAGCACTTAATTGGCTTAGCTTGACCTTGATTTCCATTCCTTCCCCGATTCTGATTTGCAACATAACCTCCACCTACTCCTCCTCTTCCCTGTTCATACTATCTTCCTTGAGATGGATGCACCATAACCTTACCATCTCTGACAACATCATGATTGTGTAGATTGGATGCAGTCCTGATTTCATTGTTAGTGTGAAGACTGTTAGTATGTGGAGTGAAGGTTAAGTTTTGTTTAACCATAAGAGCCAGTTGATTGATAAAGTGTTCCATGACTTCATTGGCATCAGGTTGCTTGAAACTTGGATCGGGAATGAGTTTATGATTCCATTACCCGTGGGTATGACTTGAGAAGCTTTGGTAGTAATTCCATCATTGGTGTAAAAGGCTGTTGAATCATTTGATGAACTTGTTTCTCCCTGTTTAGTTTTGAACTGTTCAAGAATCATTCTTTCAAACATAGCATGTCTCTCATTCTGAAGAAGGAATGCATACAGTTGCTCATAGTTGGTGTTCTTCAATCCTTTGGTAAGCTTCACATAGGTGACAAACTTATGCCATTCGGGATTCATGTTGTTCACAAACTTTGAATTCAAATTGAATATTTGGCATGGTCATTTTGATATTCCTCATATCATTCACAAGCTTGTGGAATCTCACGTAATAATCATAGACACTTTCTTCCGGCTTCATCTTAAAGTGCTCAAATTCATCATAAAGTTGAGATTCTCTGTCTTCCTTGGTTAGTTCGAACCCGAGAGTAGCATCTTGACATTGTCCCAAACCGCCTTAACTTCGTTGTTGTGATTGATCGCCTTGTAAATGTCCTTAGGTAAACCTCAAGTATGATGTTAAGCCCCGATTTCGCATCGTATCTCTTCTTCTCCTTATCGTCGCTTCATCATACATTTTAGGTCCGTCTCACCCTAATATCACCGAGCCATCTGCAAAGAATGTCAAGTATGTCTCGGGTTGTCTCAACTCGACAGCCCTTCATCAATTGACTTGAGAATGTTAACTCCATTTTCCTTACCAAGACAAGACAATCGATTTGTTGAGCCCAAGAGTCATAGTCGATTACATCTGCATGGGTGGACGAGTATCGAACCACCGCTGAACGCCCTCGCCCACAAGAGAAATGATTGTAGGCACGTTGGTAGACATGTTTACTGATTTCACGGATTTTATAACTCTATGATTAAACCGGAAATAGATTCTTTCACGAGATTTTACTAAATCAAGAGAAAACCGTGTTAGAAAAAAGTATTAACCAAGTCGCTATAATCCTTGAACCAAGTCGCTAAGTAGCAACTCGCTAAACCACAAGTCGCTGTGAATCAAGTCGCTAAGTAGCAACTCGCTAGACTTCAAGTTGCTATGAATCAAGTCGCTAAGCCCAAGTCGCTAAGACCCAAGTTGCTGGACACAAGTCGCTATAATACCAAATTGCTAAACAGTCAAGTTGCTAAAGAACAACTCGCTAAAATCCAAGTCGCTAATATCAAGTCGCTGAGAATACAAAGTACAAGTCGCTAACAAAATTGAAAGCAAGTCGCTAACCTAACCAAGTCGCTAGTCAGAGTGGAGAATACACTAACTTGTATCGTTTGTCGGCTTGTCTCAATAGACAAGTCGCTAGGCTCAAGTCGCTAACAATTAACACTACAACTCGCTAAAATTACTTAAGCAAGTCGCTACGAAGAAAAACACTACGAGAGTCAAGTCGCTAGCAAGAAAAACTTCAAAACACACTTTTCAATCCAAAACAAGCCCAACCACGTTGATTCAAGGTTTCCAAATCAAACCCAAGCACTTACAATGATTCTAAACACAAAAGTACACCCAAAATTCAAACTTTAACACAAGAAATGATCCAAATGATGCAAAACCACTAAACTTTTTCAAACTCAAAACCATCTAAAACCACTAGAAATCCAAGGATATGTGAGAGATGATCAAACCATGGCTCTTGAACCATTTGTTACATATTGATTTCACATACACATCAAAACATGATCAAGTGGGCGATAACTTAAGGTTTTGAGAGAAAGAGTTAGAGGTTTGGGAACTTAGTGAGAGAAAATGAAAGTATTATTATGAGCTCCAACTCTACCTTGGGAGGTAGAGAGTATTTATAGTCTTATACAAATTGCCACCTACGGGTCAGGATCGCATACAGTGGGTAAAGACCCGTCCGTCCTCCACGGTGTTACTTAACTAAATACTACTAAACATTAAATAATCTACGACTACGAGCTTTCTAACGATTACATATACTTGAGGTGACCGACTCTTTAATAACTGGATTTACTAAATCCTAACACTTTTCTACAACATTAACTACACATTGGTCACCCCATGGTCCACTAACTTGAAACTTAGTTCCCCCATTCCATAAAACATTATACTTAACAGCCTCTTTCTTATTACCCTCTAGCATGTGTTGTGCAGTTGGTGTTAGTGGCCCATCACTCTTCTCAATCACCACAAGAACATGCATTATCCTCTTTATACATTATTCCCTGATGTATTCTAAGGCTGTAATAATTGGTTTGCTTAAACCCTCAATTATTTTGTCATGAAACAATTGACACATGTTATTAAGTAACACATCGAGTAGCTCTCCTAAAGATAAACTGTAATAAACATGTATTAATTATAACTGCTTATACCGCATTAACAAATACAAATTAATCAAATGATATATGACTTACATGAAAAATGTGACCTTGACCAATGGATCGGTGGTATCTTACTTAACCAATCATGGGTGATTGATTAAAGTTCTTGAAATCAATATAGTTTAAACTGCATAACAATTGAGGTCATGCACATTTCCACATATGCTCTTTGTAGGCCCTACCTTTCCATTGAAGTTTCATTTTCTCATGAATGCTTATAATACGTAATCTGTGTTCGATCCGAAAAACATCTCTTAAAGCTCCACTTATGTCCCGCACAAAATCAAATATGTTTACCGCTTGTTTCAAAACAGAGACTTAAATTCATGAATGATTAAGGAGTACCTTTTGCATGTCAAGAATAAAAGTGATGCTTGAGATTGGCTCAAGTGCTATATCATCGGATAAACAATGAAGAAACCAAGTCCATGATCCTCTGCTTTCGATTCAAGAAAAGCATAAGTTAAAGGGTATATACCATTGTTGCTATCAATTCCCACAACCGTCATCATTGACCATTCAAAGGACCACAAATTGAAAAGCACCCACCCCAACAACGATCTCCCACACGCTTTAAATCCTTCCTTCAAAGGCACCTAAACAAACATACACTCTCTTAAATTCTCTCGTTGGAAGAGCCTCATCTGCGTGTCGCTCCACATTCATCACAACTGTTGTATTAGGGTTTGTCTTCGCAACTCTTGAACATCATCTCTCAAAATGGTAAATTGTAGCTTGAATTGACCCCGATGGTCATTATTGCTAAGTTTTTGGCCCTTAAAACCTTCTCGCAGGGACACTTCAAGCTCGTATTGGTTGGTAAGTTGATTATGCATGACTTGACAGAACCAAAGGATTGGTTTCAATTCATGTCGAATTTGCTTTGAGATATAGTTAAGGTCAAAAGCTCGAGTGCCTTGATTGCAAACAAGTGTGTTGCTCATTATATGTTCCGACCGACCATGTACTTGCCTCACCATTCCTACCGACAAACAATAGCCATGGGCGAGTATTTGTGATGGGTCCTTTTGCCGTAAAGCAATGCATTTATACCCCTTCCGGTTAATGGACTTCTAGATGGGCCTATATCCATCCAGACCTTCACTTGGGCCCGAAAGTGGAACACAACCCTTACATCGACCCTTATTCTTGTTTTGTCATTCTTCACAAAAAACAACTCCCTCCTAGTTTCTATTGAATGCTCTCTTACCTTAGTTTTGACATCCATTGCAGTAGGAAAGTCCTGACCAGAATAGAAGAATGTGGTATACACTCCATTTGCAAAGTCTGCTTGTCGGTAAGAAACATACTCACTGCAAAAGACATCATCAACCATCACATGTAAATCATTTTCCAAATGCATGTCATCACTTATATTATTGGTTGTTCCTGCTTGACCTAACTCATTACTCTCACCTACTTGGACCATAGCAAGTTGTGCATCATTCTCCTGACAAGTATTCTCTTCATTTGCTTGAATTGAATCATCAATTGCATTGCCTAAGTCACTAGCGTCACTCACTTGTAACATAGTAAGATCAACAACAGGATCCTCTTCCATGTTATTGGAATAAACAGATGCGCATCCTACTTCACCTAAATGATTATCCTGAGTCAATTGAAATAGATTTACATCAACATCAGGCTCCTCAAACCTCATATTGACATCAACTAGTGCTCTTCCTACTTTCTAAGTGCTTCCCGAGTCACCTAACAGATTAACCTAAAATTATCGTGCCCTTAATAGCATTGTCCTCATCAATAAGTACTAAAGCACGCCATCGTTATGAACAGGTTGGCTAGCAAATGATGTGTCTAGGGTGGAAAATACAGCTCAATGTTTGGCAAATTGCTAGATTCACCAATATCATTGAGGTCCATAGCACTTTTGTAAGTTGCAAAAAGGATCTAGTGTGTTCATTATCAAGATCATCTAACACCAATCGCTCACAACAAGATTGAATAGCAAAGACTAGCAACTTTTCTCCTATTTTCATCCATCTCCCAAAAGATAGTCTTAATAGATTGTGGGGACATTTTAGACAGCTCTAATCTTGTCTTACTTATTTCCACATACACATCTATCAACTTATTGTCTTTGACAACATCTTCCAACAACTCAACATTAGCAGCTTCACGCAAACTAAACAATCCGTCATCCAATGTACAACCAGGCTTAAGGAAGCAAAAATAATTGGTTTGTCCATTCTCATAACCGATTTGGGTCATAAGAGCATCCATTTCATCAACGGATACCTCTTTTATTTCCACATAATCAACAAGGAATTCCTTGCCTCCTTATATTCTACCTGAAAAGTATTTGAATGTACCTTCATAATGGAACCTCATGCTAAAAGATCCTGGTTCATCGGTTGTATAAAAAATGTACAAAAACAATGTTACGATAAAGTTACCTAAAAGGGGAATAACTTAAACAATCGTACTAACATATGATTGTAATAGACTATAACCAACAAACACTTACCATATCTCCTGATTGCAGCTTTTTTCTCAATTTCATGGTCATCAAAGAAAGGATATTCTCTAATTCGCCATAGAGTAAATCCAAGGTTGGTGTTTGTTATTTTCTTACTTAGATTATTTGATTTGATGATTGACATTGCATTAGGGTTTTTTGGGTAGGCTTCCAAAATAAGTTTGGGGATGAGCAATGAGTACACAGCTTAGTTATATTATACATTATGGCGGAAAATTGGACAAGACATCTGCTATAGTACATCAAGGTAATAAGACGATTGTACCCTCAACAGTAAAAGGATAACAGGATTTTATGGAGTATAACAGAACGTTGACCTCGGCGTTAATGGTCAAGGGACGAGTTTGGCATATAAACCCCATGTTTTGGACCTCCAGCGATGAAAACGCCAAAGTTTTCCCATCGTGATGCGCATGAACAAGTTTAGGGACCAATGGTGTATTTTAACTTATTATTTATTAAAAATTGACAAGTATTGCATATAGTTGTCAAAACAAAATAAAACGAATAACTAAATTAAGTTTCATGCAGCCTTTTAAACATGTTTATTAATAAAAAACGTGTAACCCATAATCGCAAAAACGAGTTGACTCGTGATGCCACTGTTGGGATTTTAGAACTAAGTTAACCATTAACCTCTACGAGTACGAAGCGGATAAGGATCTAGTAATCGCAATTAGGTTAAAGACGTAATTAATAAACATTAATAAATAAAAGGGAAAATAGAAAACATGACCTTGCTTGGCAATTGATCTTTAGTAACGAACAAGAAAACCAAACGAAACCCCAAGTATCTAAATTAGATACCTCAATGAGTATCACACACAAACCCGATAACGTATACGTTCGATATATGGCTAGTCGAGAACGTAAACAACCCAATCAACCTTTAATATAACCTGATTAAAACACGAACAAGAAACCACCCAAGAACCTGCTTGTTACTGTCCGAGAACTCCAAACAGTTAAGAAACTGTTTTGTATCTTTTACCTGATATCGGATGAACCTTATCCGATATCTACCTTGCTTCTTTGTCCGAGGAATAACCAAACGACCAGGAACAAAACAGAGACTTGCTGCTGCTATTCAACAAGGAATCAGGAACAAGTTAACACCAAATTATCAAGCCCCAATCACTTGAATCGATTACAAGATTGGAATTGAATAAAACCAAACACAAAACAAATCGACTAGCAACTAATCGACTTAGGGATAAGCTGTGATCGGTTTTTAGGTATTGAGAAGGTATCATTATGCGTAAGTTTGCTGAGGGGTTGTGTTTGTTTATATACAAACCAAACCGACTCATAGTTGGAGTCTAACACTTGCTCGACAAGTCACAACCCAAGCAAACCCATGTTACATGCCCGATCAGTGGATTTCAAAAGCCCAAGGCATTCCATATTCGACCCATCTTGGAACTAAAACAAGCCCATGAGTCTCAATAGTGATCGGGTCAATATTTCATGCATATCGGGTATATAATTCAAGTATTAAAACCGTTCTACACGTATACTCATGTTTATCGTGTGTGCCCCCATTGGCTCACACACTCTTAGTCGTTTTGTCGTGTTTACAACTCCCACAAACCAACAGCAAGTTGATACTAACCGAATTAATTAATTTTAATGTTTTGTTTGTGTTAGCTATTGTGTTGTAAATTAATTTGTGTTAATACTAAAAACAATATTCAAATCAATAATCTTAGACCAATCAGTCAGAATATTGATTAGCACATAATCCGTCGAGCATTACTTGAGAACAACTGTTCTGCTAAGATGCAAAAGTTACAGACAGTTATTATTCTCAGGGCACCATTTCCTAAGTTCTTGATTCATGGATGTCTAGAGTCACATAGAAAAGAGATCGAGGATCAAACCATCTCATATGTCTTATTCTCAAACTTTATAATAGTTGATGCGGTAAAAGTGTAAAGTGTTCTATAAGAACTTGGAATAAAACTTAAAAGGATGGGCCTAATTCTGACTTTCTTTTTGGGGTGAACGGTTATATATTTAGAACTTTGGAACCTAATTCTGACTTCTGTACAAGTGCTAGAAGAAATCAGCATCCTGTTCTATTCTAGTTTAGAGTGAAAACTTTCACAAAATAGTTACAATACTTCTTTATCTGTCGTCAAAATTAGCAACGATATCCAGCTTAACAGACTATCTGTTATGCAAAACTTATAAAAACCGGTTAAAAATTAGAATCAGTGAACTTGTTCATTAATGTTTCCATATCTGAATTAAACACGAAACCCTCCTTGAATCAGATAAAAAATTGAATAAAACTAACAGAAATTAAAACACTCGAGTTGCATCACGATCTTTGCTTCTACGCCATCATCCATGTCAATAGCCATGCTAATGCACACGACATCCAAATCCCCCCTGCAAATAAACATATAGTAAGAATGTCTACACCCGTCAAGGCGTCAATTAAAACATATAACGAGAAAATAGTAAAGCAACCTTACCGTAGCTAGTGGGAAGAGGTCTTGGAGAACCATTCCAAGTTGATTCAAAGAAACAATCTGTTGTCGTATTGATTCCAGTGCGACAATTGCACACAAATGAATTATACTGTCCACCATACCCACAAACTCCATTACTTTTCTCACAATTAGCGCATAATGGTGGATATTCATTGTTGAAGTTAAACTTATACTTTAAAGCAACACCATATTTCCAACTGATTGGATCATCCACATGTCCCTTAAAACCGTATAATCCTGAGTACGAGCCACAACTCAGCTTTTGCAAGTCCATTTCAAAAGATGGGCCGAGATCGACTGGAGTATATACACAACATGTGGACACTGGGATACCGAGTTTGCTTACTGCTTGACAAGAGTTCAAGAGTCCACAAACTCTGCTCCCGCTCCCAGTATCACAAACTGGAGAAACCGTGTTATTATGACTATCGGACTTGAATATTGGTGATGAAGATATGTCGCAGTTTAAAAGAGCGAAAACTGTGTCATCATGGAAGCTAAATGGGGCGTCCCAGTCGAGACTAAAGCCTTTACTAGGTTGGGTGCATGCACAAGTTGACATAGAGGGGTCGGTTATGTAGATGACTTGATTTGAGTAGTCAATGTTGGTGATCGGGTAGCATCCAGTGTGTGTGATGAATGTGAGATGTTGATTGGTGCAAGTTACTCGGGTTTGGAAACGCGGGTCGCCACATCCTGACCCGGTTCCAAACGGGTATTTCACGGGCACTTGGCCGCATGTGCTTTTGCACGTTTGGGAAGTGGTTGTGGAGAATGAGAGGGCTGCGATAATGGTGATTACGACAAGTTTGGTTGTCAAAGAGGGCCGAATGTTCGTGTGTGTTGTCATTCTCGTGTGCATATTACGTCCACCCAAAGTACGTAGCTAGCTTTTGTCGATTGAGACCATCTGGGAGGGGGGGATGTGATGGCTCAAAGAGAGTCGAATGACGTTTATATAATGACTTGTATATGATGCACTAAAATTGTATAATGTGTTTGGTTTAATGGATGAGATACTTTTCTAGGTACATACATTTGATGCTTTGATTCCTCATGATAAAAAGTAAACAAAAAGAGTTTTATATGTAAACTCCAGATAAAATACATATAAACAAAATTGGCATCACGAAGTCGTTAGGAACTTTGAATACTAACATGAAATCTTCAATGGTTATTAACTAGTGTTAACAATGATTTGATGTAAAAATGTAAGGGTAAGGGTAAGCATTCTATTGAATTTAGTAAAATTGACTAGTGTACAACAGTACAAGTAAGTTATGGGTGATCCAAAGCTAATGATAGTAAGTGGGATGAATGTATGAAGAAGAATATGATTCTCCAACACTTTTCTTTGGTTTAGATAAGATAGTACTAGTAACTTTGAGAATATGATCCACTATGTGGCTTTGTATACAAGGGAATCTATAATACTCCGTATAATACTCAACGCTTTTGATCTAGTGCCATGATGGGTTCAAGCCTAGCTAGAGGCATATATGAGACATATATATTATGAGATAGATGGTATATTTGTGAAAAACATTGTCGTCTAAAATAAAAAAATAATACTCCGTATAATGTTATAACCCTAGCTACTATTATTTTTCCCATTAAATCATGTAGACATAAGAATTATAACATTTTTTTTTTTTCAAATTTTAACAATCTAGTTAAGCTATGGGAATTTTGTGCCTGGGATATATAGGTTTCACAAGCTGCATAGGTACATTGTGAGTTGCTCTTTCATTTTGTGTACTCTTTGGTTAGTTAGAAACCATATAGATAACACTCTTAGAATATTGACTAACTAAACAAATGAAAATGAACCTTTATTCAAATCCATTGAAAGATTAGAATACTCATTTGACATAAAGGGATTTTTAGTTGCATTCATGATGAGTTCTTCACTATTATGTGCATATAATTAGGATTTGTTGTTGTGATTATGTAATGAGAGGCACATATGAGCTCTAATCTTTCAATATTATACATCACCAACTCCACCCTCCTCAAGATAAGTAAAAAAGAAACACACATTTGGGCCTTTAGGTACCATTTTATTCTCTTCGTAATCATTCCAATTTCCATAACCAAAAAAACAATAAAATGATTCCTATCTTTAGAAGGCCCGCAAGGTTCAAGATTACGCTTTTAGGCAACATTCACCATACAATTAGGGCCTTAATTATTTTTCACATCAATGATCAATGCATACAAATTTGTATGTAGTGTGTGCAACCCTCTTGTTTCGCTGAGCAACAGTTTACCATTTTCTATCGCTAGAAGTATAAAGCACATTTTAGAATTTCATTAGTTAAATTAAAGCTAAATATACATGGCACATAGCCATTGCTCAAATGAAAAAGCTAATAAGATCCGGTCTAACTTAGGTTTACCCGAGACTCTTTTGTCTCGAGTCTAACTCTCTTTTCCATGTTTCTGATCGCTCTCGCCATCAGACACAAAACTGCCTCGCTTCTTCCTGTTCCGTTAGCATCTGATCAACTGTTGTCAAAGAGCCATGGTGAGATTTTTTCAGGCGTTAGGCATGTTTCAACCAATGATGGGCCTATTGACCCACCTGGGCTTAGGTTTAGATGGGTATGGACAAGACAATTGCGATCAACAGCAGATTTTAGTGAGCTCATTGAACTCCAAAGCCTCATTTCAAATCTCGGGGTATGTTTGACGCAGAGCGTTAGGAAGCATTTAAGAGTGGTGAGTGGTGAGCGTTGTGATTTTTAATGCTCGTTTGACAAGCAACAAGTAGCTTATCTATTTTTTTTAATGTTTATTTTTTAACGTTCCATGAAATAACATTTAGAAGGGTTGAGCATTTATGAGTTGTTTAACACATTATAATTACAACAACTATGTTACAAACGTTTTATAGAAAAATATAGCTACTGCTTAGGGTTACTACTTACCGTACAACTTACAGCTACTGCTATTTTGTCAAACACGTCATCCGAACAAGATAAGTGGGAGTATTTATTAGACTCTTCTAGAATTTTCTCCATAATAGGTATGAGAAAACTCATCACTGAATCCTCTTCCCCGCCATTCCTGAATCCTATTAAATGGAATAAGCTCGTGCCAATCAAAGTCAAATGCGTGGATGCAAAAAATACAAGGATTGAGGTCCTTAAGTGGTGGGGCTCACGCAACCTTTGTGTTGACAACCTTAATGACGTGTTCTCCTGCCGTGGTTCAATCCACCTTAGAGCATGGAGTATCACAACGAGGCACCCTCGCCACTCCAACGTGGCATGCTCGCCGTTCCAATTCGTCCCTCGCCACCACATCACGGAGCCTCACCTGTTTCGTTTTCGCCGTTCCAACGACGAGGAAGAAGACAAAAGAAAAAAGAATATAACCGTTTAAGTGAGTGTGTTGGGTGGGGCCCAAATGAAGAGGTTTGAGTTAGTTGTGATTGGGGCTATTTTTAAGTGAGTGTGTTTGAGTGATGTGGCACCCGGTGGGGCCCAAATGACGAGCCAAAGCTCTTCATGATACTCCATGCTCTTACAGATCTTAAGGCGCTTTTGGAATGAGTACACTAGACCATAAAAAGATCTCATCCTAAACGATATCAAGCACTACTCTCTTTTTGGATTCGTAGTTCAAGTGGCTTTCCAACCCATGTAATGCTTTATATTTCCCACTGTAACTTTTGACTAGCTCCTTGCTAAGTTTTTTATTTGAATATATTTTTATTTTGCTGTTAAAAAAACTAGGGAAAATAATTTAAAAATGCATCGAAGTTGCCACATTTTCTTTTTCTGGGCATCGAACTTTTTTTTCTTCCTATAGTAGCACTAAACTTGCCTAATTTTCCTTTTGTAGCCTCTAATCAAAAATTAATTACATAAATTTACATAAATCATCCCTGTGACTCTAAACAATTACACCGTTCGTCCTTGTGTAACTTTATATCATAAAGCCTATCTTCTACTCTTTCTCACATCCCTTTTACTGCCTCTCCCTCTCCCTCTCTCTCTAGCACCACCACACCGACACCACAGCTACCTCCACCGCCTTGCCACGCCACCATCATCAAAAAGATGCAAGTTTGGATTTGGTTGTTAAGGTGTTTGATGAAATGTCTGTGAGAGATGTTTCGTCATGGAATACGGTGGTGTCGTGTTTCGTGAAAGGGTTTATGTTTGGAGAAGCGCTCGAGTTATTTCGGGAGATGGTAACGACCGTGTTGAATCTGCATTGCTTGATATGTGCACAAAGTGTGAAAGAATGACTAATGCAGAAGAAATGTTTAACAGCGACTCAATAACCCAAAACAGTTCGATTATCTGGACATCAATGATTTGTGGGTATGCTAGAAACGGAAATCCATACAAAGCACTATCTTTATTCTTTAAAGGTCAATCTGTTTCACCATTGTTACAGCAGCAGGCTTGGGAGGCATTTTTAGAGCTTATTAGTTTTTCTTTTACTTTTTTTTATTGCTTATTCTAGGTTTCCACCAATGCTTATTTAGGACCCTCTTAGATCACTATAGCTTATTTGCACATTAGAACTAGATTAGTAGCTTATTTTATGCCTTAAAACATGCTCTTTGTTTCCTTTTTTTTCCCTGTCCATCAGCCCCTACAGCAGCCCCTTTGGGCACCCACATAAAGTAAGAAAGGACTTTTTCCCACTTCAAATTTACAGACTATATTTTATGCGTTATATATGTGTAGGTTGAAGCGGTGTAGTTATTGAAAATAAGAAATGAATTATGTTAATTAGTATACTGTAATTCAGTTGGTTATACTTTTCTTGATCAATCAGCGTGGTTTTGAAGTTTCGAGATTAACAAGCTAGTCTGATCATTGGAAATGAAGTTATCCATTAAAATGTTATTTGTAGTCGAGTGATTAGTTGGTTGTTCCAAAGTAGAGTGTATTTGGTTTTTTTCCCGATTGAAATGAGAAGTTTAGCAAGTAGAAAAAATAAATTTACATATTAAAAAGTCTACACAAGAAGTAAAAAGCATTTTATTGGAAGCAAATTGCCTGACTATTTCTTCCGTGTTTGCACAAATTGCAAATGAAATTTCGTTCATAATAGTACAACATATTTTCTCATTGCTTGTGTGTCGACGCTTAGTTCTTATGTTCTGCTATGTACTTATTAACCTCGTTAAGTATTAGTAGAAATAGTAACATCTTTCGGCTTATTAAAGGCTGTTCTCTTGCCAAATTTGACAGGTTGCAATTAGCACCTTGAATGGAAAAAAGGTGGGCTTATATTTCTCTGCATCCTGGATTCCTGGTGCCCACCATGTCAAATCTTTACACCGAATCTAATACATGTGTACGATGAACTTGCTGACAAAGGTGACTTCGAGATCGTATTCATCTTGCCTGATGGAGATGAGGAATTCTTTAATAGCTATTTTTCCAAGATGCCGTGGCTTGCTGTTCCATACGCTGATACCAAAACCCGCGAAGCTTTAACTGGCTGTTTTAAAGTCAGTGAAATACCTCATCTTGTATTCCTTGATGAAAGTGGGAAAGTTTTGACTGATAATGGTGTCATGATCATTGGAGAATATGGATCAGAAGGGTACCCATTTACTCCAGAACGTGTCAAAGAGATTAAAGATCAGGAAGCACGGAAGAAACTGTTGAAATATGGCCTTATAATATGCTTATTGCCTTGTGCTTATTTTGTGATTAGGTCTTTCAGGGGTCTCTTGGAAGCATTGGTTTGTTGAAGGCTAAAGTATGATTAAAGAAACTTGAAGGTCGGGCTTGCACAGAGTATGGTCTTATATATTGGCCGCTCCTCTAAAAAATCCAACCATATTCTGTTATAGTAGAATTCTTGTATTAAGTGTTTGATTATTTTCCTTTGTATGATTGTTATTCGAAAAAATCACAATCATTTGCGTACTTGTTTCAATCATTGATTAATAATACGGCTAAATGTCGACTGATCCCTTCTTAATTCATTGCGTACTTGTTTGAATAAGTAGGTAGGGTAGTATTTAGGGCCCAATTACCTTCCTTCTCACATCCCTGTTCTCACATTTCTTTAATTTTTTCTTACATCCCAAAAATCTTATACATTCAGTAGTTTAGTATAAGTTCATTTATGCTTTTAGTTAACTTTTATTTAGTTTCTTTTTGTATCAATTTTATCTGTTTCAACTCCCCTCAAAACTGTTTTAGAACCTGATCCCATCAGCAGCCCATATAGCTTAATTAAATCCTAGGATCAAGCTAGTTAAAGTAGATTTTAGCTTTTAAAATTGTTAGTATATGTAGTTCATAGGATTAGCTTCATTTTGTTCAGCTTATTTGAGAAGTTTTTGCTCATTTACATCCTTAGTTTAAGGACTGCAAGTTTCCCTTTTTGCCTATATCAGTTCTGCATCAGTCACTATAATATCCTAATTACCTTTAGCTTTTGATTTTTAATTTCATCATATTAGATCCTTGGAAGCTGAAACTTAGGAATCAAGCACTCTGGTTGGTTGTCTTTAACTAGGTAATTTTAGTTTAATTTTATAATTTTTATAAATCAGTTATATTTGGGCTTAAAGTAGGCTTATTAGGGATGTTTGGCATTATGGTCTAGGAATCTGTCATGTGCTTTTTAGCCTTAGGACTTGAGATTATTTGACTCATATCAGTTGCATTAGGTTGGTTTTAGTTAGTTTAGGTTTATTCTAGCCTTAGTTAGCTTCTTGTAGCTTATTGGTACACTTAAGCTTATTTCCATTAAGCCTTTTCATATCAGTTAGTAATCAATTGATACATCCTGCATTCACTATTATTGGCCTTCATATCATCTGAAAGTCTCAATCATTGAGCAAATACAGTTTCTTTACACTAAGTTGCACATCAATTATTTTATTTACTAAAGCATATATGTAATATCACTACAACAAGTTTGCTTTATGAAGCTGTGTGTCATTGTGCAACTGAATACTTGATGAGACTTTTGATTATAAAAGATCAACATCATGTGCGTCGAGATATAATGTTGCCAAAAAGTTTTTTGGAAGCTTTTGGGCAGCCTAACAAGTGATGTGCCTTATGAAACCAGTGTCTCTGAGTAGCTTTTAGATTTTACAGATGAAACCACGACATGGAGCACACAAGTTTTGGATGGTGGCGGCAGGCGGCGGATGGTGGCGGCCTGGATTAGTTTAAGTTTATAGCTACAAGGACGAAATGTGTAAATTATTAGTGCCACAGGGACCTTTTATGTAATTGACTCAAGACTAATCTGTAATTATTTAGAGCCACGGGGATGATTTATGTAAATTTATGTAATTAATTTTTGATTAGAGGCTACAAAAGGAAAATTAGGCAAGTTTAGTGCTACTATAGGTAAAAAAAAAGTTCGATGCCTAGAAAAGAAAAAAGAACAACTTCGATGCCTTTTTAGATCATTTTCCCAAAAAACTAACATGATAAGGTTATGAAGAAAAAAACAAGTTGGGAAAAAAATGACTAGTCTGGTATTAAAATATGTTCTAAAACTACATAACTCACAAAATTATGTGTTTTTGAATAAACAATAAATGAAATACTATATTATGCACAAAGTTTCCTAAAAAGCTTGTTTTTCTTTTCTTCCATGATTCCATCACATTCATAGACTTAGCAAATTAAATTGACGAATACAAACTAACATTAGTTTTAAATAAATAACAGGAAAAAATAACCCATCAAGCACCAGTGGTCTAGTGGTAGAATAGTACCCTGCCACGGTACAGACCCGGGTTCGATTCCCGGCTGGTGCATTTATTTTTAATACTTCGTAACTTTTTTTTGCTATCGTTATATTCCATTCCTTATAGAATTTAAATAAGTAACTAACGGACAGATTGACATCAAGGGTTCTATGGTGTAGTGGTTAGCACTCTGGACTTTGAATCCAGCGACCTGGGTTCGACTCCCGGTAGGACCTTTTTAATTTTTTTTTGATGTTTTGCCAATATATTTTTTCAAATGCTTATTTTTCATTGTATCATAGCCAAAATTATTTTAGTCAATCTACATGCAAATACGAAAAATAAATTTTGTATAAATTCTCGTCCTTTTTTACAAGCAAGGATGTTAAATAGCCAAGTTAATAAAATGATCATATGACTTGTTATAAGGCTGAGTGTTATAGTCGTCAAACTTATCATTCCCACATTACTATTCAACACATAACAAAATCCATCATCAAACAGATGTAATGATCACTACCAAAGCAACATATAAAAATATCTCATTTTATACAAACATACTCACAATATATCTCACAAACACACACACACAAAAAGATGAGAAGCAGTTCGGTGGTGCAAGGCGCGTGATGGCAGGTATATCAACCACTACCATAACACCTAACATAACGATACACAATACCTCTTAGTTCACATTAGTAGTTTATAGTTGAAGACTTTCTATCGTGTGGATGTTAAATATATGGGAGAATTACATATATCCCCATTAAAACATCATAAATTGCATATATACCCAACCAAAATTTTAAATAACAAATATACCCATCTTTATTTACTTACTTCTTTTAGACGGTTATACCCTTCCTTTTTGTTAAATTAGGACCCAATACACTCTTTTCTTTAAGGGCTCATCCTTCTTCTTAATCAACCACCGTTCATCTTTATGATCAAAGATTATTGATATAAAAATGATTGTACCAGTGAATGCTTTTTACTGTTTTTTTTAATAATTTTGGAATTGCTCCAGTTTTATTGATAAACTAATGCTTTAAGTCTTTTTCTCTTATTCATATTTATTACTATCACGTGCTTGAAATTCAATAAATGAACGACGCAATGGTTGTAAAAGGGAGATAGACGCCGACTGATAATAGACATGGCACAATACTCATTAACAAACATGAGGTATTTTTCTAATATTAAGGAAATGAACGACGCAATGCGATCTATGAAAATAATATTGCGTAGTATATTTTGTGAGGTTTACTTTCTAGGCTTCTACGCTAGATTATGAATTCTTGAATTAAGATCAAGATTATATAAAAAAGAATATGTTTGTACAGCTTTTTCTCAACTATTTATAAAAAATGGGTAAATTTGTTATCTAGAAGAAAAAGGGTAAAATGGACATATTTAAATTGTTAATACTGAAAAAAGACAAGAATGGGTAAATTTGTGAGTTTCATGGATTGAACTGGGTATATTTGTCATTTTAAAAATTGGTTGGGGATATATGCAATTAATGAAGTTTTAGTGGAAATATATGCAATTGCCTCTAAATATATTTATAAAGAGTGAAATTCTCAAACACTTTCTAGTTTACCTAACTTGGGTGTCGTTTGTTTTTTCAGATTTCTTCATCCGCAAACCATGTCTGCAAGAAGAGATATTTTAGTCTTCATCCGCAAGAAGATTTGTTTTATCAAGATTTCATTTTCATCTTATGTCTGCGTTGGTGTAGAGGAAAGAAGTGGAAAAAATTATAAATTATATATCTGAAGAATGATTATAACCTCTTATAAAAAAAAACAAAATGTCTCAAACAAAGAGAAAGAAGAACTTAAAACAAACGTAACTTGGTTAGGCGTCCAATGTGAATTACTTCTAATTTAATCCAGTCACTTAAACATGTCTGTGTGAATGCACTTGTAAGTAAACGAGTACATTTGGTTCCGCACGTCGCGGGTTTATATTATTTGCTTAAATGACAACAAAGAAAACATATTATTTTGAGTTTGAAACCTTTAGAAAAGACACTATTTTTCTGAAATAACTATTGTCCAATTCGAAAACAAGAATTAGTAATTCAAATGTGGTAGATTTTATAGGATACGAACACACTATTCAAACGGTAAAAATAGAGAAATAAATAGAGCATGATTGTGTATTTTCACAAACGATTATCTAAACTCGAGCTATATAAACAAGGCTCGAAACAAGAACAAACTAGCTCGTGCGATATAGAACGTAGGCACGGTTTACACGACTAGTATTTTTATGTCGACACTTTCTTTTTGTATTTGGATTAAAAAGAAAATTTTGTTACGTAACGTCAACCGCTTTTATACTGTTTGTCACCATCGTTCTCGAGAATTTGATCAGCAAAACAAGCCGACCCTTTCTTCCTAACTATTCAAGTATGGCAAATCAGACCCCTGTACCTTAAGTTCTAAGCAACTTTTAGCCCTTCTAGGTTCTCTCTTTTAAAACCATGGCCTCTAAAAAAAAATGCTAGTATACATTTGATAGAAGCATTAGAACTACGAAAATATTTGTTTTCACATCTTATCTAACTGGTTATAATAACTGTGTGCGCACGAGATTTTGTAATTTTCTAAATAGTGTATTTTTATTTATTAACAAAAATTAGTATTATTATTATCATTTTTTTTGTAATATGGTTTTTAATTTTGAGTTTTAATATTTTTTTACTGCCCTAGTAAGTGATCATGTTTATATTTTTAAAAAGATTAATCACAAAAATGTATAAACCAAGTTAACTCACCTTTTTTTCTTTAAAAAAAAGAAAAAAAGAAGAAAAAGAAAAAATTATTCTTCAAAAAGTGAAGAACAATAGAATCACCTTGGTCTCATGCATCCTAAGGATAGTAGTGTAGGTTTTTCTTTAGCTTTAAATAGTAGTGTAGGTTTTTCTTTCTCAATCAATAGGAGTTTGATAACTATAGTGACAATTCAAACTTAAATATTTGTAATTATACTTTAGCTTTAAATAGTAGTGTAGGTTTTTCTTTTCCAATCAATAGGAGTTTGATTTATGAGTCCAAATGAGCTAAATAGCAACTTGTCTGGTTCCGCGAAATAAGTCAGACTTCAAAAGTCCAATGGAAGTAGAATAGGTGCCAGTATCGATAGGCTTCTAGGTATGAGTTCGGATGTAGGCTATTCTCTAGCCATAGAGAACAATCGTCTCAGGAATCGTTTAGAGTGTTAGCAGACTTCCTATATTAAAATACAAACAAATTAACGTGTTCTAAATGCTTTTACTTAATAAATAAAAAATAATAAATCTTATGTATATATGTATTTTTTCTTTTATTGTTTTAATATAATGATTTTATTCTATTATTATAGCTATAATACTCGTACACGCACGAAATTTTGACATAAAATTTTCATAATGAAAAGGTTGGGGATCGAGAGAAAACGTGCTACAAACTCTTCTGGCAAGACAAGGTAATGAATAAAGTTGTTATATGTTACGTTGTGTTTTTAACATATGTTGTTAACATAGATTGATATTTGACATTAACACAAAGTAGCCCTTAACATTATGATAATAATTGCCAAAAATAAAATCGTAGATATATGCAGCAACAACGTATCTATCACAAGGCATTTCTGATTTTGGAATCGCTTAAAAGATACATTAGCCTTTCTCTCAGTGATTTTAAGGATTTGATGAGGTTTTGTTTATAGTTATTTCATGTTCACAATATTACTACTGTTAGTTATTTCACGTGTCTTGATTAACGAAAAATTGGACTATACCTGTTATGGGTCGTCGGATTCTGGAGTGGATCCGTTACTTTTTAGACTATTGGACTAAAACCGTTATACCCGGTAAACTACAAGGACCAAAAATGTTAGAGATTGATGTGTTGAGCCAAAAGTAGCACTTACAGTTGTACTTTAAAAAAAAAGAATCAATATTACATCAACAACAATGCAAGCCACCATACTTGCCAACATCGTAAGGAGAAATTGATCAACGGCTCGAAAAAGAATATATTTCACAAAAAAAAGTTATATAAAGAGACAATCTTGTAATATGATATGATTGTCCTAAAGATCCCAAAGACTCGGTCCAAGCATGTCATGACCGAAAAAGATTGAAACTTTTATGCAATGCTACACTGTTGGAAATCTAGGCTAACCATAAATGAGCAATTGCGATATCGGAAGCAAAAAGATTTAGATCAGAGCTCAAAAGAATGTAAAACTCACCTTGTCGGCCCTTGTAGTGAACATACAAAATTACGTTACATCCATTCAATGTGCTTTTACGTTAAAGAAAATACACAAATTAGATCATAAAAACACTAACCAAAGATACTACTCCGTATAACAAGAATTTATGAATTCAAATGATTAGAATGTAATACATACATGTACACCTGCAACTCATAATATATATCAATAGTAGATATCAATAGTGCGACATCAATAGGTTATTACAAAGCATCAAAGCAATTAGTAAAACTGCATCAGGACTCGTTGTACCACTTCCACCAGTCACTATCATGCCAACATAAACCTGCCCAAAACCACCGTTGCCCATTTTTCAATTCATATTTTATATAGGTGATCTACCCACTTGTACCTTCTTCAATTATATATATATATATATATATATATATATATATATATATATATATATATATATATATATATATATATATATATATATATATATATATATATATATATATATATATATATATATATATTTTGTAAACCAATTTTAATTAACTACAATCCTTCATAAAAAAGACACTAAGAATGAATCGGTCCCATGAGAAAGAATCGGGACCCACAAAAAGAATCATGGGCCCACATTATATAAAGACAAAATTGAATAATTGGGCTACAATAAATTAGAAATAATATATTCTATATATATTCATGTTTACAATTTTTCAAACGAAAATGCTAATAAGTGATAAAATTATGCAAAGAACAATAGTTAATACCGTATTTGGCAAATGAGGTGCATTTGTATGTTCTTCAACTCTTATAATTTTATCATCACTTCCACCTATGTTGCAACATGCACATAATAAGTAAATGAATTCAATATAATGTGACTTGGTTCAATTTTTTATCACCTCATGAAGAATCCAATTAATCAACCATCCTATAAATATTGTAGGTGATCATGTATTTGGAGATTGTCATCTAAAAGTTGAATCCTTTGATAGTGATAAGATTGCTATTAAATAGTTTTGTAGTGATAATGTTAAGGATTTGATGACGTTTTGTTTATACTTTATAGTTATTTCATGTTCACAATATTACTTTTGGGGAAATTAACAGCTACAATAACCAAAAAGAACACTATCTTATGATAAAAAAGATGTTTAGTGTAATGGGAGTAAAATAACTTTTAGAAGGTTGTAAAAGTTGAATGTAGCTGAAAGTGTTAAACCGTTTAATATCTAACTCTTTAAAATTCTACTTGTTTGACTGTTATAAATATAATATTACCAAACCATCTTCAGATAATGGGAAGCAACTCACATGGGAGGACTAATATCAGCATCTGCAGTGGCATCACCTAAAGCAGGCCGACTTTCTACAATTTGAGTTTGTATTTCGAGTGCCTGCAATGTATTGTTTTTCATTTAGTAGTGTCAATGCTCTCATTATCATTCTACTAATGGATGCCAAGACATGTATGACGATAAGTATAGTTATATGTGTTTACTTTACCGCTTAGTGAATTCGTTTCACAACACTTCGAATGTATATGTGTTAGTTGTAAGTGTTTGTTTGGGTTACACGTAACTTTCCCGTAGCTTTCCCGCGACATCATTATTCTCGCACATAGAATACCTCAATCTCTTATCGTCAAACACTACCCCAAAAGTATATGATTTTGACGAATCGAGATTATATTGATTGAAATAAATGAAATAAAGGTTAAAGTTGTAAAATTTGAATTAAAATAAAATAAACCCATTAAAAATATAAAACTAAAACTCATAAAATATATCAAAATGGATGTTGAATTAAAGAGCATAAAATTTTAGAAAATATGGTGAATTTTTAGTTGAGAAATGACACATGTCATTTTAATTTCAAATATTGTAAAAAAGTGACACATGTCATCTCATGATTGGAGCTCCTTATCTTAATTTTTGGTTAGAAAAACTCTTTCCATAATAAGCAAGTAAAAAAGTCTGAATTTTTAAGCCTTCTAATTTTAGAAGGCCTAAATGCATTATAAAGTAGTATAGATTTTCTCCATATATTCCTAAGAACATCGAGTCAACGGATTTTAACCACTAAATGGGTGCCTTTTTAAGCTTAATGATCACATCATCGTCTTTTTTCACTAACTCAACCGCTCGGATTTCACGTCATTTATCTTTCAGCTGCTACAGGAAATAATGAAATATATAAGAATTAAGCTCAATCCCAGGTAGGCAGGACCGCAGGAAGACTTTGCTTTTTCCAAACTTAGAATACAATCCACTAACAAAGTTTAAAGATAGAAGACATGCGTAAATGATCGCTGACTTACCCAATTCAGCCGCTCAGATTTCACGTCGTTTATCTTTCACTAATTAAGCCGCTCGGATTTCACGTCGTTTATCTTTCAGCTGCTACAGGAAAGAATGAACGATATAAGAATTAAGTTCAACCATCACAAAAGAGTGCATATTCATTGGGAAGTTCTAATTAAGGTATTACCCTTCTTTATCAAAACTGAAATTAGACTCAGCATGTTAGATTGTTAGTAAACATCTTAGCACATACAACAGAGAGAAAAAACATTTTTACTATCATGAAATTCCTCTTGGCGTATTTGGATTCAAAACATTGATGTCTTTATTTTGTATCAAACGGCCAATAACATCTGCATTATAATACAAAAGACAATATTAGCATATAATGTTGTTAAACATTGACTTTTTGTATATGTTTAATTATTCTTTCAATAAAATAACTTACCAAACGAATAACTTTGATCAATCCTTGCATCCAAGAAGTATTTAAACGATATAAATTTCAATCCATCATTATTGCAAACCTGATGAATAAGATGTTTAAGAAATAGAAATATGTTTCTACAAAGATGAAAAAGAAAGCCTGGTGATTTGTTGAGTTTTATTGGATGAGATGCAGATAGCTGTAATGATGAATTCGTTGGAATAAAAAACCTAGGCTATCAATTGAGTTTATATAATTCTTTAAGCCGGTTTCAGACTAGGCCCTATTAGAATTCTAATTGTAATTGTAATACAATATAAACTGGTATTGTACTAAGAAGTTTGGAGTTTTTTAAAAAATTAACAGTTCAGTCCAAGAATGTGTAAAAAGTTTCTTAAAGAACATAAACTTATTAAAAAGTTTCTGAACATTTCTCTTTAAGCAACAAAGCAAAACAAAACAGAATCAGTTCCTGATCATACCACTTGACATTGTATTTGCGCTTTCTTTCATCTATGTCTTCTCAATTCCTCTTCTCTGCACAAATCAAAACAACAAAAACCATAAACTCAACATAACGATGGTAGGTTTGTTAATTTACTTCAATCTGATGGTACTCTTCCTATGGTTTATCAAAACGTTGCTTATAATATACATGTTGTGATCTGGTTATGGAGACGAATCTCCGTTATGCGTTTGATGTCTATGTAAAACACACGAATGGTTGTTAATCCTAATGCTTTAGTTGTGTTTAATTTAAGCAAAACAATACAAATAAACATATCCATAGCATATCCAAATAATACATATATAATCAGTGAGGTTTACTAAGAAAATTCATTAACAGTCCTCTAAAACAACACATGAACATTAGAAAACATATGAAAATTAAGTACCTTAAACTAAACGAATTTGGTGTCACACTTGGTGATTTTCTGTCATCATCAAAATAAATAACATTTTTTGTTCACAAAGCTAATCAAAGTACCTTTTCCTATAACTATTTACAATCCATAGGAGCGTACGACATTGAACCTTGCTACCTAACATATGAAACATTGGTTTATTTAAGGACTCTTTTGTTTATTTGATCCTTGAATTCACTGAAATCTTTTCCAATTTTATGAAAAGATTAGAGCAGCTATAATATCTCACATTCTTCAATCAAGTTGGGAATATGATTTTCCAATTTTATGAAAAGGAGGCTGGTAGTTAAGAGTGGTGGTGGTAATGGATCCAATAGAAGGGTTAATTTTGCTCATCTTGGTGGTTCTCTTATGATTTACTGGGTTTGTGTTTTTGAAGAATTATGAAGATTTGGGGATTGGGGATGAATGAATGTGAGGCGAGAAGAGGAAGTATTTTTCTTCTTTTTTTTAACAAAAGCTACATTTTTGCTTATATTTATAAAAATTAGAGTAAAATACACCGTTCGTCCCTAAACTTGTACATGCGCATCACGTTGAACCAAACCTATGCGTTTTTATCGTTGGAGGTCCAAAACATGGGTTTTTAATGCCAAATAAGTCCCTTGACCACTAATGCCAAACTCAATGTCTGATTTTTGTTTTGTAGTCGAGGGTATTTTAGTCCAAACACATTTATACTTTGTCTTCAAGAGTGTGAACCCAAATCTAATGCAGCATCAACAGTAGTGTACAAAAGGAGTCGAACATAGTTGCTTTATCTCATAAGAACTCCTTTATTCCATATAGAAATAGCAAATGGTTGTCCATGTTTACCCCGTATGGAATATCGGTTCTCTGATCATCATTTTCAACTTCCTCCTCTTGAATTGCGTTTCTTAGTGTCAATGTTTGTGAATTGGAAGTCAACTGATTATGCGTTTGATGTTGCATATGAAGATCATTAACCGAAGTGGCTGAAGATGAACTGTCCAAGAAATCCATCTGGGGTCCATTAATGTTGTTCATATACGTATTTGGCGCCAAAAAGCCATGGTTTTGACCTTTTGAGACGTTGACCGACGGCATATTTTGTTGCTCACTTCTAGAAGTTGACATTTGTCGATACGCTTCTACATCAAGATTCATGATCATCCCTTCACCACCCATAGTTGTGCTCGTGTATGATCTATTATTAATCATTGATGGAACCATGTTTGAGTAATTATTTGTTGAAGGTGAAGTTGAACACGATGGGATATCATATGTGACTCCAGATTGACCATTTATTGAAATCTGATTGGTTGGATGAAGCTTTGGTTGATGTGAATGATGAGGAAACCGAAGATTAGATTGGTTATTGCTTCTTAACATTTGTTGTGACAATGGTGTGACGGTTGTTTGAGACGTGTTGTCCATTGTTTGACTTGTTGACATTGACCTTGTGAGGCTTTGACTTTGACCAACATCTATTAATGGCTTCTGATCGTGTGGCTGTTGTAGTACAGTTCGTTGAGCCAAGAATTGTTGATGTTGTTGAAGCTTCAGAAACCAAGAGGATTTTGACCGTCGGGCATTTGTAACTATTGACTAATTTGTTGATCCGAAAACTGGGGTGGTAACAAGTTATTCTGTTGAGGTTGACTTTGACTTTGACTCACTGCCATCGATTGCTGCTGCTGTTGAAGGTTCCGGTAGAGATTTTGATTCTGCATCGATGACTGCTGTTGTGTTAGATTCTGAGAATTAAATTGAAGACAAAGTATTAATGTGTTTGGACTAAAATACCCTCGACTACAAAATAAAAATCAGACATTGATTTTGGCATTAGTGGTCAAGGGACTTATTTGACATTAAAAACCCATGTTTTGGACTTCCAGCGATGAAAACGCCTAGGTTTGGTTCAACGTGATGCGCATGTACAAGTTTAGGGACGAACGGTGTATTTTACTCTAAAAATTAACATTGAGGCCCGCATTTTTTTTTTTACCTTTGCGATTACGAAAATGTTTTTTCTTTATTTTGTAGACAAAAAAGAAAATAATCAGTATTAATTACCTTTTAATATTTTCTTAAAAATTAATTTTTTTCAAAAAAATTATTTAATAAGGAAAGATTTAGTTTTCTTTTTAATGTAAAAGTTACCACTTGAGGTTTTGTTTTATTCTATAATAAAAGATATGCCAAAATGGCTTTCAATCTCGTCTTTATGTATGCTTATGTTTTGATATTTCAAAATTGGCTTTTACTATATTTCAAAGGAGATACAAAAATCATATTCTATCAACGAATTCTTCAAATTTTAGATGAGCATAATAATTATTTAGACTTTTCTAGGTCAGGCTAGAATCGAAGGAATCAGCGGATCCACAATTAATATAATCAGACACAAAATCACAACTACGAGAGTACAAGTGAAACTAAAGATTTAAACTCCAAAATACATCCCTGTGGTTTACACTGTTTTGCACCATACATCCCTCTCGCAAAAGTTTCAACACATACATCACTCCGTTAGTAAAAGTTAACCTATAGAGAAAAGTTCCATACGGAACAAGTTTTATCTAAAGAACAAATAATTAGATCTCAACCATCCATCCATTTGAATCCAACGGATTAGATTAATTTACATTTTAAACTAAAATTATACTTAGGGGGTCATTTTTGTAATTTCACATTATCATTATTAAGAAACCCACCGGTGAAAACACACACACTTCCCTCACACTCACACGCTCTCAATTTTATCAGATCCCCAAACCATCTGGAAACCCTAACCATCGCAAATCTACCCTCAATCCACCCCCAAACCACCCACAAAACCACCGCGAAACCGTAATCATTCATTTAAAATGGATATTCGAGAAGAATTAGCCCTATCTAAAGGCGATTCAGTGGCAAAACCTGCTTCATCTAACGTTTTTGATAAAAGTAAGCTTCGAAATCCATTTTTTAATTATTTTTTGATTAATTAACATCAGTAATTAATAAACAGTTGATTGATTGATTTTGTAGTTATGATTAATTTCTAGGGTTTAGAAAACAGAATAATTAATGCCTAATATCAATGATTGATATATAATTGACTAGTTTTATGGTTAAAGTAGCTTATACTTTAGATTGACTAAGTGGCGTGCCCGCTGTGTGCCCGTTCTGATGACTTGTCAAAATGTGCTCATGTAGATTAAGGAAATTTTTATTATTTACCTTTAGTTTTGAAGTTTAGTTCAACGGATGTTTTGAAACTGAGTGCAAAGTGCAAACCAAACGGGGCACGTTAATGAGATTTGTAGAGGTTGAAGTTGATCAGCGTCAAATTTCAAGCACCCTTCCTTGTCGAGTTTATATACTAGTCGTGAGGAATAGACATAAGATAGCTTGTATAATTGTAATGCGATTCTCGGCATCGCATACATACTTGATGGGCATTTTGGGATTATTTAGAACTTAGAACTTGTGTCATAGTATAGTCGTAGAATGTTGAAAGTTATATCAGAACATTGTGGTGCTACTTGTCAAAATGTGCTCATAGAACTTTGAAAGTTACATGGATTTATAGTGCTAATTAGCGAGAACTTAGATAATTCATGGATCTTGTGTAGCGCCTTTTTGTCCAGGTTATATGGTAGTCATGATGAATCGGCATAGAATATATGGTTGTGATGTGATTCTGGACCTTGCATACTTGATGGGCATTTTGGTAGTTGGTGATTAGTTGGAACTTAGATGTTGTGTCATCGCATAGCTGTAAAATGTTGATAACTTGTAATGTTGACCAGTCCCTAGGACCAAACACTATATGTGGAAGTCAATGCCGAGGTTATGTTTTTTAGTGATTCAATGTCTGAGTAGGAAAGCGTCGTGTGATCATGTAGGTTAAGCATATTTTCTTATTTCAGTTTTGGATTACAGTCCAACAATTGTAATTTAACTACTTGATTGTTCATGCATTAGTGTGAATCTCATGGGATTCAGTACTGAATCCCATGGGATTGAGTATGAATCTCATGGGATTCAGTATGAATGTCATGAGCTTCTTAATGCTCAGTTATTGTATATCTAATGTTTTTTTTGTTTTTTTATGTTAGGTGTTGTCAGAGGTTCCCCACGGAAGAAGTGGTTAACAAAATCTGATATCCTTCAAGATAAAGAGAAAGTGCTTGCTGATAAAGACAAGGTGGCTGAAAAAGACAAGGTGGCTGAAAAAGACAAGGTGCCAGCTAAGAAGGTGTCGGAGAAGGCACCTGTTCAAAAGGAGAAGGTGTCGGAGAAGGATAAACAAGGGAATAAGGTTGTTCAGGGAAAGGCGAGTAAAAAGGCGAAGAAAACATCGATTGTTGATGTTGCTAAGTTGGCGTGTGTTGTTAAGGAGAATGAGATTGTGTCGGGTGTTCAGGGAAAGGCGAGTGTTGTTCAGGAGATGAAGAATGTGCCGGATGATTCTCGTAGTATTATTTCTGCTGTTGTTTCTGATTTGGCTAATGAGAATGTGCTGAGTGTTGTACATAAGAATGAGAAGGAGAAGGAGAAGGAGAAGGTGAAGGAGAAGGAGAAGGAGAAGCATAAACTTCCTCCTGAAGAAAAGATGACTATTATTCTTGAAGCAGTAAAGAATAGGGAAGCACGTGAGCGCATGTAATCATTGAAGAAGTTATGTCTTTTTTGAATGCTAGAACAATTTGTCCAGTTAGGTGTTAATGGTATGGTAGACGAGATCATGTGAATGGGAACTTGTGCATGGTAGAACAATTGTCCAGTTAGGCGTTAATGGTATGGTAGACGAGAACATGTGCATTATTTTGTCTTTTAAAACTTCCGAATGGTATAACGTAACGCTTGCGTGGTAGAACTATTATTTGTCTTTTATCGCTTAATTATGTGAATCCTGAGATTCATTCATAATCCCAAAGGATTCTTTATGATAGACTTTTTTTCCACTTAATCTTTTGAAAATATGTGTATGGTAGAAGAGAATATGGAAATAATCCCATGGGATTCATACACAATCCCATGGGTTTCATACACAATCCCATGGGATTCCACTTAATCTTTCCACTTAATCTATTAACATATTTCTGTATCCCTTAGGGATTCATATACAATCCCATGGGATTCATACATACAAGTAAGAAACAAGATATATTCAAAGTGAATCCCATGGGATTCATATACAATCCCATGGGATTCTTACAGAATATAAGTAAGAAACAAGATATATTCAAAGTAAAAAAGAATTTTCTTTTCAAATCATCTAAATAATCAAGTAAAGAAGAAAAAATAACTAACAAAACCAGAAACCAGAATATAAATAATCAAGAAACTTTTGGTTTCGCTTTCATCGCATTTGGCTTCTCCGACGAGTTGGTTTTGGCTTTCGCCTATTCGGGTTCCCCTATGAACATATTAACATCCCGCATTTCATTCTTAAAATCAGAATCGTCCCATGAACATATTCATACCCACCCTTCATACTCGTTAACAAGTTGTGAGCCCGTGTTGGACCAATCTTGTTCTTTGCGACTTTAACAACAAACATTTTTTCGCTTGTGTCATTCTTCTTGCTTTTGGTAAAATGTTTGTACTCTTTTGGTATGAGCATATGGTTGTGTTTTGCAATAAACCGAACTAGCTTGTATTTTCCGAAATGACATCCAATTCTAACCTTATACGAGCTTTACAACTGTTATATAAAAAAAAAAAATTAAAAACATGTTATACAAAAAATAAAAAATAAGAATCCCATGGGATTTACATTGAATCCATATGGATTTCATAAAGAATCCCATGGGATTTACAATGAATCCCATGGGATTCAACATCATTCAAGTTATATATTACAAGTCTTTCAATGAATCCCATGGGACTCACAATGAACTCAGGATTTCATCTAATGTTTCATAGTATTTTCCTCTACAGAATTCCTTCTTGTACATGAGGCTTCCATATATACCGATCCGCCTGGTCTCTCGTGTTCATATAAAGTTGGTCTTGGTGATTTTATAGAATCAGATATAAAAAGCGATTGGGATCAAGATAACTCAGTATGAATCCTATGGGATTCAGATACATATCTATAGCTTCATGTATGAATCCTATGGATTTTATGAAATCCCATGGGATTCTCATTAATCCTATGGATTTCATAAAGAATCCCATGGGATTCGCATGAATCCTATGGGATTTCATAAAGAATCCCATGGGATTGTGTATGAATCCCTTGGGATTCACTGTGAATCACATGGGATTCACTGTGAATCACATGGGATTCATCCATGAATCCCATGGGTCTCAAATGAATTTAAGTATCTTTTTTAGTTTACCATTAAACAACAAAATCAGAATCAGAGGGATTCATCCATGAATCCCATGGGATTCATGATTCAATGAATATACATGAATCCCATGGGATTCATCTATGAATCCCATTAATCAACAAAATCAGATTCCCAAGGGATTTTACCATCATGTTCCTTCATATCAACATCTGTGAGTACTTCATCTACATCATCATTTGTAACGACATCATCTACATCATATGTAACCACATCATCTATGTCAATCGGATTTGTTGATGAATCCGGCGGATTTGTTGACGATTCCGGCGGATTTGATGACGAATCCGGCGAGTTTGATGACGATTCCGATGGTTTTGATGTCGATGCCTGCGGATTTGATGAAGAATCCGGTTGGTTTGATGATGAATCCGTCGGATTCATTGTGATTCCGGCGACGTTTGATGGTGGTTTCAATGATTCCGGCGGCGGCTTCAATGAATCCGGCGGTGGTTTCATTATTCCGGCGTTGTTTCAATTGATTATGGCGAGATGGAGATGAGATCCGGCGAGATGGAGATGAGATCCGGCGAGATGGAGATTAGATCTGGAATTGGGTTTTTTGATGAGAGAGAAAGTGGTTTGTTGAATGAGTGAATTTGGGATTATTTTTTGCTTTTATTGTAACATGTGATTTTACTAATATGCCCTTCCTTTTTATTATCAGATGGATTGTGGACCATTGGATGAAAGAAGATTGGATGGTTGAGATCTTCTCATTTGTTCTTTGGATAACATTGGTTTTGCATAGATCTCACCTCTTAACCTATATACATCCCTCAGTTAAAATAAGGACTAACAGTGCAAATTATTTCTCCGTTATCTCCTAACGAGATATAAAATATTTACAACGTTAGTCCTCTAGGTTAACGGTATTTGCACCGTTAATCCTTTTTACTGTTTTCGTCCGTTTTTTTACGTTTTCTTCCGTTTTTGTTCCTTTTGTTACGTTTTCTTCCGTTTTTTACGTTTTCGTCCATTTATTTACGTTTTTGCCCCTTTTTTTTACGTTTTCGTCCATTTTTTATGTTTTCGTCCGTTTTTTTACGTTTTCGTCCGCTTTTTACGCTTTCTTCGCTTTTTACGCCGCCGTTATTTTACATTTCGTCTACTTTTTACGCTTTGTCCGCTTTTTACGCTTTCATCCGCTTTTTACGCTTTTGTCCGCTTTTTACGCTTTTACCTGCTTTTTATGTTTTCGTCCGCTTTTACGCTTTTCATTCGCTTGTTTACGTTTTCTGCCTTTTTACGCTTTTATTTAGTTTTGTCCGCTTTTACCTTTTCTTCCGCTATTTACGCCGCCGTCGCTTTTACGTTTCGTCCGCTTATTTACGCTTTTTTCCCTTTTACGCCGCGTACATTTTTATGTTTCGTCCGTTTTTTACGTTTTCGTCTGCTTTTTACGCTTTCTTTTTTTTACGTTTTGCCGTTTTTTACATTTCGCTCTACCTTTTACGTTTTGTCCGTTTTTACGCCATCTGTTTTTTCGTCTGCTTTTTACTTTTTGTCCTTTTATTTACGTTTTGCCTTTGTTTTACGTTTCGTCCGCTTTTCGTTTTCAATCATTTTTACGTTTTCATCCGCTTTTACGCTTTATTCATTTTTTACGTTTCGTCATTTTTTTACGTTCGCGCCGCCGTTTTAGTCCATTTTACATTTCGTCTATCTTTTCGTTTTAGATGTTGTTTTATACTTTCGTTTGTTTTTTTACGTTTTCGTCTGTTTTTTTCACTTTTTTATCTATTTTCATACACTTTTATTCGTTTTCCTCGATTATTCCGCGTTTTCATCCATTTTTCTTACGTTTTTATCCATTTCAAACATATTATATGTATGAAAACGGATAAAAATGTATGAAATTAGATAAAAACATATGAAAATAGATAAAAACGTTTCTTTATTGATTTTAAATCACGATTTCTGTTTGAAAAGGGGTCAAAATCGTGATTTAAAATCGATAAAGAAACATTTTTTTCCATTTTCAAACGTTTTGATCCATTTCATACATTTTTATCCGTTTTCATACATATTATATGTATGAAATGGATAAAAACGGATAAAAACATAAGAATAATCGGTGAAAACGAATAAAAGGTGAAAAAGATAAACGAAAACGTAAAAAAACATAAAAACGAACGGAAAACGAATAAGATAGACGAAAATGTAAAAAAATGAACGAAACGTAAAAACGGACGAAACGAAAAACAAGAAACGTAAAAACGAACGAAACATAAAAACGAATGAAAACGTAAAACGGACGGCGTAAAAATGGCAAAACGTTAATAAACGGTCGAAAACGTAAAACGGACGAAAACGTAAAAAAAGGACAAAAACGTATAAAAGTTGACGAAAATGTAAAAAAACGGACGCAAACGTTAAAAAAACAGACGAAAGCGTAAAAAAACGAACGAAAAAGTAAAAAAAAACAGAAGAAAACGTAAAAAAATGGACGAAAACGTAAAAAAAATGGCAAAAACGTTAATAAACGGACGAAAACGCAAAAACAAAGGACGAAAACGTAAAAAACTGAAGAAAACGTAAAAAAAAAGGGAGAAAAACAGAAGAAAACGTAAAAAAACGGACGAAAATGTAAAAAAGGGACAAAAACGTAAAAAAATGACGAAAACATTAAAAATGACTAATGGTGCAAATACCGTTAACCCAGAGGACTAACAGTGTAAATATATTATATTTAGTTAGGAGATAACGGAGAAATAATTTGCACCGTTAGTCCTTATTTTAACTGAGGGATGTATATAGGTTAACTTTTACTAACGGAGTGATGTATTTGTTGAAACTTTTGCGAGAGGGATGTATGGTGCGAAACAGGGTAAACCACAGGGATGTATTTTGGAGTTTACTCATCAAACTAAGAGAAAATATACATATACGTCACTAAACTGTGTAAAAAGTTCGTCTAAAGTAATGAACTTTCATTTTGTTCATTTGAGTTACTGAACATATAACAATTGATATTTAGATTAATATTATGTAACTTCAGTGTTATTATGAGTTACTTGAATGCATATTTTTGGGTAAGTTAAGTAACATATATATTGGGTTTTACAAGTTCAGTTATGTATATATTTTTATAAATTCAGTGACCTAAATGTCATGTTTCATAATTCAGTAATTCGAATGGACAAAATAAAAATTTGTTACCTTAGTTACTTTTTTATGATAAGTTTAGTGTGTATTTTTATATTAACCCATCAAACAAAAAAATAGACAATCAATATAAATAGAAATTATTTCAAATGCCAAAATGTAGTTTAGTACTCTAAACTTGGTTAAATGAAATTTTAGTACACTAAACTTTTAAAAATACAAAATGATACCGTAAACTTGACTAAGTGAAATTTCTACTACCCTATTTCCACTTAATAATTAAGTCCTATGAATTTAAACGGACCATATCCTCAAATTAAAAAATATTCATAGTACAACTATCTAATAAGGATAGAAACAAGCCGAGTTGTGCCCAAGATTTCCAAAGTTCGAGGTAGACTCGTTGACGTTCATAAGTCTTGAGCTCTTTTTGATCCTTATGATTTTAGCTCGAGTTAGGCTCATAACGACCCAAGCTTATAAAAAGCTTGAAGCGATCCAAGCTTAAACAAGCTCGAGCCCGAACTCAATCCTTGTTTGAGGCTCGTGTATGAAAGAGTTCAAGCCTTAGATTTATATATGTGTTTATCACGTATAATTGCATATGTATATATTTATATTAACGAGCACGATAAATGAGCTCAAGACTAATTTACTCAACAAACTAGCTTGTTAAATATGACACGAGTTGAACTCGAGCTAAAAGTTTAAGGCTTGAAACGAGCTCGAACTCGAGACTTATGATCATATATGAGCCGAGCTCGAGCTCAAGCCCAAGCTCAAGCTCGGCCTCGACTCGACGTGCTTTTACATTTCTCCCCTTATTTGGTAGATATAACATGGTATTGTAATTCTGAGAATAACATCCGTTAAATTTGTAATGAGTTTAACTGTTAAGCGGGTGTATGGTAGTAAAAATTTCACTTAGTCAAATTCAGGGTACTTACCGTTAAATTTGTAACGAGTTTAACTGTTAAGCGGCTTCGGTTGTGGAGATAGCAAGGGTCGTTTGTTTCTTAGAGAACCAAGATGTTAGACAATATCCCATGAACCCCAAACACAACTAGTGCTTTTTCTATCCACATAATCTCTCACATGATCGGAGTCGGCATAAACTATGGTTTCAACACCGGTTCTTTTAGGATACCATAATCCTAAATGTGTACCCTTAATTTATCTAAAATATGCTTAACCGCTTCGAGATGAGATGTTTTTGGATCCTTTTAAAAGCGAGCGCATAGACAAACACTAATTAAACATAATGGCGAGCCTACTTGCGGTAAGATAAAGTAAACTACCTATCATGCCTCTATATTTCGTGCTATTCACAGACTCACACTCTTCATCTTTAGTTAATTTAGTTTCCATGGACATGGGTGTCTTAATTGGTTTAGAATATTTTAAGCCAAATTTATTAAGCATTTCTTTAATATACTTAGACTGATTAAAGAATATGTCATCTTCCACTTGTTTTATTTGTAGGCAAATGAAGAAATTTAGTTCGCCCATCATACTCATTTCAAACTCGTCGTGCATGATTGCGGGGAAATCGTCGCATAACTCTTGACAAATGGATTCGGAGAGTTGAGATCCATATAGAACTCATATTTGTCATATAACCAATGAACCAATCATAGCCATCCATTTTCTATCTAAATTAATAAAAAATTATTTTCCACTTTGATTTTAACAAATCAAATCACATGTGAGATCCATATAAAATCAAATCACATGTGATTTTAACAAATCACAAATCACATGTGATTTTTCTGGACGATTTTTTTTAAAAAAGTTCGTCGAAAGTATATAACAATGCATATCTATAGAAAGATAATTTAATTCTCGTCGAGATGGTATAATTTTTTTGGCGTAACGATTAACGGTTTGTGAGATATTTAATTTTCAAAAATAGGGTGAATATATTTTTAATCAAAAAATTAATTGGCTAGGATTGGTTTATTGGTTCTATGACAAATATGGGTTCTATAATGAACTTTTCTCTAGATTCGGATATAACAGCGTCGATGTCAATTTGAAAAATAATAAGGTAGGAGTTTCTTTTCTTTGTAAATGATGTATTATCTACCACACCCATAGTGTATTCATGTTTTAAAAGAAATGCCTTAAGTTTATCAATATTACGCTTTAAAAACTTGTTTAAAACCGTATAATGTTTTTTTTAAGTTTATAAAAATGGTAAAGATTTTTCAAAGTTAATATAGCCCGGAGGTTATGCAACGTCAACCTTATCGATTATAGAACCATTTGAAAATACACTTTTTACATTTATTTAAAATGGGAGATGATTTGTACACTCTATAAAATGATTGGTACACTCAAATTTATTATGTTTGAACATTTTTACCCTCACAAAGTGAAAATGTAAAGGCATTTATGAGGGTATAAACGTCCAAACACAATAAATTTAAGTGTACAAATTATTTTGTGAAGTGTAAAAATCACCGCCCATTCAAAATAGTTTAAAATTGTAAGAAAGTTTTTTGAAAAGTGTCGAGTGTTTCTAGAACCATCAACCATGTGATCGCCGCTGGGTTTCCAAACATTAACTGTGGCACAGACGTGTCCAATTCGGCAATTTGAGGCCCATACTTGCATGTTGCACAAGTAGATAGAAACAGAAAATTCATTTTCCAATCATTTTTTTTTCTTTCCAACACTTCACTAGTTTTGATAAAATTTATTTTCGAGCTAACGCCCTTTAAATACAATCCGTAAGAGATCTTGGGGGTTCCTTCATACAGTAATAAACGGATAAGACAAGACATTAGTTGTACAAATCACGATTGTGATTTTATTATTTATAATGAAAGAAAAACAACATACATAAGTTCAACCTCAACTGAGATATGATAACCACAAATGCATTTCAACATTAGACAATTGAACATAGAAGTTACTTCAGGCAGCTCTTGGTGGCTTGTGGATTTGAAGCATCATATAGAAGCTAATGAGTGTTTCATTGCTTGGGACATCAATCTTAAAGGCTTCATGTGACCATATACGTTTCACCCATTCCACAAGTTTTGGAGTTCTAACTTCATCAAACACCTTCATATCATTATGTTTTTCAACAAATTTTGTCCAAGCAAGAAAACATCCAAGAACGACATCGAGATATCCTACGTCATCACCACCGAAATAAGGCTTACCATTACTGAACTTCACAAATGTATCTTCTAGCAATTGTGACTGTTCAATTATTTGCTTTTTTATCGCCTCTTTTCCCTCCTTATTTGGTGTCTTCCTCAACTCTTCATACAAGGGGAAAAACTGTCGAAAATATTTAAATATGTATATGAAGTGCATTTAAAGGATAATGACCTCACACCTTAATTAAAAAACTTTTCTCTCACCCTAATTAATTTGTCATTTATAAAGTTACAATCATTTTCCCCGTTATAATTTTACCAGGGTGCAGGATTACTCCCTTTCAAAAAAAAAAAAAAAAAAATCATTTTCCCTATGTTATAATAATTGTAATTTAAGAAGTCTTCATTCACCGGTCCCCATGGTTACAAATACTATATATGTTCATTTTACTTTTTTTTGGCAAAGTTTTAGAAAGGAGAAACCTAGAACAAGAAAAGTAAAAAAAAAAACTGTTGTTTATGATACGATTACGACAAGTTATTCCAACTTCCAAGTATAGCGTTTCTTGTTAATTGTTAACGTCAATTACCTTGAAATAGACAAACAAAAATATACTCCGTATTAAACATATCGACATATATATCGTACCTTGGTATCTATGTAGTTGGCCCAAAACCGGTTCTCAGCACGATGTGAGGGGTCCGTAGGGAGGATTCGATGGACATCGGGTTCGATTTCATCAAGGTACTCGATTATGATAATAGACTCAGGAATTGGTGTTTTGTTACCATGAAAGAGAACGGGGACTTTCGTATAAACCGGGTTCGATGTTAAAAGGAGCTCGCTTTTGCTAGCTAGATTTTCATGAATGAACTCATACTCGATAGATTTGAGGTTGAGTACGAACTGAACCCGGTTAACAAATGGACTTGCGGGTGTTCCTAGAAGCTTTATTTCACTATGTTTTGTCATAGCAAAACGTGAAACGAACTTGGAAATATATGACGGTATATATATGCAAAACTAGCTGCATGTGCCCCTCAACGTTTAGATAAATGACAGAATTTACTTTTAGGTGTGGTTGATAACAAATTGTACACTTTTCATGTCTAAAGTTTCACGTTTTCGTTTGAACGCCTTACATTTGACATCTAATGATATAAAATGTAACATTTGACATCATATGACAAATTATGATATAATTTAGTTAAGGGGTAATTATCAAAATATATCAGTAGCTTTACGACTTATCATTTTTCAGACTTTAAATTTTTAAAAGTCTAAAATAGATCGGGCGGCTGGGCAACTTGTACAACTCACCTATTAGTTGACAAGTGTCCACTTGTGATATGCGAAATAATCATTTTTCGATTTTTAAGGACACGTGTCAAACGCAGACACGAGGTGCCTAAAAAATGAGTCGCCCTTGATATTTTTTGGACTTTTAAAATTTTAGATCTGGAAAATGATAAGTCATAAAACGAGGGGTCTATTTTGATAATTTATAGAGTACTAACAATAATAAAGCAATAAATAATACATACGAATTTGAAACACTAGAGCGCAATAAATAACACATATGGATTTGAAACACTAGAGCATGGGAACGGAACTTGAATTATTTCTTTAAGGGGGCCAAAGTATCAAAGATTAATTTTAGGAGGCCAAATGATAAAATTATTTCTTTATTCAATAACACTATTATACTATATAACATTCATTGACGTATTTTGGGGAGCCGTCACTGTTTCAAAGTCGTACCTTGGGGAATCGGCTTGAGGGAGTAGGGCGGCTTGGGTGCACTGTGAAACGCGACTCGAGTCGACATTGTTCACACGCTGAGCCGAGTCATCGGCTTAAATGCATTAAAATAAGGTTAATTGTGTTTTTGTTAGTGGGTTATCCACTAATTTGCCACTTAATTTGTTGGACTAACTGTGTGTTTTACACATATTTTATGTTAGGATTTGCATGGGTTCGATGCATGTTCTACACTTGTGTTCCATTATCAATTTGGAACCCAATACATCGGATTTCATTTGTTTGGTGTTTTACACAAAAACTCACATACACGCAATGGGTGCAGGTAAGAAAATTAGAGCTAATTTAGGGTTTTTTTTAGTTGTTAAAGTTGAAATTCTTTTAGGGGTTTTGGTAGGAATAATGGGTAGAATGTCTGATTATGTTTGCTATATCACTATAGTTTGAATCACAGTTATTAAGTTCAGTTTTATTGATTTCTCGTTTAGCTCATGTTCACGTGATGAATGTTTTTCCCATTTTTTAGGTGTGTTTGCTTTCCAACTAGCATCAGGTTTCATAGTCATGAGTTTGCACCAAAGGTATTATCAGGTAATGTTAATGTTGTGTCTGCATTTTTATTGGAGTTTGTTTAGCAAATAATTAATTTTTAATGGTGTTGCGTTAGATCCGAAGGAGTGGTGGTTGTTTGGTTGTTTTGATATTTCAGAGATCGAGGTTCAACTGCTTATTAGTCGTGGGTCATAGATTGAGGGTAAGTTTTTTGTTGTTATTAATTTGTGTAGGTTTGATGATGTTTTAAGTGTGTGAGATTTTGGAAAGTATATGTTGCATGTGGTAGCTGGAACTGCTTTGAGTTTTTTTATCTGATTTAGTTTGCTTATGAGTTTTTTTATATGATTTTGTTAGGTTGTTGCAGGTTCAAGCTACTGTTTAGTTCTCCTTAAGCTTTGGATGTTTTGCATGTTCTTGATTCCAGATGCATTGCTTCACATGGTAAAAAGGTATAATTTTTAGAGAAATTTTTTGAAACGAACACTTTCGCCTACTACTTTACACATATAAACCTCGCCCATACAATTTTCTAAAATGAACTTTTCAATATTAGACGTTAGATTTGTAGCGTAATATGTTTTAAACCGTACACGTGTACACCAATTCTCTGGGCGTGGTCGAGGCGAGAAGTTTGTGCGTGATGCGTGTTCTGGGCGTGCCCTGGGCGTGTCATACATAGGCGTGGAGCAGCTGGGCGTGAACCTGGGCGTGGAGCCTGGTGCCTGGGCGTGGAGCTGGTGTGTCCTGGGTGTGGAACCTGGGTTTTCTGATAGTGAGAAATAGGGTTTTCTGAAATTCAAGCTTCTGATACATTATGATTGTAGGAGTCACTACTCCATAGCAAGTGGTCTTTCTAACTGCCCCATACAGGTTAAATAAAAAACACTTACGAGAGATAATTAAAATATGACCGCACCATTGCTAGCCACCACCACCGGAGAACAAGAAACAGAAGAGGGAAAGTAAGATAGAAAAAACATTGAGTGAATTTTATGTGGTTAAAAAACTTAGTGTTAGGTGGGGTAATAAATAATAAGAGAGAGAAAGATGATAAATAGTGTGTGTTAATGTTGTGTACTATTATATCAATAAAAAAAGAGAAAATGTATAATAGTGACATAAATTGGTCATTTCGGTAAACGATAGAAAAAATGTTCAGTCTCGTATAATCACTGTGTATATGGTTTCTTTTTGTAATTTGCTTTAATTTTTATCATGAACATTTAATTTTCTATTGTATATCTATGTAAATTTTGAAAACTTATAAGGTTTCTTTGGTAGGCTTGATCAGAAAACAATTATTGGTTATCTGAGATAAGTGTGAAGGGGTTATCAGTTCATGATTTAAAAGTGTGTACTAATTGCATGTTTTGCATATGTCTTGCATTTTTAGAAATTGGATGAGTTCATTCATTACAAATTTATATGTGGTAACGAAAGTTATGGAGTGCGAAATAGTGGTAGTTTGGTATATTATGTGTTGCTGCTTGATATGCGGTCATGTGTGCTGAATTTATATGCTTAGATTTGGATTAGACTGTTCTGTTTTTTTTGGTGGTGCAAAATAATTTTTGTTGGTGGGCTCTATTAAGTTTAATGTATTTGTTCACTTAATTTTAAACTTTGTTATCTTGGTGAGGATGGAGGGGTTACCAATTCATGATTTAAATGTGTGTAATAGCTGCATGTTTTCTATTTGTCTTGCTTTATCAGAAATTGGGTCATTCTTTAGTTTTCTTTAGTTTTATATATGGTCCTGTTAGTTATAAATCATGAAATATTAGTAGCTTGGTATATTATATGTTGCTGCTTGATATATTTGGTCATATATGCTAATTTAATATGCTTAGATTTGGGTTGGGCTGTTTTGTTTTTTGATGGTTTTGCAAGATAGTTATGTTTGTCTGTTTTTTTAGGTCTTATATGTTGGTTCCTATAAGTTTGTTTATTAACAATCGTTTCGGGCAATGTTTAGTAATATTGAACTCTTTTATTGAAAGTTGGCTCGTTTCAGCTCCACGGATGTTTCTTTGTTCAGACAATTTGGTGGCATTTGCCAAATGTGGCTAATTCATGGTTTATGTAAAGACATTATTAAAAGTGTGTGCTAATTTCATGTTTACACGTGTTTTGCATTATCAAATATCGGATGGTTTCATTCTTTGTTATTTTATATGTGGACATGTGTGATGGAGCGCGAAATAGTAGTAGCTTGGTATATTATATGATGTTGCTTGATATGTGGTTATATGTCCTGATTTTATATGTTGAGCTTTGGGTTGGGCTCTTATGTTTTTTGTTTGTTGTGCAAAGCAATTTTGTTTCTACGTTTTTTAGGTTCTTAGATCTTATGAGCTATTTTTGCGATGTGCAAAACAAGTGCTTGTTGATATTGGTTAGGATTTGCTATTTGGTTATGGAACGCGAGATGATTGGAACATGAGATTTTATATGTTGCTTCGTGTTAGTCTGCTTATTACTAACCGTTTCAGTCAATGTGTAACAGCTGTGAAAACTTTTGTTGAAAGATGGTTCGTTTGAGATTCAGGGCTATTTTTACACTAAAAAAAGTCTGGAAATACTTGCTAGATGTGGTTTATATTGGTTGAAAGTAGTGTTGTTTAAAATAACTTTGTTTTGAAGTTGGCTTATTGTTTGAACGAGGAAGTAATCCTTGGAACTGTGCAAACTGCAAGAGGAGTAAGCAAGATGTTTCTACAAAATCCAGTATATTCGTGTTAGGTATTTTTTTTGGTGTTGCAAAATAAGTGTTTCCTGATATCAATTAGAGTCTTATGCGTTGTTTTGTGCGCTTCGTATAATTTAGGGTATTAGTTGTTGGTTCTATGAGTTTTGTTTGTAAAAAAAGGTTTCTTGTTACAGATTTTGGTGTGTCGTTGTATGTTGTTTGAGAATTTAACAATCATTAATAAGTATTATGTGGTGTAACTTCTTGTATGTGATTGTAAGTGCTGATTATGTGGGGTGTCTATAAGTTGTGGTCGTGGATATAGATTTCACTGTGTTATTAAGTAAAAGAGGAAGCCAACATACTCTTTGTAGGTGATCCATTATGTTCCGAGTAGGTTTCTTTCTTGTTGTTACGACATAAGTTTACACAACAAGAATTGGCTGCATTGTAAATTTTTATTTTGAACGCCATATACTTTAAAATACCGTTTATTATTTTAATGTAATTTGTTCTGTCTTCTGCACCGAATACAACATATGAGGTGAGACATATATATAATGGGTACAACTATTAATTGATTATTCTCTTTTGTGTTTAGGGTATCAGAGAGATGTTAACTAGAGATAGTAATATGTTGATAAGGAGGGTGGAAGAAATCAAAGTAAAATGTTCTCTATGATGACTGAAGGTGGGATTTGTTTCGGAATATGGCTACATAATGATGTCTTTGTGGACCGATAATTTGCTTTACAATGCACATTCATATACCGGGTGGTTCAAGGTGACGACAACCATCCAAAATAGGATTTTTCCAACTTCTAGAGATCGTTGAGTTAAATGATGATGATTGTGGTGATGTTGACGATGACCATGGCGATTGCTGATTAGTAGAAACGGACATATTTTCTTCGAGAAGAAGGTGAGTTTCAGATCAGATTAAAATAGACAGAGGCGATGGTGGTAATGTTGTGTGTGTTTCAGTCCTGAGATAAAAGCCGACGTTGTTGATAAAGTGGACTTTCACAAAAAAGGATGGGAAACGGTTGATGGTGTGGTGAAAGAATTTGCAAAGGATTATTGTCTTTCTTGGAATGCTATATGTGATTTAAATAAACTTGGTATTTGGCAGAAACATGTAGTTTTCCTTTGAAAATCTTATTCAAATTCGCTTGTCTTACCCTCTACTGTTTCTAATTTTTTTTTTGGTATGTCCATTTTAGAATTCCCCTTACTTTTTTGATTATGTGAGCCTAAAGTGCTATCGAAGAATGGATTTTGTCATTTTTTCTCTAAACTGAAACACAGTCATTATGATCAATGTTGTCACATTTTTTACTGTGACCTGAGACGCACTTTCTTTTTAATGAAGAAATTTTCATTAAATCATGATCATAGTGTTCATCATCATTGGCATCGTTATTGTCATCATTTATCTCAATTATCTTTAGAAGACTAGATTTTTTTTTAAACTCTTGAGATGGAGAAGGTTTATGGTTCTATGTTGCATTTATAAATTAGTGAAAACAAAAAACTCTTAATGAAAAATATTAAGATGTGTTGTCTCCATGATTGGCATACAGAAACATGAGATTCTATTTCCTGATGTTGTTCGAGCCTATTATGAAAAGAGGGGTCAATTATATAATGTAATAGATGGTCTAGACGCTTTTAGAAAATTTGTCTTGCAATTGTCACTGCTGAAAAATGTTGGGTGTGGATGTTGATGTTGTGGCTAATATATGTAGTGATTGGCCATACTTATGAAGATATTCTTTTGACAGCTCTGTGTTTATCAAAGGTTACGGTACCCACCATACACAATCATATGGTTTTATTCTAGGATGCTAACTCTGTTATGAAGAGGATGTGCGCAATGGGTTATGCTACATTCATCCTGAAGATAAGCCGATTTGAGCAAAACAGTAGAATAATTGGTTACGTATGACTCAAAGGGGATCAAGCTATACACGTCACTTGCACTTAAATATAATGCCAATAGGAAATAAGCAAGAACCGAAGGCAAGAAGAAGTATAAACAGTTTTGTGAGACTTTATTTGTGTCTTACCTGCATGAACCGAAGCTAGGAAGGGATTAACACGATTTTTTGGCTCTTTATATCTACCTTACTTACAAATACAAATTGTTATGTTTAGATATATTATTAGAAGTGGGTTTTTATCCGCAAAATAGCAACACTTCAGATACCTATATTTCAGTGGCTTACATACACTCTGCAGCAACGTGCGGGTGAAAATCTTTGTCAACAAAATACATAAAAACAAATTTTTTTGAGGGGCCGCGCCTACCCCTGCCTTATAGATCGACACATTTAGAACCATATTGACAACTTACACAAAATTCAACTTGACAACTTACAAAATACTATTTTAAAACATATTATTAACCAGACATATGGGTTACAACACATTTGGACCCATATATTTTTCGAAAATAGGTAAAACCGCACCACCCTTTAACTTAAACATACATCATAAGTTTTAAACTACAAACTCCATTTTTGCGTCTTTTTGTGACATGACTTAGAAGGACACAAGGGTGTTCTAGTTCTATCAAGAGAGGGTTAGAGAAATGCTCATTCCCACTCGAGCACCACCACTAGCTAACACGACAATTCCATTCCTTTAATCTTAGCATCATTTGATCACCTACAAAGATCATGAAATGAAGCAACGGTAAGCACAAAGCTTAGTGAGTAAACAAAGTATAAATTATAAACATGAAGTAACATAACACGGGTCATTTCATTATCGTGAATGCTTCTTATTTGACATGAGTGCTATTTCAAGCACGGGTATCACACATAGGGTCGTGCCATGCTTAATGGCAATATAGCTTATCATATGTGCCAAGTGTCCTATTCAAGCATGTGTGCCAAAGGGTCGTGTCATGCTTAATGGCTACATAGCTTATCAGACGCGCCAAGTGCGCTATTCAAGCATGAGTATCACACAAAGGGTCGTGTCATGAATAATGGCTACATAATTTATCATATGTGCCAATTGTCCTCAAGGATCGTGTCATGCTTAATGGCAACATATCTTATCATATGTGCCAAGTGTGCTATTCAAGCACCGATACACCACTTAGGATGTCATGAGTGCATTAAGCACATAATATGAAATATGACCTCACGACCATCTTGAATCATAATATAATGATCATACGGGTCAACATGATAATTAACTTGCATAATATGACCACTCGGGTCAACATGATACTTGACTTGTATAATATGACCACTTGAGTCAACATAATATCGTGACATGATAATATGACCACTCAGATCAACATGATGATGTGATATGAAATCGATTATGACCTTTAACTTACATAACATGGTGTTATAACACGAAGTGTATCATTATGAACTCATCATAATATAAACATGAACAATTTAACTAACATGAGCAGAGTTACGGGTTTACAACTCCCATACTTCTACGCTACGTTAACCATATCCAAAAAAATCTATGTTTATCTCAAATAATGATGCTTGCGGAAAACTTAAATTATACACTTAGACTTATAAGTTTTATGAATAAAACTTGCTACTAAAGCACATTCTTATGTTTTTATAGATGATTACTAACTTGAGGTTAAAACATTCTGCCTAGTATCAAATTTGTGGTACAGTATAAAAATGGTTTTAATGTTTCTGATTTATGCTTCTTTTACTGCCCCGGTATGGTTTAACAATTCCAGTAAACGCCTTCATTTACTCCGCCTTCGTTTCTTATTTGAAGCAATTTAGATTTTCTGTAAATTGTATACTCTAAATTTTTGTGATGCAAAGTGCGTGACTTTAGTGACTTTACCCCGCTATTGTTCTTTCTTCATTTTTGCAGGTTAAGTATGTTGTAAAACTTGCAAGATTATTCTTAGCTTGAATGCCAGGTGTCTATCAAGTTGATTTGCTCACTAGACAAGTACACTGTCCCGATGTGGATTGCCAGGATTGGTGAACCAACAGAAACGTTTTCTCCATGATATCCTGATTGTTTGACAAATGAGATGGGAGAGATTTTTGGTGCTTAGATACTTATTAAGTCCAAAAGGATCTCTACATAGCTTCTTAACCTTCTTTAGTCAATTCTTTCTCCATGTTTTATTTTGACATAACCTCCATATAGAGTCAGCGATCGTTTTTATATATAACAAGAGTCATTTCAAAAACATAAGAAAAATAGCACAAAAGTGTATACAGGAAAACTAACTTGACCCATTTTGCCACCCCTATGTTTATTGGTGATTTTTGCAGTCCATTTTACCACTCCTATTTGAAGGCATATTATTTTTGGATTTTGCATTTGAGTCATTGTACCACTTGATTAGTCTGTAAGGTTCAAGCGAAAATCGGCTTTCACATTGCATGATTTGCATATTGTTATATACACTTGTATAACCACCTGTTATTTTCTATACTATTTAAACTATACCACAAGTATATTCATGTTGTTAAATTTGTAAAAATAAATACATGATACTAGCCTCAGCGAGCCATGAAGCTAGTAGTTGGTATATGAAGGGGTGGCAATTCGGGTCGGGTTCGGGTTGTCAGGTTGGCGGGTCAGAAAATTCCAACCCAAACCTGACCCATTTAAATCATCGTCAGTCGGTATGTAAACTCTAAGGATCCACTACGATGAACCTATTAAAAGGTTTATAAAATCGCCACTTCATGAAATGTCATTAATTTACAAACCTTTTTCATACTATAAACCTATTATCACTATAGATAAAGCTTTTAATAGGTTTATAGTATTGTTAACTCATGCAACGCATTAATTTATAAACCCTTTAAAATGTTAGATCTTTTCACGCCACCAGACTTGAAATTGCCTCACTATGGACACAAAATTTTAAACCTCTTCATAATTTTTTGGACCTATTCTTAAACCACCATAGTGGATGCTCTAACCTGTTTAGACATAACCCGAACTTAACTCATTTAACCCGTATATATACTTGGGTTGGCGGGTTAAATAGGTTTCACGGGTTGAATATGATAAACGGGTTGAATCGGTTCAACGGGTTTCGGGTTGACCCATTTAACCCTTTTTATACACAAAATGTTGGCGCATTACACGAAGTTAAGCAGTTGTTGGGTTGACTTGTTTAACACATTTAACCCACATAATAAAGTATAAATAATTTTGAGTTTATGAAAAATCTTAACGGGTTGGCGGGTCGACCCGCTTATTTTATTCTCAACCCGAACCGACTGCTTAATAAACGGGTTAGATAGATCGACCCAAACCTCGACCCGAAATTTATTTAGACAACCCGAACTCGTTAATTTTCGTGTTCGGTTTCGCGTCGGGTTTAAGTGTCGGTCGAATTGCCACCGTGACGGACCTGTGATTTCTAAAAGGTGTTCAGACAAAAGAAATGTCGCTAACTAAAGCTACACCATAAGAAATGAAAGTAGAAAATAATTTGGGGTTCATACCACAAAATGGCGAGCTTTAAATTTTTTTTGACACTTCGCGACCTAAAATCGTGCAGAATGCAAGACACTCCTGATACATGCGTCGTCCATGATTACCGCTGCACCTAAGTATTTGACTTTTAAGACCCAAATTAAATACTAAATTGATTGGCCTCCTAAACCTTTAAGCCACCAAATCATCTTCGGTTTCTGATAACGTAGACCAACTTTATGGAATACCAAACGCCTTTTCATCAGTTATATATGTAGAACTCTAGCGAGTAAATTCTTTACAGTTAAGGGAATATTCAACTTTTTGACAATATAAGAAAGTTAACATTATTTGTTCATCAACTGCAAAACATTATTGTAGTATGTTAAGTGGTTACTGATATAGCTAATAATATAATAAAATTCTCATTTTGATGCAGATTTCATTGTTTATATTATCTATATCTATCACAAAACATATTTAGTTGTACAATTTTTTCTGTTTTAAGTTAGTCACAGAAAGAGGCATTGTTCAATTCCAAACAGGGACGGAACCAGGGGGTCCCGCGGGTGCCCGGACACCCCATGGATTTTTTCAATGTAGTGTTAATTTTTAATAAAAACATCGATTTTTCTTAAAATGCCTTTAAATTCACCCTTGCCCATCGAAATATGTTTATAGTATTAGTGTTCATTTTTTTTACAAGACCCCATCGTATTTAAATGTAATTCCGTCCATGATTCCAAATATAGTTATCAGGCTTGTCATATTATCGATCACACAAGATTGTGGTATTAGCAAGATTGATAAAATTTAACAACATAGTTTATAACCTGTGTTTCTTTTGATCGATGAATCAAAGACATATAAAGTTGAAAAAGAACTTTCCTGAAAAAGTATAGAAGAAGATAAAAAATAATCGTCACACATGACATACTGTGGCATTGCATTTCTGTGGTACCATCAATTTATGACGCGATTAATGCCTTGTTTGTTTTTTCAAAGAAGCTTTTTTTTTCCTTTTATGTCTGCAGGTGCGCAGACAATTTCTTTGAAGACCGTTTGTTTTTTTTCAGACATAAGAGGGTAAAATCACTTCTTTCCTTTTCTACTATGCAGACATAAATTTCCTCTTTTTTCCACTTCTTTCACCACTTATTTTTTCCACTTCTTTCAAAAAAAGAAGAAAATAAAAGAAGACAACAAGACAAAAACAAACTATTTTCTTCTTGTAGATGAAGTGCTTAAATGTACATCTTCTTCTGCAGACATGGTTTGCAGATGAAGAGGTAAAAGCTCTGAAAAAACAAATGACACCTAAGTGAGTGCAAACATGTGAGTTTTGTTTTCCTTCTAGATGGTATATAAATCCAAAAAAGTGACATAGTAGAAAAAAGTATTTTGGAAGACATCAAAATCTCATCGTGATCGACGATCGTGCTTTGTTTCACAATCACTATAGCATATTAAGATAATTTAGATTATAGGTGACTAAGAGTGTGTTTGTTTTATTAAGATGTTTTTTCTCTGAATCTGACTATCACGTCTTACGGGTAAGAGGTGGCTAGAAAGTCTAAATCTGAACGAAATAATGTTGTTTGTTTTTTGTATAATTGTCCGAATGATTTTAAGTGCTCGTTTTTGCAATTTGTTTATTAAACCAATGCAATACGATAATAAGTAACTTATGTAAATATGAAACAATACTTTTTATCATAAATATAACATGAGAAGAGTTATTTTACATACCAAATTTTTCTCACATACTAAGGGACTCATCTCTACCATCCATCTAAAAAAAATCAATGACTGAGATTAAAAATATTTTATTATTTCACATATTTTTTATAATTTAAATATCTATTAAACCGTTAATCGTTAAGTGAAAATATTTACACCATCGCGACGAAATGTTTAATTATCTTCTATAGACAAGACTTCGATATACTTTCGAAAAAAGAAAATAATTTCGTTTTTCACGTTTTTAGTTATTTTTTTATTTTTTACGATCTTGAAATTTGCGTGAAAAAATCATATATGATAAAACACTAATTTGAATATCATGTTATATTACATATCATATATGATATTACACTAATATCACATGTGATATTCAAATTAGTGTTTTATCATATATGATTTTTAATGCAAATTTCATGAACGTAAAAAACGAAAAACTTTAAAAAAGCGTGAAAATACGAAAAAAAATTTTGTCGAAAGTATATCAAAGTCTTTATCTATAAAAGACAATTAAATCTTCGTCGAATGATATATATTTTTTTTCGCTTAGCGATTAACGGTTTGAAAGATATTAATATTTGAAAAAAAATGATGAAAGTGGGTTTTTTAAATTGTTGGGATTAATCTCATCCATTAGATCAAATAAAAATGGAGGGTGGAGATTGATCCCTTGGTATGTAAATAATCTTTTGTCCTCAAATGATCTTAAATCATATAACATACTTAAAAAACAATCAAATATATTATAGAGTAAATTGCAAAAATCGTCCTTAAAGTTTGGCCAAATTGCAAGTTTAAATCCCAAACGCTTAGAAAGTGCAAGGATCGTCCCCAGTAGGAAACGTTTGGGGCAAAATCGTCCTCGGCCAATAAGAAATGACTAAAATGCCCTTTCTAAACGTTTGGACTTAAACTTGCAATTTTGCCAAACTTTATGACGATTTTGCAATTTACTCTTTTTCTATTATTTTGGTTTTCTTACATAACGATCACTCGACAGTCAAAGTTTTACAATGTTAGTCCCGATTTTTAATTTTTTATTTATTTTTTATTTTTTTTAACCAACGCCACCCATCGCGACTTACTTACACACGCCACCACCACCACCATTCACCATTGCCACCCACCACCCGCATCCACCACCACCATGCCACCGCCGCCACCACGCTCCACAACCCCATCTACCACCATTTCCACTACCACCACCGCCACTCATTACCTACTTCCACATAACCTGGCATCCACCACCACTACGCCATCATCATCGACATCGCGCACCACCGCCATTCACACTATCACCGCCACCACATCACTACCACGCCACAGCCACCGCACCACCACCCACCAACGCAACGTGGTGGCGGTGGTGGTTATCGCGCGGTGGATGGTGTGGTGGTGGTGGCGGTGATGGGAGATAAGGCGTGGTGGTGGTAGCGGTAGTAGCGACGGTGAGTGGTGGTGGGATGGTGGTGGCAGCGGTGGATGTGGGTCGGTGGCGGGTGGCGATAGTGGTGGTGGTCGTGTGATGGTGGTTGTGGTGGTGGTGGATGGTCAGGTAGTGGTGACAGTGGTGGCTGTGGTGGTGGTGGATGAGGGTGGTGGGTGGCGGTGGTGGGGTGGAGATGGTGGTGGTGGCGGGTGGCGGTGGTAGTGGGTCGCGGGGGTGGCGTTGGTTAAAAAAAAAAAAAAATTGGGACTAACATTGTAAACTATGTACAACATGTGATCGCGATGTAAGAAAAACTAAAATAATATAGAAAAGAATAAATTGCAAAATCGTCCTTAAAGTTTGGCCAAATTGCAAGTTTCGTCTCAAACGTATAAATGGCATTTTAGTCATTTCTTGTTGGCCAGGACAATTTTTGCCCCAAAAGTTTCCCTGCTGTGGACGATTCTTGCACTTTCTAAATGTTTGGGACGAAACTTGCAATTTGGCCAAACTTTAAGGACGATTTTGCAATTTACTCTATATTATATAAAGTTTACTAAAAGCAGTAAGAAGCGATAAGACAAGTCCCCACCTCTTCTCGAGTAAGATGTTATATGTCTAACCTGTGCTTACTCAAAAGAAAAACAAACAATAATTTACGCCTTCTCTTCTTGGTAAAAGTTGTGAAAAATACTTTTAAGATTTTTATTTTATTTTATTTTATTTTATTTTTTATTTTTTGATGTTTGAAGATATATTATCATTAATGCGATTCACTTATTTAGTATTGTAGTCATTTTATTTCTTCTTACCTATAAATCCACGCTACTGAGAGGACAAATCCTCACCGTCCATCTAGTTTGATCTAATGATGGGTTTAATCTAAGATTTAATACATAAACCCAAGTCCATGTTTTTTTCTTGTATTTTGTCTTTTTTTTTATTCACTTTTTCTTTTGTTTTTTTTTTCTTATTCACGTTTTTTTTTAAATTAATTTTTTTTTTTTTTTTTAGTTTTTTTTTTTTTTTTAGTTCGCGTTTTTTTTTTAGTTCGTGTTTTTTTCTTGATTTCATACGTTTTCATCGTTTTCATACGTTCTTATCGTTTTCCGCTTTTTCTTACGTTTTTTGCTTTTCATCACATTTCGCCGTTTTCATCATTTTCTTTCATTTCGTCCATTTTCATACGTTTCCATCCGTTTTGGACATGTTTTACTCTTTCATACGATTTAGCCCGCTTCATCAATTCGTCCGTTTTCTTCGTTTTCGTTCGTTTCACACGCGTTTCTTATTATCACAAGTGATTTACGTGATATTCGAATATCACTTGATTATCTCGAATATCACTTTGTGATATTCTCAAAACACAAGTGATATTTTGTTAATATCACTTTGTGATTTTTTGAATATCACATTGTGATATTCTGAATATCACTCTGTGATATTATGAATATAACTTGTGATTTTCTGGATATCACTGTGTGATATTTTGAATATCACGTGTGATTTTCATGTTACAAAACATTAGTTGAAAATCACTTGTGATATTCAAAAAATCACTTGTGGTATTCAGAATATCACTTGTGATATTCAAAAGATCACATAATATCATTTGCGATATTCACAGTATCATTTGTGAATATTCAGAATATCACATAATTTCACTTGTGCTATTCAGAATATCACTTGTGATGTTCAGAAACGTTTGAAAACGGCCGAAAACATTTAATAACGGACGAAAACGTATGAAAACGGACGAAAACGTAAGAAAACGGACGAATATGTATGAAAACGTAAAAACACGTATGAATAATGGACGGAAACGTAAGAAAACGGGCGAAAACGTATGAAAACGGACAAAAATGTATGAAAGCGAATAAAAACGTATGAAACCCAAGGCGGCGTATGAAAATGGACGAAAAATAGATGAGAACGTGTGGAAGCGACGAAAACGTATGAAAGGGAAGGAAAAACGCGAATTAAAAAAACGTAAATAAAAAAAACAAAAGAAAACGTAAATGTAAAAATGTAAATTTAAAAGAAAAAAAAAAAAAAAAAAAAAAAGCGTGATTATAACCAAAACGCGAATAATTAAAAAAAAACAATAAAGAAAGACAAAAAGAAATGTGCATACAAAAAAAAACAAAAGACAAGAAAAAACACGACTTGGGTTTAGGCGTATTAAATCTTGGGTTAATTTCACCATTAGATCGTTTAGATGAATGGTAAGGATTTATTCCTAGAAGCGTCAAAATAATAGTAGCGTTTGAAAATTTCGAGATACTAACCGGTAAAACCACCGTGAATATATATGAGGAATTTTCAAATCGCTCTTCTTATTTGATCGCTTACTGCGACAATCCTCACCATCTATTTAGTTTGATATAATGGTGGATTAACCCAAGATTTAATATTCACGTTTAATTTTTCAAAATTCGCATTTTTAATATTCACGGTTTCTTTTGTTTGTTTGTTTCTTTTAATTCACGTTATTCGTTTTTAATTCGCTTTTTTCTTCCTTTCATACGCCGTCCGTTTCAATCGTTTATTTATTTTTCGTCCGCTTTCATACGTTTTACCGATTTCATACGTTTTTGTCCGTTTTCATATGTTTTCACCCGTTTTCTTCCATTATTCATACGTTTTCGTCCGTTGTCATACGTGTTTTACGTTTTCATACATATTCGTCCGTTTTCATACGTTTTCGTCCGTTATTAAATGTTTTCGGCCGCTTTAAGCGTTTTCACGTTTCGAATAGCACAAGTGATATTCGAATATCACAAATGATCTTTGTGAATATCGCAAGTGATGTTATGTGATATTACGAATATCATAAGTGATATTCGTGGTATTCGATGAGTGATTTTGTGAATATAACAAGTGATTTTCAACTAATGTTTTGTAACATGAAAATCATATTGATATTCAAAATATCACGCGATGATATTGATAATATCGCAGTGATATTCATACTTGTCGCAGTGATATTCGAATATCGAAAACTCATATTCGAATATCACAAATGATATTAGTAATATCACGAATGATATTGAGAATATCACGGTGAGTGATATTCAAAATATCACGCAGTGATATTCACAAAATCACAGTGATATTCGAATATCACGGCGTGATATTCGTAATATCACAACATGATATTCGTAATATCATCAACGTGATATTCAGAATCACAAGTGATATTAACAAAATATCACTTGTGTTTTCGAGAATCAAAGTGATATTCGGTGATATTCGATAATCATCAAGTGATATTCTCAATATCACATAAATCACTGTGATAGTCGAAACGTATGAAAACTTAAGAAAATGGACGAAAACGTAAGAATACGGACGTATAAAAATATAAATAATTCGGAAAAAAAAAACAAAAACGTAAATGTAAAAATGTAAATTTAAAACGAAAAAAAAAAAAAAAGCGTGATTATAACCAAAACGCGAATAATTAAAAAAAACAATAAAGAAAGACAAAAAGAAATGTGCATACAAAAACAAAAGACGAAAAAAAATTACGTAAATGACTTAAAAATGGTTTAGAAAAAAAAAAAAAAAAAAGCATATTAAATCTAAAGGTTAATTTCACCATTAGATCAACTACGGGTAGATGAATGGTAGATCAGTAGATGAATGAAGGATTTATTCCTAGTAGCGTCAAAATAATAGTAAGCGTTTGAAAATTTCTCAAGACTAGTAACGGTAAAAACCACCGTGAATATATGAGGAATTTTCAATCTTCTCTATTTTCGATCTTCTGCGAAAGACAATCTCACCATCTATTTAGTTTGATATAATGATGAGGATTAACCTAAGATTTAATATTCACGTTAATTTTCAAAATTAGCATTTTTAATATTCACGGTTTCTTTTGTTTGTTTGTTTCTTTTAATTCACGTTATTCGTTTTTTTAATTCGCTTTTTTCTTCCTTTCATACGTTTCGTCCGTTTCAATCGTTTTCATTTATTTTTCGTCCGTTTTCATACGTTTTCTACCGATTTCATACGTTTTTGTCCGTTTCATATGTTTTCACCCGCTTTCTTCATTATTCATACGTTTTAGTCCGTTTTCATACGTGTTTTTACGTTTTCATACATATTCGTCCGTTTTCATACGTTTTCGTCCGTTATTAAATGTTTTCGGCCGTTTTTAAACGTTTTCATACGTTTCTGAATAGCACAAGTGATATTCTGAATATCACAAATGATACTGTGAATATCGCAAGTGATGTTATGTGATATTCTGAATATCACAAGTGATATTCTGTGGTATTCAGTAGTGATTTTGTGAATATAACAAGTGATTTTCAACTAATGTTTTGTAACATGAAAATCATATTGATATTCAAAATATCACACAGTGATATTGATAATATCGCAAAGTGATATTCATACTATCGCAAAGTGATATTCAGAATATCGAAAACTCATATTCAGAATATCACAAAATGATATTAGTAATATCACAGAATGATATTCAGAATATCACAGAGTGATATTCAAAATATCACAGAGTGATATTCACAAAATCACAAGTGATATTCAGAATATCACAACGTGATATTCAGAATATCACAACATGATATTCAGAATATCACAACGTGATATTCAGAAAATCTCAAAGTGATATTAACAAAATATCACTTGTGTTTTCCAGAATATCACAAAGTGATATTCAGGTGATATTCGAGATAATCACAAGTGATATTCGAATATCACATAAATCACTGTGATAGTCGAAACGATGAAAACTTAAGAAAATGGACGAAACGTAAGAATACGGACGAATCGTATGAAAGCAGTGAAACGTATGAAAGAGTAAAAACACGTGTGAAAACGTATGAAAATGGACGAAAATGAAGAAAAATGATGAAAGCGTGAAAGCGGATAAGCGTGTGAAAAACGGATGAAAATGTATGAAATCGAAAAAAAACACGAATAAAAAAAAAAAAAAAAAAAAAAAGCGAATTAAAAAAAAACAAAAATCGTTAATTAAGAAAAAACTTGAATAAGAAAAAAAAAACAAAAAAAAAAGTAAATAAAAAGAAAGACAAAAAGACAAGAAAAAAAACATGGACTTAGGTTTATCTACTAAATTTTAGGTTAATCCTCACCATTAGATCAAACTAGATAAATGGTCGGGATTTGTCCCTTGGTAAGCATGAATTTATGGGTAAGCAAAATAAATTGTCTCGTGAATATATACGGATTTTATAGTACTAGAGTGAATATAATTTTATAACAATCTTATAAAAATTGTTCGATTTTAAATTTTGAATTCAAGGCCAAGTGTATTAATTTGAATAATAATAATAATAGTATATTAAAACTATAATAACAATAATAATAAAGTATTTTATTTTAGTTTAACTATACTACGAGAATACGAGGTATCTTTTAAATTTATAAATTTACTAAAAATGATAAAAATTAAGGATCATACGCTTAAGCTCATAAAATAAAATTAAAGATTAGATATTTTCAAAAGTTTTGTGCTCGATTATAAATTTATTAATCAATAAAAATGATTTTTTTTTATTTGAGATTGATATGTACATCATTTTTTTTATGCATATATCATACTGTACAAAATTGTAATACATAAATGTGATGTATGTATAAAAAAGTGTGAGTATCAACACCCTTTTCTATTAATCCGATCTAAATTATGTTATTTTATTTTTTTATCCCTGTAACTATCATGTAAAAGAATTGTCCTATCAAAACATTATACTAATATATATGAGGATAGTGAATATGGGTTGTCTCACATTTAAGCTTACATGTGAAACCTTCAAAGATTACGTCATTTTAACAAGAAAAACATCAAATCTACTCCATTTGTATCATATCTTTCACTATATCAGTGTTTTCACTTGATTTGTATCATATTTTTTTAGTTATGTTGGGTTCACGTTGATGGATGCGTAATCTACATCACATTGTTAGGTGTTTTCTTTTGCTAAAAGAATTAATTATAGATTCAACAATGATTTGATTTAATTCACCATTAAAATGCATTTCACTATGCATATATTTGTTCCACTACTAAAATTTTGAAAAAATAAGAATCAAAATGACGTATCTTTTAGCGATTTTTTATGGTTTCGTATGTAGGCTTAAATGTGAAACAGCCTCATATTCACTTTTTCCAATATATATAGATAGCGGCTCTTTTCTTATACATTCATATAAATTATGTTTGATACATAGTTGGGTCATGATTCTGATACAAAATACCATGATTCGAACATTTCCGTTTCATTTTCATTCGAATGTTTGCGTATTTTCTTTTGAGAAATGCTAGTCTCACAAAATATTACTCAGTACAAAACAAAATCAACAAACATGTGTCATATGAATATAGTTGGTGAAAAATATAAAAGAGAAAATATCATACAACATAATTGGTTACAGACATGTTATTCTATGAACAAATATTTAGCATTTTTCTTTTCTTTTTGTTTACATGCTTTTGGTTTCTTTCTTTTGTAAGGGCATGCTTCTTATATTATGTAGAGTAAATTGCAAAAATCGTCTTTGTGGTATGGCCAAATTGCACGTTTCGTCATTGTGGTTCATTAAGTGTAAAATGAGTGCGTTGAATGCGACCATACGTCGCTTTTGGTTCTTTGACTTAACTTGCGTTAAATAGACTCAGTTAGTAGTTACTTTAATTGCTTTTGGCTAACCAGTTCTCAGACAGACTCATCCTTCACACCACAAGGACGATTTTGCAATTTTTTTGAATTAAAAAAAAAAAAAAAATCCTACATTTTTTAATTTTGTTTTGAATATTTTTTTTCGAAAATGTTTTTTATACAAAAATGTTTTATATAAATTTTTTTATTTGGTCATTTTTGTCCATTTTCATCCGATTTTATCTGTTTTCATCTATTTTTGTTTGTTTTCTTTTTATCCGTTTTTCTTACGATTTTGTTTGTTTTTATCCGTTTTGGTTTGTTTTGTCCGTTTTTCTTACGGCTGTTTATTTATATAAAAGTGTTTTTTATAAAAACGTTTTATAAAAAAGTTTTTATATAAAAATATTGTTTTATATGAAACGTTTTTATATAAAAACCTTTTATATAAATTGTTTTATATAAAAACGTTTTTATATAAAAAAGTTATATATAAAAATATTTTAGAAAAACGTTTTTAATTTTTTTATATAATAACATTTTTATATAAAAAAGCTTTATATAAAAACTTTTTATATAAAAACGTTCAAAAAAAATTCGAGTAACTTTTTTTTTCGTCAATTAACTTTTTTCGAAAATGTTTTTTATGTAAAACTTTTTTATATAAAAAAGTTTTATAATTTTTATATAAAAATGTTGTTTTATATGAAGCGTTTTTATATAAAAACTTTTTAATTTTTATATAAAACATTATTATATAAAAAGCTTTATATAAAACTTTTATATAAAACGTTTTCTATAAAACCTTTTTTATAAAACGTTTTTATATAAAATATTTTTTATAAAAAAATTTTATATAAAAAATATTTTCGAAAAATAATATTCAAAAAAACAAAAAAAAACGTAAGATTTTTTTTTTAATTCGAAAAAAAATTGCAAAAATCGTCCTTGTGGTTTTAAGGATGGGTGCTGCAAACGGTGGTTAGCCAAAAGGGCTAAAGTGTAATTACTAACGGAGTCCATTTAACGGCAGTTAAGTCGAAGGACCAAAAGCGCACGTAACAGTGCAGTCAACGTACCATTTTTGCATTTAATGAACCACAAGGACGAAACGTGCAATTTGGCCATACCACAAGGACGATTTTTGCAATTTACTCTTTTATGTACTACTAAAGCTTTTCCACAGTGCTAAGCACGGCCCAGAGGTACGAAATAGATGTTGACACTCGATCGTCTACGTGATCATTATAAGATGGTAACAGTTAACAACTCGCATGATTTAGAAAATGAGTATATTTACTATGACAAATTTTTTTAAGTGATTGTTAGAGTTTGATGTTAAAAGTCGAGTGTTATGTAAATCACTATTAATAGCTAGTGATGGTTATTTTGGTGTGAAAACTTTTTAGTTTTTACTCACATGTCACAATAGCACTGCTCGTATTTGGCTTTTGTTAATTTGCTGTCAATGCAAAATCTACTTATCTCCTATATCAATTTTTCAGACACAACTATTTTATAGTTTCCCACTGATTGCAATATCTTTGGATGTAAAAACAGAATTGCATGCCTCTGAATATGTTTGTTTTCTTGGATCTTTGACCTTTTGCAATACCTACCTGAACAAAATAATAGATTTTAAATGTTAGATATACGTAATACGTTACAACATTAACTTACAATTCATAGAATTCTATATACTTATATAAACGTGCAAAACAGTCTTAATTAGAAATTTAAGATGCAATTTTGCAAGGCTTTAACAATTTAACATATTTTTTCAAAAATGAATTAGGTATATTTAAATTATACAAAATCAATTGAAAAAATATACACTACAGCCACCAAGCTAAATATCAAGACCTACAGGTTTCATAAATCATAATATTGGAAAAAAATCTCACATGCATTACATATTTTGAATCATAAGTACAATGTTTTGTTATATCATTTTCAGTTTTTAACAATAATCTCTTATTATTTTTACACGTTAGAAAGATCATAAAGATATATCATAAAATGTATACATAACTTACCTTAAATAGAGTACCCCAGCATCTTTTTTTCACCAAAATCCCACCTAATGATAGAAAAATAAAAGCAACAGCTTAATTCAAAATGGAAACATATAGATATCATGACAAATATGTAAATGCAATCCAACTTATAAATCTAAGACTAAAATACACCGTTGGTCCCTAAACTTGGCTGGACGGATCGCGATGGGACGAAACCCGGACTTTTCATTGCCATAGGTCCAAACCTTGGCCATCAAATGCCAGATTCGTCCCTTGACCAGAATTGAGACAGTCAAACCGATTTCCTTCGAGGGTATTATAGACAATTCAGTTTTTTGACCCAACCTAGTTAAAATGTAACCCAACCTTCAACCGATATATGTATCTACGACCAAGAGTGTACCTAAAATACAATCAACACATTCTTCCCAAAGCAAAAGAAAAACAATAATGGCACAAAACGATAAGGGAAGGGTTTGTTGAGTTCGTTGAGGAAAGCGGTCGCGCAAATGAAAAGCGGTTGGGTGTTAAGAAAGAAGAAGGGATGACATCTTGTTATCAAAGTTTAACGATTTGGGAGAAAGGATTAAAAATCTGGAAATTTTGTTTAAATATCTTAAGGAAAGGAAGGAAAGGAAGGAAAAGAAGGAAAACGATGATAGGGAGAGTTGTGGGTCTAGCTAAGTGTATGTTTAGATGATAGTAAACATTTGTAGTTCTTGAGAACATGAAATCGATGAATAAAATTTTGTGATCTTATGTAAGTAATTGTGTTTGAAATCGTTTTGCATATCTTAATAGGTTTGACTAACCCAAGTTACAATTTGTTGGTTTCATAAGTTTGTTTGACTTTGGTAAGTCAAAATTCAAGATGTTACAATACACCATTGTCAATACATTGTTGTTTATTGCTAAAGCGTTTACATTTGAACCCGTGTTTTGAAATCACTCTCTAATTTTTACGATACGGGGTGTTTGGTTTCTTTGTAACAACTTTTGCCGATAAAAGGGCCGTTTGGTTTAGGCGATACAAGCGGATGTTTTATTTGATACATTATGATTTAGTGCCAAAGTATTTTCATTTTCACCACATCTTTTAAACCATTTCCTTTGCTTTTCTTGATACAAGGGGTGTTTGGTTCTCTTGATTAAAGTTTCTTGATACAAGGGCCTGTTTGGTTTCTTGATACAAGGGGCTGTTTGGTTTCTTGATACAAGGGCTGTTTGGTTTCACTGATATAAGGGGATGTTTGGTTTTGTTGATACTAATAACACTAAAATACACCCAATATCACAATACAAGAACAGTTAAACAACACATAACCCAAATGATATTTTATCATTAATAAAGTCTCATAAACATCATAACCAACTACATCAAATCTAATTTACATACCCTTTTAGCAAAACTATCACCCAAAAGACCGCCTTTATCTACCCATGGAAAACAAAAATTCGGGCATTATGTTCACCATTTTCTTAACAAACTCTTGGTTGAACTTAATACCTTCATCTGTTTGACCAACAATTTGTATGAGTTGGGCAAGTTGGTTTGTGTGCCTCATTGGATTTTGTTCAACGCATCCACACGATCAAGCGCAATTCCACGAGGTCCCGAGCTTGATTCTCTTCTATCGACTCCCACGCTGATGATTCCGTCTTGAGATCTTGAATGCATGAAGAACTAGCTTCATAGAATCCTTCTTGGGCAGCCTCTTCTTCAAACCAGATAGCCATACGATTATTCAGATTTGGCGAATCAGCCACCTCCATGAGTTCGTTTAAAATGGGGAAATCTGCTATTGGAAAGTTGTGTGTGTGTGGAAAAAGTGGTAGATGAGTTTATCGGTAAAAGACGGTGAAGGGTCTAATAGTTACTTTTTTTCAAACTCGGTCCCTGAATTTGTCATGGTTGCCGTTGTCATATTTAAAACTCCCGCCCAATATTCACTTTAGAATACACAATTGGTCCCTCAAGTTGCCAACTTATGTAAATCCATTAGAAGTTTGACTTTGTTAAGTCAAACTTCTAAAACATATCAAATTATCAATTCACTCCAAAACAAATATTTAGTAGTGGTTTTGCAATATTGACTTTACAAAGTCAAATACCATTCTATATGTTATTGAACATTCCACTAGCCATCCTTATCATCAAACTTCAAATACCATTATGCCTTTTGCACTTAATCTTCCAAAGGTTTTCAATCCTTCGACATTCGACTCTCGTTCACGCTTAACCCATTCACCATTTTCAAGTATTGACTAACTAAAGTAACCTGAAATGCGGTTTACTTGCTACAATCAAATAAAATGCTAAATGAAAGTTTGACTTTCGAATGTCAAACTTTCATCACCTCAACACGCACAAACAACAACATATGAACAATCTAATTTTAAGCAAACCATTTAAACAATTATTGTACAAAATTACCAAAACTATTTTGCAACATTAATTGTCCAAGGGTATTCAACCCAAACTTAAACTACAACCAATCAAAGAAATCTACCACGGTGTGGGGAAGCTCGGTGGAGTTTCAATGACTTCTAGCCAACTCCCGCTTGTTCTGGTATTTTCATTCCCATCATGACTCTATCGCTTTGCACGATATTGATTGTCTTTAGCGACCGGGAACACGCAAGTATACACTTTATTAAAGTTATTTCATGCTACGCTCGGGAAAAGCTCAAACACCACCGTCTGTGGTGGCCATGGTGAATGTGTTTCTATCTACAACAGTGGAAAAATTGGGCAAAGGTAGATCACTAAGCATGTTTGCAGCCTGAAAAATCAAATATTGTTGAGATACACAAACATGGCAAATGTAATAATGTTTTATTTGATACATATGCATTACAGCATTACACTTACTCTGGTATCCAGCATTTTCAAATTCGAAGATGACCGAATCATTACAATGGTGAACGCTACCATAACACTATTCCCAAAATCGACATCGGACAGCTTAAGGTTAATCAGGGAAACAAAGGGCACCTTCATCCTAGGATTAGCTTCATGTATCAACTACAATAAGTTTTACATATTAAATTTCATTATTGTTACACATCTCTATAACATTGTTAAATTATAAGTTGTAAAACTGAAATTGTTCTTACCGTGCAATCACCAAAATCTAATGTAAGGGTCTCAAGATTTTGAAGTCTTGTCAAGTGAAAGATATCGGATGTTGTGATTGTGATCACAACATTATAACGACCTAATGACAAATGTAACTTCTTCAAATTCCCAAGTTTTGCAATATCCCATAGTCTCATCTCGTTTGTACTTGGACGATTCATTTTAAGAGACTCAAGTGAGGACAACCAACAATAAAGTCCCAAACTGCATCGCTTAGAAAATTGACATGAATCAATTCTAGGCTCGATGAGATTTGGAAAGCCATGAAAATATTCCAAAGTAGCCATAGCACAAACATGAAGTACCGGATGTTTCAACTCATTACGAGAGTAAAGTTGGGTTGGGAGCGTGGCGGGTCACCATACCGGTTGTGATAATCGACTCCTCAATTCCATTGTCGACCAAAAACAAGAGCCACTCATGAATCTGCTTCATAATGAAAGTTGTCTATTCCAATAATTGATCTTGGCTCTACAAACAAGACAAACTTTCTTATTGGACCCATAAGCCGATTTAAGAATCTAGTAACAAGCCTACCATCAAACTCGTATGTTAAATAATAAAAGAAATCCTCATCAAGTATGACATCGGTGAGCAAAGTCCACTTAGACCTCCAGTTTCACGCTAAACTAGAGGTTCTCACCGCTTCTAACAAAGGCAACCGATTCAAAATGTTAGTGATCACTTCATCTGGCATGTTGGTAAAACAATCGATCGACATGGTTTAGTTGGAAGTTGGGTTGGTCTTTTGAGTTCTGGAAATGAGGATTTATATTCTTGATTTCGATTTGCAGTTTATCGTTTATGGATAATGTGGTTTTATGTGATTGGCAAAGTTGTTTGTTGGGTGGGTGTATTTGTTCCCGCGAAATTAAAAGCAGCGTATCAGGGAGGAAACGACTAATATCCATACTCACAATTGGTCCCTGGGTTGAAGGTTGGGTCAAAAAACTGAATTGTCTATAACACCCTCGAAGGAAATCGGTTTGACTGTCCCAATTCTGGTCAAGGGACGAATCTGGCATTTGATTGCCAAGGTTTGGACCTATGGCGATGAAAAGTCCGGGTTTCGTCCCATCGCGATCCGTCCAGCCAAGTTTAAGGACCAACGGTGTATTTTAGTCTAAATCTAAACAAAACTTGCTTGACCGAAATTCATACCTTATAAACTTAAGAAGATTGGTGACGGGTGTAGCTGATGATCATACAAATGAGGCCAAAGAAGAAATGTGCAACACTTGCAACAACCTCTTGAAATTTTAGTAAATCAAGATGTGAAATATTTAAGATATTGAAAGACATGGCTGATGGGTAATGGACTCTTTTGTTGTACAAGAGTGCAAACAAGTGTAAAAAAAGCATGAGGTCAAAGGAGTATAAAGGTCAGCAAATAGTGTCAAACTATTTGGAGCTGAGATGGCTCTCGTTGAAGCAATAGGCTCTTTTTATCTAATAGTAAGATTTTAGTTTTTAAAATTGGCTAAATGGTATCTGTGTTTTCTTGGATCACTAAAATTTTAAAAGTATAGAATGATATCTTAAAATTAGCAAAATGAAATTTATATTACTCTACTATGACTTAAGAGTTAAGTTCATTAGGAATTTAACAGGAAAAAATATGTTACCTTCATAATTGTTGTACCCAAGCTACTCATTAGCTGCACGGGATTGACTTGATAAACTTGCGAAACAATTCGAGCTTATACAAGCTCGCGCCCGAGCTTAAGCCTTGTTTTGGCTTACTACGTAAAATAGTCCGAGTCCTATATTCATACCTAAAGTTCTATTTGACTAAAGAGCCTAAACGAGTCTAAACAAACCTAAGCAATAATTACATTTATGTATGTAAACTTACTTCATATACATATAAACGTCTATGTATTTAACTCTTTATGTATATTTATTTATATATAAATGAGCATAATAAACGAGCTCGGGTATAATGTTTTTACAAATCCAAGTTTATTTCGCTTGGGCATAAGAAAAAAACCGACCGATCCCAAGCTTGTAAAATATGTCACGAGAAAAGTTAGCGCTAAAAGCATATGGCTCGTAACGAGCTCAAGCCTTTTGAAATTAAATGTGCTCGAGCTTATGCAAGCTCGAGTTCAAATTGTCTCGATTGTACTCTTATTTGTTAGTTTTACCCATTAATATTTTACTTTTACGATACACAATTACTTTTTCTGTTAACTTTCTAGCAAACTTGACTATTAAGTGAAAGTAGAGTAGTAGAAACTCCACTTAGGTAAGTTAAGGGTACCATCCTCCACCTTAAATAATAAGGGTACTAGAAAATTAACTTAGCCAAGTTCATGTTACTAAACTGTATTTGGCTTGTTTTATTTATCTTTTAACGAACTTAACTGTTAAGCGGGAGTACATTAGTAGAAACTTCACTTAGCTAAGTTGATGGTACCTTGCTCCACCACTAATATCCGATATTAAAAATTTCACTTAACCAAGTTCATGTTACTAAACAATATTGACATATTATATTTGTTTGTTTCTATCTGCATTATTTGTCTATCTCTACTGGAGTATATGTTTATTTTTAAAACTTAAAATAACTTAAAGTGTTTTGCCTAAATTACCTCTTTAATTACACTAATAACAAGTTTTAAAGGGTGCTACTAATCTCACCGGAATTTTCTTTAGTCAAAATAATTAACACATAGGGAGTATAACTACGTTTTGTTGTCAGCTTCATTAATTAAGGGTCATGCGTTTGTAGTCCATCAAATACTCTCAATCTCTCATTAATTGTATTTATAAAAAAGCTAGTAAAATAGTAAATTTTTTCTTTTCACACACACATTTTTTTTCATTTTTCTCCTCACTTTTCTATCTATCTAATCCAAACTAGTGTGACATTTAAATTATGAACAAGTTAATTCTAACATTTTAATATCTTTTAAAAACGCCGAACATATAAAATGTCTCTTCATTGAACAAAACCAAACTTAAGGAAGCGAAATAAATGATCAAATTCAGACTCATATATTGATATTTTTATTCAAATAAAGTTGTTACATTAATTTTGCGGCCGGTCAATTTAAAATGTATTTACGTTTTTCATATTTAATCACTGAACAAAAAAGTTGAACACATTCTAATTTTTTTTTTTCAGTGATTAAATGTGGAAAACGTAACAAAGATGAATACATTTTGAAGTGATTAACCTTTAATTTTATTAATGTTCATGAAACTAGGGTTGTAAACGAAATGGGCGAACAGGGAAGGATCGTATTCATGATCGTTCGTTTAAGAATAGCTATAAAAATAAACAAGTAAACAAAAGAAGTAAAAAAGAATTATAAAGGTGAGTAATAATTAACTAATGATGGTTAAAAAAAATCAATTATTAATAGGGCAAATGGCACAAAAAGGCATTAAAGTTAGGGTCCATTTCCAATTAAGGTATTCTACTTTTTTTCTTGCATAAAAAGGTACTCAACAAAAAATTTTGGCGGATTTGGGTTTTTTACTAACGTTCGTTAACTAACTTCGTTAGTATATTACATTTTTAGTCCTTGAATTTGTATAATGATTTCATGCAACATCCAATTGCAAAAACCTTCATATGCCTTCTGGGGAAAGCCTTCATATGCCTTCACAAAGGAAATAGATCTTTGTGAAACCTTTTATAAGTTGAATTTCTAGCTTTTCTGTTGTATGCAAAGACATTACTTGAGAAATCGATCTTTATTATCGCCATAGTTTTCATCTTCATATCCGCTTATGATTTTTAAAATTAGTCTTGTACAAAGGTTAACCATCATCGGTTCTTGATTAACATAGTAAACACCTCTATTCAAAGTTATAAAACACCAATAGTAAAAAAATTGAACCAATATAAACATTCTTGTTATGCATCTGATGCTAAAAAAAAAATGTAAACACCTTTAATGTCAAAGCAAAAATACAAGCAAACGCGATTATTGATCTCTCGTTTAATAATCTCATGGTCGAAATCCCTCAAGTGTTAACATTGTCTCATCAAAAAACAGAGTTTTTCGCGAAACTTGGATTTATGTGGTAAGCCACTTAATCAACCCCACCAAATGCACAATACCTTCATCTTTATCAACCCTACCAAATGCTACTTCAAATGGTTCAACCACAGCCGCAATCGCAGCTATTCCAAAAAACATGGATCCACCTACTTCTTCTTCGTCTCAACCGGTGAAAATGCACCAACTCTACTCACGCGGCTCGAAAATCAAGCCGGTTAAAATAGCGACAATAGTAGTGGCGATTTAGCGGAATTGGGCTTCTAGCCATCCTTTTCCTTTATGTATACAATTTACGAAAAAAGAACCAAGGTCAAATCCACGACGAGAACCCGTACAGCCAAAACACAAACCCAAACAAAAATCACCCAACAAAACCCGAAACCAAATTTTCAAAATGGAACAATTAAACTCTTGAGATAGCTTCCTTATACATCAACTAACGAAACCCCCAACTCAATTTCAAAAACCCCTTTGATTTGGAAGAACCCTAATTTTCGAATTGGGTTGAAAGTGGATGAACTCTCTGTGTTTGTTTTGTTTCTGAAACGGAATAGAAAATGAGTAGAGTTATACTAATATATGAAAAAGAATTTGGAAAATGAGTTTTGAATCTGTGATTCTTGATTTTTTGTTCCTTGTGGAGATTTTGGTGGTCGAGCTGGTTTTTTTTAGTTCTCTCACCGGAGCTATGGCCGGAGTTGTAACAGCCCATGGTGGTGGATTAGATAGGTTGGTTTAGTGATGATTTTTCGAGAGTGATTTGGGAGATTTTTGATCGGTGTGTGTGTTTGTGATGGATTTGTTTCTGGGTTGGTGGTGGATATATAAATTTGGTGGTGGATATATAAATTTGGCAGATTTATGTTTTAGATGGATTTGTTTCTGTGTTTGTGATGGATTTGGCAGATTTATGTTTGTGGTGGATATATAAATTTGTGTTTGTGGTGGATATACGATCTAAACACATACTGTAAAACAATTGGAAATTTTTTTTGGACGTTGCATGAAATGATGATACAAATTCGAGGACTAAACATGTAATATACTAACGAAGTGAGTTAACGAACGTTAGTAAAAAACACAAATCCGCCAAAAATTATTGTTGGTTACCTTTTTATGCAAGAAAAAAAGTAGAATACCTTAATTGGAAATGGACCCTAACTTTAATACCTTTTTGTGCCATTTGCCCTTATTAATATAATGATAACTAAAAAGTAAAATATTAAAAGCAAGTCAATGATTAGTAATTAATGATTAGTATAATGATATTGGTGTATTTAGACCATCTCGTTTTAAATACCATTGACTAAAAATGATAACAACATTCATCACTAAATTAATAATTTAAACATTGTTTAATCCTCAAACTGCTATCATTTTTCATTCATAACCTATAAACTTATTTTCCTTGCCATGACTATAAATTGAACTCGTAAGTGTTGAGTGTTGCATCAAAAGTCACGTCAAAACACAAGTACGCAAATATAATTATTTGTCGCTTTACACCGTCGCTTTACACAGATATTCGTCTAGTTTCAATAACGTTTCATCAACAAGTTATTAATTATCGTGGTTCGCAAAAATGTTATAAATGTTTAAGTTTTTCAATATTAATAGGTTTGAATTTTTCAAACAAGACTCGTTCGCTTTCTTTTAGTTGATAAGAAAATAGAAAAGGTTATGTAACGTGTTTTAAATTTTATAAATATTAGACGTATATCCGAGCAAAGCGACGGTACATAGCGACAAATAATTATACTTGCGAAATCGTGATTCTGGTTCGACTCTTGATGCAAAGCGTGTGTTTTTTAAAATAATACAATGATCGTTTTTAAAAAGTTGCCAAGTTTAAAATTGATAAAGAAAAAGACATAATTAAAGTTGCCAATTTTTGAAAGGGTGAAGACTGAATATACGTAACAAAATTTCTCAAATTTGCCAATATACGTAACATACTTATTTTAATCTCCGCATACGTAATATACTTTCAAATCTTTACCAATATACGTAATATTGATAGGTTACCATTTTAAAAAGTTATAATAATGGTCCCTGCCGTTTGCGTTGGCTTTCACCGTTAGTCCTTTGACATTTTTTCACTTAAAAAAGTTATAATAATTGTCCCTTTGATTTGATTTGACTTTTACCGTCAGTCCTTTTGTTAGGATTTAGTAAATCCGGTTATTAAAGTGCCGGTCACCTCAAGTATATGTAATCGTTAGAAAGCTCGTAGTCGTAGTTATTTATTAGTTAAGTTGTATTTAGTTAAGTAACACCGTGGAGGACGGACGGTCTTTACCCACCGTATGCCTGATCCACAGCCCGTAGGTGGCGATTTGTGTAAGACTATAAATACTCTCTACCTCTCAAGGTAGAGAGTTGGAGCTCATAATAATACTTTCATTTTCTCTCACTAAGTTCCCAAACCTCTAACTCTTTCGTTCTCATAAAACCTAATATTAAACGCCTACTTGTGATTATGATATGATGTGTTTGTGAAATCCAATATGTTACAAATGGTATCAAGAGCCATGGTTTTATCATCTCTCTCACATATCCTTGGATTTCTAGTGGTTTTAGATGGTTTTGAGTTTGAAAAAGTTTAGTGGTTTTGCATCATTGGATCATTTCTTGTGTTAAAGTTTGAATTTTGGGTGTACTTTTGTGTTTAGAATCATTGTAAGTGCTTGGGTTTTGATTTGGAAAGCTTGAATCACTTGTGGTTGGGCTTGTTTTGGATTGAAAAGTGTGTTTTGAAGTTTTTCTTGCTAGCGACTTGACTCTCGTAGTGTTTTTCTTCGTAGCGACTTGCTTGATGGTGTTAGTGAGTTGTAGTGTTAATTGTTAGCGACTTGAACCTAGTGACTTGTCTATTGAGGCAAGCCGACAAACAGTACAAGTTAGTGGATTCTCCACTACGGCTAGCGACTTGGTTAGGTTAGCGACTTGCTTTCAATTTTGTTAGCGACTTGTACTTTGTATTCTCAGCGACTTGATATTAGCGACTTGGATCTTAGCGAGTTGTTCTTTAGCAACTTGACTATTTAGCGATTTGGTATTATAGCGACTTGTGTCCAGCGACTTGGGTCTTAGCGACTTGGGCTTAGCGACTTGATTCATAGCAACTTGAAGTCTAGCGAGTTGCTACTTAGCGACTTGGTTCAAGGGTTATAGCGACTTGGTTATTTTTTGTTTCTAATACGGTTTTCTCTTGATTTAGTAAAATCCCGTGAAAGAATCTATTTCCCGGTTTAATCATAGAGTTATAAAATCCGTGAAATCGTAAACATGTCTACCAACGTGCCTTGATCATCTCTCATTCTTGTCGAGGGCGTTCAAGCGGTGGTTCGACACTCGTCCTCCCATGCTTGACATAACCGACTATGACTCATGAGCTCAACGAATTAGGTTGTATTGTCTTGGAAAGGAAAATGGAGTCAACATTCTCAAGTCTATTGATGAAGGACCGTATCGATTGAAACTACAAGAGACATAATTGATCTGCTGCGAGATGGAACCATGATCTTTGGATTGGACGGACCAAAGGCGTATGATGAGCTCGATGATAAGGAGAAAAAGAGATTCGATGTTGATATCAGGGCTTCAAACATTATACTTCAAGGTCTTCCAAAAGATATCTACAAGCTTATCAATCACAACACTGAAGCCAAGGTTGTTTGGGATAATGTCAAGATGCTTCTCTCGGGTTCTGAATTAACTAAGGAAGATAGAGAGTCACAGCTGTATGATGAATTTGAGCACTTCAAGATGAAACCAGAAGAGAGTATCTATGAATATTACGTGAGATTCCACAAACTTGTGAATGATATGAGGAATATCAAAATGACTATGCCAAATATTCACCTGAACTCAAAGTTTGTGAACAACATGAATCCCGAATGGCACAAGTTTGTCACCTCTGTGAAGCTAACTAAAGGATTGAAGAACACCAACTATGAGCAACTGTATGCCTTCCTTCTTTAGAATGAGAGACATGCTATGTTTGAAAAAAGGATTCTTGAACAGTTCAAAACCAACCAGGGAGAAACAAGCTCATCAAATAATTCAACAGCTTTCTACACCAATGTTGGTATTACAACCAAAGCTTCTCAAGTCATACCCATGGGAAATGGTAATTACAAGCTCATCCCTGATCCAGGATATAAGCCTCCCGACTCAAACACACTCATGGAAAAATTAATCAATCAACTGTCTCTCATGGTTAGTCAGAACATGAACTCTCTCCCACACACCAACAATAACCTCAGAACATCATCCAATCCACACAATCAAGCTACTGTCAGAGATGGGAAGATTATGGTGCAACCAGGTTCAAGAAAGGCAATATGAGCAGGGAAGAGGTGGAGTTGGTAGAGGATATGTAGCAAATCGAATCGTGGAAGGAATCCAAATCAAGGACAAGCAAAGCCGGTCAAATGCTACAACTGTGGTGGTGAGGGACATATTGCTAGAACGCACATCTCCAAAACGTCCACGAATGCGAATACTTGAGAGAAAGATGTTGCTTGTGCAAGCTCGGGATAATGGAGCGACTTTGGATGAAGAGGAGTTGTTTCTTCTTTGAGGAAATGCCGAACCTATGATGCTTGATGTTGATGAGCAGACCAATTCGGAGATAGGTCACAATCATCAAAATGCCTTTCAAGTAGGCGATCGTGATGCATTTGACTCGATGTCGATGATGAACCTACTGCCCAAACAATCTTCATGGCTAGCATCTCACCTATGGTCTCTCCAAAGGTCTCTTCACCACAACAGGCTGGCCCATCCAAAGATTCAATCGTTTCAGAGGTATTAAAACTATATGATGAAGTTGATGAGCAAAAGATGCATAATAAAGTACAGTCTCTTGAAACTTATGAATCAGATATTGATGATGAGGGTAATAGTAACATTACCCCATATGATCAATATGTGAAACAAAGTGAAAGTGAGATTGTACCAAGTAATGCATCTTCTACATCAATGATGACTATGTTTTGATGAATACACCGCATGTGCCCACGATGATTGTTACCTCGAATCGAATGCCTATAAAGAACAAGTTGCTATTTATGAACAACGTGCTAAGTTTGAGTTAACCACCGTGAGCGGAAATGGATGACCAAATGCGTACAATTATTAGAAAAAGTAATTTTAGAGAAGAAGTCTTAAAACAAGAGTTAAACTCCTTACAAGAAAAGCTTTCTAAAGCGCTAAGCAAAAACAAGAACTTCAAGAAAATGTTAAAATGCTTAAGCAAGAATTCAATGCTAAGGAATCAAAACTTTTGAATGATTTTCCAATCTAAAAACTTTGAAAACAAGCTTGAAAATAAGTTATGCGTACAAGGAATACCATTCGGACTCTCACTTGATCACTAAGCATAGAGTATTAAGCGATAAACATAGCATTCCCCTTGTTGCGGAACCTAATCCCGAGGTTGTTAAAAGGCTAGAGTCGCTCATAAGGTACTTTATGATGGTAATGAAATCCTTAAGCATAGAGCGAAACCTAGTTCTTGAAAGTGCCTTGAGGAAGATAAGAAATCAAATGAAGTCAATAGGGAGAAAATGAATAAGAAGCTAGAAGATCCCGAGTGTAAAATGAATAATATAACGATCAAACCCCATGATTACACGAAGGAAAATTGGATATCCTTAAACAAGTTTAAGCCTCGGACTCTATTAACCCCGAACAAGTGTTACGGAAAAGGATATGGATATGCAAAAAGTCGCAAATCTTGTTGAAAAGAATCCCCACAGTAGGAAATTGCCTCAAGTAACTGTGTATCCTCCTAATACACCAATGCATTTAGTTCCTAGATCTATTGCCACTAATAGCAAGACCTTAATCAGCCTGTATGTTGTTTATCAGCTGTTTGTTGATTTTGAGAAAACGTGTAAGAAGAGAATCACACCTGAAATCACGTTTATACTTGTTTTTATATAAGAAATACTCGCATTTTAGCTTAATAAAATAGCAAAGTTACAGTTTTTATTACAAATATTACGTCTATTTGTTATTTTATAATTAAGGTACATTCGAGAAATAATGGAGCAAATGAAGCGGAAAAAGTGATGAAAAGAAGATCAAAGTGAAGAATAAAAGGCAATTCAAAGATTTGAAGAGAAAATTATAAAGCCAATATTGTGTTAAGTTAAAGAATTTGATGGCCACAAAAAAAGCCCATGCCGAAGATCCATTAATTACAGAACTCGGCCAAGAAAAGAATAGAAGATCCGAATGTTTTTGCTCAAATGTGCTAACGTTATAAAATGTGAGCTGTCATCCCGTGGTCCCACCCCTCCAACGTTCGAAATCTCCGACCAAAGAAAGCATATAAGGAGCAGCTTGCAATCATTTGTGGATCTTCTTTCATTTTTATCATACGCAACTTTTTTTTATGTTTAATTTCATTTTAAATGTCATTTACTTTTAATCAATGATGTAGTTTACCAATTTAATTTTGTATTAACACACTTTTAAGTGTGTTTTAAGTTTTAAGATTTTTATCTAATTAATGTTTTAGCTTAGTTACCTTTGTCATTTGCTTTTCAATTGCTTAAATTTGCTTATTTATATAAAGTTGTTGTATTTCATATTTTTATGGTTTAATCTTTTAAAGTACAAATCTTTTTATAAAAATCATCATTTTTAGTCATTTTAATTTATAAAGTTTGAATCTTTAAGTTCTAAAACTCTTTTTTATCAAGCGTTTTTTTTAAAGTTTTAGTCTTTTTATATTTTTAGTTTAATTTTTCTTTTAAAAATCAAGTTTTATCAAATTTATGTTTTCTAAGTTAACAAGTTGCAAACTTTATTCATGTCACCACTTAAAATTCACTTAAAGATTCAAGCTTTGGATGATTAGTCGAAGATTTTGGGTTAAGTATGGAGCTTGATGTGGTTTTAGTTTACTGTTCTTATCGTCGTCGTTATGCTTAAACCATATCCGGTGCTCTCTTATCCTTATCTTTACCTTCTTTTTATTATGTTAATTGCTATGTTTTCGTTTAATTAGTTTTGCATGCTTAGTTTTATTTTTATGTCTTTTAGCTTTAGTAGGATATTATAGTAGAATTTTTCATTTAGCTTAGCTCGTAGTTTATCTTTAGCTTTCCTTAGTTTTTTATTGCCTTATATCCCCTTTAATTTTCCTTTTAGTCTATAATTATTAAATAACCCACAAATTGTGATATCTAAGCATCCAACATGAACCAAAACGCGAGTCTCAAATTCATCATTCTTTTAGAACGATAACTCGGGAGATCTATGCTTACCACTATACTTAGGTATTTAGGTTCGTATCCGTATCTTTCCTTCCCCTGAGAGAGAAAGGGGTTTTGAGCAAACTAAAGAATGTTATCTAACTGAGGTCATGCCTTTCTTTAAACAATTAAAAGGTCAATTTGAGAGTCTTCAAAAAGGGATAAATTCTGATATTAAAGAAATGAAAAAGGAATTTGATGCAATGATAGTTGAGGTCAATGATTATGAACAGGAACTCAAATATAATGAAGTTGAAAGGAAGAACTTACATATCTTAAATGAGAATTTGATCTCGAGTTGTGTTGCTCAAGATGTGTTTTATACTGTTACTAAGCACTCTATTAATGCTTCTCGATTTCATGAATTATCTATTGCATTAAAAGTTTCCCATGATCGTGTCATTGAGCTTGAAAACAAAAACTCAGAACTAAATGAGAAAATTGATCAGGATGATCACGATAATTTGGTAAAACATCTTTCTAAACTAGATGTTGAACATTTTAATTTGCAACTAAAATATCAACATCTTAAAGAAAATGTCAAAACCTCAAATATCAAGACATCCTCGGATGTTCCGAGTTTGATGCGATTTTCGGATAAACAAAGCGTGTGAACAGATTCAAGCTCATTGTAACACGATCGAGAAAGTTGAAAGCCCAAATTTCTCAATTAAAGGGTGAAAAGAACAATGTGACCGGCTCCCAAATGCCTCCTCCTTTAGATTCTCGGTATTCTCAAACTTTTCATCTTCAAAACTTGGTTAATGTTTTACAAAAGAAAACGAGAGTTTTCTAGAAGAAAATGAAAAAGTTAAGCGACACTTTAAAGAGTTATATGATTCAATGAAAGTCACTCGTGACAAAACAACGAAAAATAACGTCTTTACAAAAGAAATTGAGAATCGAGGAGTCGGGAAAAGGAAACCGCCACTTGTCTTTAATGAGAATGTTGCATCAAAGTCATCCTCGATCGCAAATATCTCGTGATTTATTAAATACATTCCTCCTCATCTTAGGAATAATGAACTAGTGTTTCATAATTACTTTGCTCACCTTAAGGATAGTCTAGAATGTCTCCGTGAGATTGTGGAAGAGGATTTCATAAATAAGCCTCTTGATAGAGAATTAGGTTTGCTTGCATTCGTGCCAAACGATCTCGGGGAGTCGCTATAATGTTTAATAGCAACATGTCCTAAATCCTTAGGTGCGAAAGGTAAAGCCGTGATGCCTTGTTCTATGCCTAGCGCTAAGCATACAAACCATTCTATGCCCGGTTTAAGAAAGTGAACACTAATGTGCCTTCAAGTAGTTCGGATCCCTACACGTCTAGTTCAGAATGCAAAAGTAGATCAACCAACTAATGTTCTCATAATTCCCTCTACAGGAGTAATCGGTGACATAAAAGCAAGCGGGTCAAAGCCTCCGAGCAATACCAAGCAAGATAGGACCTCTCAAGCTAAGAATGTGCATTGGAAGAGAGTAGAAGATCACCCTAGGAATATTATGTTTGAGTTGAATAAAATGAATCGTGTTGATTCTAGTATTAGCTATAAGCGTCTTCGTAATTAATTGAATTACGCTACTATCCGCAAACCATGTAATGATGATTGCTTGTTTTCGTTACTAATCATGAATGTGGTGTGAATGATTTGTCTAATCTTGTCAAATGCCCAATTAAAGCTGTAATGTTAAAAATCAAGCTAAGAAGGCTAAAAGACAAAAATTTAGGCGAACTAGAAAGTTAGAAAAAAAACCGATAAGGAAACCCACAAACCGGAAAAACCGCTTAAGGAAATTTAGTAATTTATGTTATCAATGGATACTTACTTAATATGATCATTTACTAACGTCCATAGATTACATATGATTAAGTGATCATACTTATAGGATACCTCTTGGCGTAAGATTAATGAGTTGTGCCCTAAATTTGCTAAGTCAATGCCCACTAGAAAATGGATGCCTAGTGGTAGAACTATTCCTTAAGAAGTGAACATACTTTGAATAGGTCAAATACGAACACTAGCACCGCATCTATTTCGATGATTCCATTGGTTCTACGTCGATGTGGGTGTTCCAATCATCATTACTAACCAAATGGAACCCATTCTTGCATGGGGATCCCAATTATCCATTATCCATTCTTATGCGTGTTCAACTGCGGATCGTTCAAATCGCTCTACGTGGTACCGGACTCGGTGTTCCAAGCATATATTTGAGACCGGTCACGGCTCATGAACTTTGTGAGTAAATTCACCGGACTTTAGATTCGGGAATGATCATTTCGGTGCAATTATGGGTTATGGAGACTATGTTGTAGGAGATAGTGTGATTTCGGGTGTATTATGTTGAAGGTCTTGGACATAATCTATTTTACGTTGGACAATTTTGTGACTACGGTGAGAAGTGGCCTTGAAAACATACTTGCTTTGTTAGAGAACTTGATGGTGTGGAACTTCTCAAAGGAACTCGTGGTTCAAACCTATACACCATCTCTATCGAAGACATGATGAAATCTTCACCCATCACGCTGTTTGTCAAAGGCTTCTAAAACTAAGTCATGGCTATGGCACCGTCGTCTCAATCACTTGAACTTTGGTACCATAAACAATCTTTCCAGAAAGGACTTAGTAAGAGGACTACCTAGACTTAAGTATGAAAAGGATCATCTTTGTTCAACATGTCAATTGGGAAAAGCATGAAATATGCCCACAAAACCAAAACCCACAAACTCAGTAATGGAAGTTCTTCATACCCTCATATGGATCTTGTGCGGACCAATGAGAGTGCAAACGATAAATGGGAAGAAATACATTCTAGTAGTTGTTGATGACTACTCTCAATTTAATTGGGTAAAGTTTTTGAGGACAAAGGATGAATCTCCGGATGTCATCATCAAACTTAACAAACGACTTCGAGTTCGACTCAACAATCTTGTTAGAATTGTTCGAGCAGACAATGGCACATAGTTTGTTAACAAAGACTTAATTCGGTTTTATGAAAGTGTTGGAATCGGTCATCAAAGAAGTGTTCCACGAACTCCTCAATGAGCGGTGTAGTTGAAGGACTAAATCGAACTCTTGTGGAAGCCGCAAGAAAAATGCTTATTTATTCAAAGGTTCCAATGTTTCTGCGGGTGAAGCTATTGCCACTTTGCTACACCAAAAATCGCTCCTTATTCACACCTCTCATGGAAAAACTCCATATGAACTTGTCCATAAACGAAAACCCGATCTATCCTACCTTCGTGTGTTTGGTGCTTTATGTTACCCAACTAATGACGGTCAAGATTTAGGTAAACTAAAAGCTAAAGCGGACATTGAAGTATTTGTAGGATATGCACCAAGCAGAAAAGGATACCGAATCTACAACAAGAGAACCCAAATATCATGGAAATAATTCAAGTTGCTCGATGAGTGGACCGGTCAAATGGCTCCGGGACAATCCAGCTTCGGACCCGCATTTCAATCTTCATCTAGTAGTCCTATCGGTTCTACCCTTGTTTCTAATCCCTCACCAAGAACTCCTTATGTAACTCCTTCAAAGATGATTTGAAGAAATTATTTGATCCAATGTTTGATGAACACTATGAGCCAAGTGCTAATGATATGTCAATTCCATCAGCGAGGCTACTTCTATCCACATCATCAAGTCAACCCTTGGTCTCAATGTCATTAAGTCAAGAAGCGCTGCTTTGATCACTCCGTCTCATCAACAAATCATCAATCATCAAGTGTACATCATGGAATTGTTCTTGGCACCCATGATGAAGTTAATCCTTTGCTACTCCGAAGATGCCCCATTTGAAAACATATTTGCTCACGAATCTTCATCGAAACCATCTTCATCGGAGATATCGACTACTACTTCAGTTCCTCAACAACAACCACATGAATACCTTAGAAAATGGACACATGATCATCCATTGGACAACATCATTGAAACCTCTCGTCCGGTTTCCACACGGAAACAACTTGCAACCGATGCCTTATGGTGCTTCTTCAAGTCCGTACTCTCTAAGGTCGAACCAAAGATGTTAAAACCGCCATGAATGAAGGCAATGGTTCAATGCCATGCAAGAAGAAATTCATGAGTTTGATCGACTAGATGTATGGGAATTAGTACCGCTCCAGTTGTGCTATGATCATTGCTCTAAAGTGGATCTTCAAAGTAAAACTTGATGAGCATGGTGATGTTTTAAAGAACAAGGCTCGATTGGTTGCAAAAGGATACCGTCAAGAGGAGGGTATTGACTTTGAAGAATCATTTGCTCCGCCACTCGTATCGAGGCAATCGAATCTTCTTGGCTAATCTTGCAAGTAAGAACATGGTAGTCTATCATATGGATGTAAAGACGACTTTTCTCAACGAAGATCTTAAAGAAGTTGTATCGTCGCCAACCTGAAGGCTTTGTGAATCCGAGCATCCTACTCACGTCTATCGTTTGAAGAAGGCTCTTTACGGTTTGAAACAAGCTCAAAGGGCATGGTATGATCGCTATCAAAATTTCTTCTATCTCTTGGATTGACAAAGAAAGGAGATTTGATCCAACATTGTTCACCGAAAGTCAGGCAAACATTTAATTCACGTTCAAATATATGTTGATGATATTATTTTTGCCTCAACTGACCCAAATGAATGTGACCGTTTTTCAAATGAAATGGGTTCCAAATTTCAAATGTCAATGATGGGACAAATGTCATTTTTCTTGGGATTACAAATTTCACAAAGTCCTGGAGGAATTTTTATAAATCAATCTAAATATACAAATGAGATTTTAAAGAAATTTGGATTTGATTCTTGTGACCCTGTTGACACTCCCATGATAGAGCGTACTAAACTGGATGAGGACCACTCAGGGATCATGGTAGACCAAACGAAATATCGTAGTATGATTGGATCCTGATGTACCTCACGACGATGAGACCGACGATTCATTCATTGTTTCCATGTGTGCTAGATATCAAGCTAAGCCTACCAAAAGCACCTTGAAGCGGTTAAGCGGGTCTTCGGTATCTCCAGGAACCATAAATATGGGACTTTGGTATCTAAAGGACACGGTATGTCACTAACGACCTATCAGATCTTGATCATGCGGGATGTCAAGATACACGTCGAAATACGTGCGGAGGTGCTCGATTTTGGGTGATAAGCTTGTGAGTGGTCTTCAAAGAAACAAATGAGTACTTCTATTTCCTCTACGGAGGTGAATACATAGCCATGTCATCTTGTTGTGCTCAAATCCTATGGATAAGATCCCAATTATCGACTATGGCTTTGAATTCAACAAAATTCCTCTGTCTTTGTGATAATAAAAGTGCTATTGCTCTCTCATGAAACAATGTTCAACACTCAAGAGCAAAGCACATCGACATTCGACATCATTTCATCAGGGAGCAAGTAGAAAACGGTGTGGTGGAACTCTATTTTGTGAGGACTGAATACCAATTAGCAGACATCTTCACCAAAGCTCTTCCTAGAGAACGTTTTGAGTTTATCCTCCCACGACTTGGTTTAAAGAGTCTTCAACCGGAAACACTCAAACGTCTTCAAGAGGAAGACGAGGAGTAAAGGTCTTTCTTCATCCATCTCTTGTAAATATTTATTCGAAAAAAGCAAAATACAAAATTTCAAAATCTACAAAAAGCAAATGAAAAAATATAAAAATTTCAAAAATCCATAAAAATTAAAAAAAAAATTTGAAAATCCCAAAAATATTGTTAGTTTGTCATGTTTTTTTCCTTGTTCGATATCATCTACGGATTTTGTGTTGTCATTCAAAAATGACACGGGTCTATAGATGTTGTTCGAATGTTTAAAAAAAATTTTTGGGAGAAAGTGAATCAATTGTTTTTGTCATTTCAGCGATAACCCGCTTTTCAATGAAAGAACGAGCCATGCTTTATATTTTTTTTCAAATCTCATGCTCTGATTCTATCTCTAATGAAAACTAATTGCTTTGAAAAATAACTCGGACTCTATTTTGAAAATCATCGGACTTAACGTTTGTCAAAATATCTATCTCTCAATCAACAACTTATGTCATTGATTGAGGGAGAATGATTTCAATTAAATCAAAAGGTTATTTGTCATACAATTGTTTTCAAAAGCTCATCATGCATGTTTAATCAATGGAGTATAAAGTCTCAAAATCCGATCCTTATTAGTTAAAATGTTTTTCATAATCAAGTCACAATTCTCCTCAAAAGCTTTCATAATCAATTTAAATCTACATAGATCACAAATCTCAAATTATTTGAAAATTATGATCGGGGGAGAATTTGTGATTTAAATTGGATTTAAACTGATAATTCAATAAATGGTTTCATAAGTGTTTAGCAAGCTTTCCTCCCCACATGTGCCAAACGATTTCAATATTTCCATGCACATGTTGAGGGGGAGCATCTATTTCAAACCACAAAGAATTGAAACGTGATTGATTGGTATCTAAGTGCAGATTCCCTCTAATATGTGCAAAACTCTTTCAAACCTCGAGGCACATATTGAGGGGGAGCAAAATTATGAAAACCTCATCCTTCCTCAATATGCTTTATATACTTGATTTGATCAGGGAAGTGATGTTGATATCTTTTATAAAATGGTAATCAAAGAAGTTAATTCTTCCTATTGCCTCCGTGTGCCAAAACAATTTCAAATACACAATGCACATGTAGAGGGGGAGCTCTTTTTCTAAAAATATCAAAAACAATTCAGGTACAAAATGCTTTGATAATATATCACAAGTATCTGGATTGATTTTTAAATGGTTTTCAATTGGTTCCAATGGCGGATGAACAATACCAAATAGACCGACCAAATTTACTTTATGTATGGTGATATAAGGATGATAAGGTTAGGTATGTGTTCCATGATCCGCCGAGCGGAGGGATCTTCGAGGACAATTGATAACGCCACACGTCGTTCGGGGTCAAAGGAACTTCCTTTTAAATCGAGCAGTTTTCAACACCCAGGCGGTGAACCTAATCGTTGTAGTGTAGTATTAGGGTAAGCCACGGGTATTGATATCGTTCTCTGGGAATAGGAATGCTAGTGAGAAGTTACTACGCTAAGGTTGGGGTTGAGGAAGATTATTTTTATCTTTTATATTTTTTAAGGAAAGGAAAGGTCACGAATCTCGGGGTTTGGATTTGGGGGTTGGTATTGCTACCGATTACTCTACTTATCTAATTATCTAATCTAAGGTGTATGTAGTCTATGTCTAATTATTGTGTGCTCGTATGATAGTTTAAAGATGTGTTTACTTAGGTTTTACTACTCCTTAATTATCTCCTATTGGTGGTTGAATTGTCACGTCCTTATTCTTAGTTGCGTTGTGTGTCTAAAGTTGTAGGGTGTCGTTTCTCCCAACTCTTTGAACTTACCAAAGGGTCTCGTCTACAAAACCCACTAGGGATAATAAACTCTTACTCTAAGGCACTCTTTGGATGGTTTAGCTTACAACTACTCAAGGAGTTATATTCTAAGGTTCACAAAGATTTAATCAAACATTAAGTACACAACGAATGACCTATCGTATTACTAGATCATTAATCAACTAAGATAAAAAACAACCAATCAATATTCAATAATTAAGTTTCATATTCCCTAAGCAAACACACAAGTAAATTAGCCGGACATGGAGAACATGCAAGCATACACACAAATAATCAAAGACATAATTGTATTAATGAAGTAAAACACTTATCTTGATGTAAGATAGGTTTGGAACCCTAAAATCTTGTGTAAAACAGCCTTGGTTCGGTTTAGGTTTTTACTCCAAAGACTACACACAAATCTTGAAAAATTCGGATTCTATATATAAGATTACATCTGCGACGTCGCCACCTTTGTTTTGTGATGCCGTCGTGTCGCCGTCATTAGGGTTTCGTCTTGGCCACGTTAGACTTGCGGCGGCGTCACCTTATGCTTGTGGCGCCGTCCTCTTGACTTTTGACGCCGTCTGGATTGCATCTTGGCCGTCTCGAGTTGCGACGGCATACTCTTTTATAACTTGCGTCGTCACTTGAAAATAGGAGTTTTGGCTTCGTCGTCACAAAATCCTCCGACGGCGTCGCGTATAAGCTATGGCGCGTCACCTTATGTTTTCGACTTTGAGTGTCTCGATTCGACTTTGGCCATTTTCTTCAGTATATTCGCCTTTTAGTCCAAATAAGTGCCATTCCAGCATTTTGCCTTCAAGAGACCTAAAAGTGAAAAGGAGCGATACTAAGCAATAACGGATACAAAAGTGATCAAATAAGGGCTTAAACGACCCCTCAAAAAGGTACCTTTTAAAACCTTATCAAATATCCCTACACTTGGTATTTGCTTGTCCTCAAGCAAATGTGCTTTTAGCCAATTAATTTATAAGTTAGGGGTCATGAAGCATTGGTTTAAAACAGTCCACAACACATATAAGTCCCTCAAAAGTCCTAACAAGCACGGAAATTACATACTAGCACCTCACATGGGGTGTTTGGATACTCACATCTCTCTCGGGTGTATATGAAATATAAAAAATTGGAAATGGAAGATAAACACTCATTAACCGGTCCTAATACATAGATTACCATAGGCTTGAGAATAGATCAAACCTCCATCGCTTTGGCGTAAGCACCTAGGAAAGACTATCAAAGAGGTCTTTAAAAGG
>CM040246.1:96415307-96653086 GCA_022545495.1 Chrysanthemum lavandulifolium
TGTATATATCTTGGTAGAAGAGTGGGTCATATAAGGGTACACAGAATATGGTGCGTTGGGGAAATGTAGAAGGTACAATATAGGTATATCAAAAGTGTAAGGGTTATCACAAATCTATCCCGAGCCAACCAAACAAACCATTTCAATAGTGGCAATAGCAGCCAAGTAACCAATAGTAACCATTGTATTCGGAGGGGTGACCTCGGAATACCAAACCAATATGAGGGAGACCTCAAGAACGGTGGAGTAGCTAGCTCCCAAAATGTGAGGGGTGTATTGCACACGCACCGCATCACCAAAACAAATCATATCATATCAAATACAAATCAAAACAAATCTAGGATGCATCCATACGCCCGCAAAACAATAGTGGCCATACAATATATCCGAAGCGCGATAATCAATACAAAATGGGACGGTGTGGAACATCACTCATCCACACCTGAGTCATGCCATTGGTGCATCAATGACACGGACATGGAACCCCATGCCTAGTTAATGGCTCGGTATCAATCTGAAGGGTCAAACAAAGGTTCAAAGTGTAGCAATATATAAGTCTTCACAATTAAAGGTTCAATATCAATGGTTCGCAATTAAGAGGTTCATAGCAATAGTTCAATATCAAAGATTCAGTAGCAACAATTCAATATCAAAGGTTCACTAGTACAGATTTAATAGCAACAGTTCAGTAGCAAAGGTTCAGTAGCAATGGGTTCAATAACGGAAGTTCAGTAATAGTGGTGCAATAATAGAGGGGTCAATAACAAAGCAAAGATTCAATAGCAATAGATATCATAAGCGAAACAAAGTCGAAGAATCAGAAAGTCATGAGAAATCCTTACTGAAAAGAGATAGAATATCTGTACCTCAATCGAAGCAAGCAAAAATAGAAACGTAAGTCACACGATGAATCAAACCCGCCGTCCGGAACCTATATGAATTTGATAACGCTTATTAAAGTCGGATTACTCATTTGAAACGGCTTTCCATTTTTAGCAGGTTTCCATATTTAGTAACTTTCCAAAAATAGCAGGTTTCCGTATTTAGCAGATTTAGTCATAAATGATACATTTTCTATTTGAGGGTTTTATGTGCCAATTTATAAAGTTTAATGTTTGCATGTGACATTTACTAAAGATTAAGGTTCGAATTGTAAATAACTTAAATATACAAAATATAACTCAAGTAGTCATTTACGGATTTATGCTTCCTATTTCATTTTCATGCACATGATCGATCGATATTCAAGCTTGCTCGCGGTCCATATGACTAACATTTACGACCAAGTAAACACATGTTATGATTGACCCCCGACTCAACTATCCCGACACGGTTTCAAAATACAAAATGACTTGACCGTTTTTCCCGCGATCGCCCTTGAACGTACCCCCCCTCATGATATATCATATACATATAAAGCCATTATGCAATACCATACTCCATTCTTATTATCTCAGTATATATAATATAGAGCACATGCAACATAAAGTTCTTAATTCAATATTCACATGCATACACCAGTGGCCACCCTTAAATGCATACGCACACCATGCAAGACACCATATTCACATATGCAATTCATAGGCTCGACATGTACACATGACTAATATTTTATCTCCTTGGTTGCATCCGGTTTTAAGATAGATGAGAGACGTCACATTAGGGTCGATTACATGGGGTGTCGAATGGTTTCAAAACAGGAAAAATATATATGGTTCGAATTAATATGCATTCCATTGATATTTCATGCGATGATTTTATGTAACTCTTCTTATCATTTTATGTGATGTTTTAAGCATAAAAAGCATTCGAAAGGAGGCCATTAAATGCGACAATAATCAAGGAAACCAGAAAAAATGAGACGAGATAGTGTTTTACCCTTGATGCGGGAACGTATAGGAGAGAAACAAGAACCACGAGAGAACCCAAAACTCTACCCCCTTCGAACCTGAACACACGATCACAGCCACCCCATCACAGCCCCTTGAACACGTTACCAATCCCTTGTGACTTAACCCTACGACCACAGCAGCAATCACGTCTAGGAACCCACGACAAGCCAAAACAAAACAGCCTTCTTCGGCCTAGCAATACACACGACCAACTTCCTTTTGAAACAACACCCACACCTTAGGACCAATCACGATCACAGCCTCCTTGGTCACTCTTGATGTCGACAGAAAATGGAGAGGAAAAAAAAATGAGCCGCCACCTTTTGTTTGTCTAGGGTTGTACGTGTGTTTTTGAATTATAGAAAAGGTAGGTTACAAATGATAGGTAAATGGGGTTTAAATGAGAATAATGGGAGTTAATTTGAAGTAAATGGGTGTTATTGTAGAGAATCACTAGAAATGAGGGAGGAGGTTTAATGACAATTTCAATCTAATAAGTTGGTTTTTAATTTAGTTTAAGTGTTTTGTAATTTGTACATTGTATTTAGTCCATGCAACTTATTAAATGTGTGATATTCATATGGTAGACATAAGGGAAAGTCAATTTTTTTTTATTATCTTGCATAAATCATTTATAAGTTAAGTGTTAAACGTAGTTAACGAGCTTGACATGTTTTACGTATTCTACAATTATTTAAGCTTGAGGGGAAAAATGGTCTTTTTACACGTTAAAGATTTTTCAGGGTTTTACAACTCTTCCCCTCTAAAAGAAATTTTTCGTCCTCGAAAATTGAAGTTGCAGAAGTGCACAGAGACGTACAAGTTCAGGGCAGATGCAGCAATTCATAGTCTCACACAGATCATAACGATTTCGGTTCCAAAGCGTACAGAACTTACACATAGCAAATGTCGGTGGAAATTTCGCAAAGAGGTACAGAATTTCAGACGAACATGAGGAGTGACAAATAACGGATACAAGTCATATTCCATTCACGTACCAACCCCAAGCATTTCCCAAGATGTCGTATGATTTCAATAAGTTCAGATTATATGATCTCGGTATTATCACGTTGATCGGGCGTCATAATACTTGCATCACATAACAAGTTCTTATTGACATCATATTCTGTCCCGGGCCATGGCAAACCACGTAACCAAAATCACACAAAACATAACACATACAGATATCAAGTAACATACCAAGGCAGACCAGATTCACACATATGCAACATATAATACAACAAGCCAACTTACCATACCAAAAAGAAAGAAGGTCACCAACTTGCTCGAAACGGTTCCTCATGTCTCATTACTGACGATCAAAAAGGAAAGATGAGATATACCAGAATGCTAAACGATAAAACTTCACAATACAAACCGAGTTCTGAACGAATCAAAGAAAAGTAATACCAATCAAAATCACTTAACAGGATATCAAACCGCCTCAAATCATGTGAAGTAGAAACGCGTGACAAACGAATAGAGTAACACAAGTCGCGCCCAAATCATATGAAGTAGATGAACCTCCGACCACAGTTGAATCTTGTCTCCGTCTTTTGCATCTTTGGTTGGTCCGTCCGACTTCCAAAGAAGATCCCGATGCCTCGAGAGCACGGCGATCGGGTGTGGCTTCGCTTCACGAACCTCTCCCACCGAGATCATGTAAAGAACACATGTTCGGCATCATCATTTCGGCCCACGGGTAGTCTCCATCTAACGATCGACAAGCGGATGTGCGAAGACAAAATAATAAAATCGAATGCAAAGAGAAGAAGACCAAAGCGGTGAAGACAAAAGATTATCAAGTCAAATCAACGACAATCAAAAGGAATCGAATATATCATAACAGACGGAAGCCTAGTGTCTACCCAAGTCCTCACAGTCAATCCTAAGGTCAACAAGACGAACACGGCTCGAAACCATAATTGTAACACCCCAACCCGACAAGGGTAGAAGTGTCACATTCGGTGTCATATCGAACATACAATTAAAAGCGGAAGTCTTAAGAATAAAGTATCAAGTCATTTAAACAATGATTTACAAGGAAAATAACAAAACCCAAAATGTCTAAGATAAAATGAAATCTCAAAACAAAAGCCCGCCAAAATAAGTCCAAATAATAAGGTAACTAGGTTTAGTCCACTCGGATAATCCAACTCTCACCCATCGAATGCCCATCTTCAAACCTAAAACCGCCGCAGAAAAGAAATGCTACCGAGCTTAAAAGCCCAAAGGAAGCAGATATAACAAAACGAAAGCTAAATAAAATCAAATGCAAATGAAACAAAGGAAACGGATAACAAAGTCGCAGCGAAATGAGAACAATGAGTCAATGAGGATCCTGCAGAACACAATTATACAGATATCCAAAACGAACAGATAACAAAGAGAACGAAGCAAAGCAAAACATCGATGATATATAAACAAGCACATACAAACCAGACATACAAGAACTGAAACATAAGCAAGCATAGGAGGCGTAGCATCCACACAACATATATGTCATACAATCAATTCAGGAAATCAGGAGACATACAAGAACTACAAATGTCTACAGGAAAGCGGAAGCAATTAATTAATAAGTGAGCATGGCAATTCACACAGATCAAAACTCTTAGTTGAAGACATAACCAGTATCAAACAGCGGAAGTACTAACAGCATTCAATACATGGCAGTCACACGTAATAAGTAGGAATACAATATAAACGATATAATTAAATGAATTAAGGACATAGCAGGGCAACTAAACAAATTAACAAGCCGACGTCATAAGTCGAACCATTTACCTAAACAAACCGTAGTAAAAACAAATGCAAACATGGCGGGTCAACAAAAGCGAGATAAGGATACTATCGGTAATCATAGTCCACAAAATTAAGCGAATGAAGTATACATGATAAGCAGACAAAAACTATCGATTACACATTAGCATGGTCACTAGACAATTCGTAGGGTCACATAATAGTGAGATCACATATCATCGGTTGAAAAGGTAACTTTCGAGATAACCACATATTAATCACATCATAGCGGGATAATCAAGAGTCACATAGAACATGAATAGCATAATAAAATTCAATAAACATATAATAACCCGATGCGTGAATGGAACGATAATCGGAATTAACGGAATGAGAGTGATGATCAAAGCAATGGAATGTATATATCTTGGTAGAAGAGTGGGTCATATAAATTTACACGAATATGGTGCGTTGGGGAAATGTAGAAGGTACAATATAGGTATATCAAAAGTGTAAGGGTTATCACAAATCTATCCCGAGCCAACAAAACAAACCATTTCAATAGTGGCAATAGCAAATGGTAACCAATAGTAACCATTGTATTCGGAGGTGACCTCGAATACCAAACCAATATGAGGGAGACCTCGGTAACCGGTGGAGTAGCTAGCTCCCAAAATGTGAGGGGTGTATTGCACACACGCACCGCATCACCAAAACAAATCATATCATATCAAATACAAATCAAAACAAATCTAGGATGCATCCATCGCCCGCAAAACAATAGTGGCCATACAATATATCGAAGCGCGCATAATCAATACAAAATGGGGACGGTGTGGAACATCACTCATCCACACCTGAGTCATGCCATTGGTGCATCAATGACACGGACATGGAACCCCATGCCTAGTTAATGGCTCGGTATCAATCGAAGGTCAAACAAAGGTTCAAAGTGTAGCAATATATAAGTCTTCACAATTAAAGGTTCAATATCAATGGTTCGCAATTAAGAGGTTCATAGCAATAGTTCAATATCAAAGATTCAAGAGCAACAATTCAATATCAAAGGTTCACTAATGCATTTAATAGCAACGATTCAAAGAGTAAAGGTTCAAGAGCAATGGGTTCAATAACGGAAGTTCAGTAATAGTGGTGCAATAATAGAGGGTCAATAACAAAGCAAAGATTCAATAGCAATAGATATCATAAGCGAAACAAAGTCAAGAATCGAAAGTCATGAGAAATCCTTCTTTGAAAAGAGATAGAATATCTGTACCTCAATCGAAGCAAGCAAAAATAGAAACGTAAGTCACACGATGAATCAAACCCGCCATCCGAACCTATATGAATTTGATAACGCTTATTAAAGTCGGATTACTCATTTGAAACGGCTTTCCATTTTTAGCAGGTTTCCATATTTAGTAACTTTCCAAAAATAGCAGGTTTCCGTATTTAGCAGATTTAGTCATAAATGATACATTTTCTATTTGAGGGTTTTATGTGCCAATTTATAAAGTTTAATGTTTGCATGTGACATTTACTAAAGATTAAGGTTCGAATTGTAAATAACTTAAATATACAAAATATAACTCAAGTAGTCATTTACGGATTTATGCTTCCTATTTCATTTTCATGCACATGATCGATCGATATTCAAGCTTGCTCATGTCCATATGACTAACATTTACGACCAAGTAAACACATGTTATGATTGACCCCGACTCAACTATCCCGACACGGTTTCAAAATACAAAATGACTTGACCGCTTTTTCCGTGATCGCCTCGAACGCACCCCTCATGATATATCATATACATATAAAGCCATTATGCAATACCATACTCCATTCTTATTATCTCAGTATATATAATATAGAGCACATGCAACATAAAGTTCTTAATTCAATATTCACATGCATACACCAGTGGCCACCCTTAAATGCATACGCACACCATGCAAGACACCATATTCACATATGCAATTCATAGGCTCGACATGTACACATGACTAATATTTTATCTCCTTGGTTGCATCCGGTTTTAAGATAGATGAGAGACGTCACATTAGGGTCGATTACATGGGGTGTCGAATGGTTTCAAAACAGGAAAAATATATATGGTTCGAATTAATATGCATTCCATTGATATTTCATGCGATGATTTTATGTAACTCTTCTTATCATTTTATGTGATGTTTTAAGCATAAAAAGCATTCGAAAGGAGGCCATTCGTACGACAATAATCAAGGGAAACCAGGAAAAAAATGAGACGAGATAGTGTTTTTACCCTTGATGCGGGAACGTATAGGAGAGAAACAAGAACCACGAGAGAACCCAAAACTCTACCCCCTTCGAACCTGAACACACGATCACAGCCACCCCATCACAGCCCCTTGAACACGTTACCAATCCCTTGTGACTTAACCCTACGACCACAGCAGCAATCACGTCTAGGAACCCACGACAAGCCAAAACAAAACAGCCTTCTTCGGCCTAGCAATACACACGACCAACTTCCTTTTGAAACAACACCCACACCTTAGGACCAATCACGATCACAGCCTCCTTGGTCACTCTTGATGTCGACAGAAAATGGAGAGGAAAAAAAAATGAGCCGCCACCTTTTGTTTGTCTAGGGTTGTACGTGTGTTTTTGAATTATAGAAAAGGTAGGTTACAAATGATAGGTAAATGGGGTTTAAATGAGAATAATGGGGAGTTAATTTGAAGTAAATGGGTGTTATTGTAGAGAGAATCACGGCAGAAATGAGGGGAGGAGGTTTAATGACAATTTCAATCTAATAAGTTGGTTTTTAATTTAGTTTAAGTGTTTTGTAATTTGTACATTGTATTTAGTCCATGCAACTTATTAAATGTGTGATATTCATATGGTAGACATAAGGAAAGTCAATTTTTTTATTATCTTGCATAAATCATTTATAAGTTAAGTGTTAAACGTAGTTAACGAGCTTGACATGTTTTACGTATTCTACAATTATTTAAGCTTGAGGGGAAAAATGGTCTTTTTACACGTTAAAGATTTTTCAGGGTTTTACACCCACGTTCACATAAACCCGCTTAAAATTTTTGGGGAAAAATTCAGATTCATAAATAACTTTTGGTACCGCGAAAGTCAAGCATATCTTTCGGAAATCAAGTATTTGATTCGATTTTATTAATGGAAATCGTTTTCACGCATTTGTTAAAATCTCAATTTTGGTTTAGGGTTGTATGTGGGCGCAAAGAAACAAGGATTGTGGGTTTTCACTTTTGAATGAAGATCCGACTCATGTGTAATGCAAACCTCTTGTTGTTATTATTATTGTTATTATTATTATTATTATTATTATTATTATTATTATTATTATTATTATTATTATTATTATTATTATTATTATTATTATTATTATTATTATTATTATTATTATTATTATTATTATTATTATTATTATTATTATTATTATTATTATTATTATTATTATTATTATTATTATTGTTATTGTTATTGTTATTATTATTGGTATTATCATTGTTATACATTGTTATTGTTATACATTGTTAGTGTGGGAAATGGTGGGTTCGGGTATGTGTTTGGTTGACCTCTTGTGATGAGTCTCATATGTGATCATAAGTGCTTATTTGTGATGTGGTACAAGTTGTATTTAAGTTGCTCGCTTAATTTAAATGAATGTTGGTATACTGTGTAAATTTGGGTCAAAGGATTTGGGTAGTGATAGTGATAGTGATTTGATATCGCTCTAGCTAATGTATTTCATTCGTGACATATAATCAAGGATTTGCGTCTATTTTTGTTTGTAGATAATGTATTTCATTCGTAACATGTAACGAGATAGTGATTTGATTTCGCTTTGTTGTTCTCAAATGACTATTGTTCTTTGCAATCTCATAATAATTTTATTTGTTTTGTGCACCGCTTATGGAAAATAACAGGATGCAACGCCAAATCACCACGATAAATACGAATGATTATGAAATGTCCGGAAGGACAAGGATTCAAGAAAACCAACAGAGATTACAAGCTTGGGAGTGAAAAATCTTGCTAAGTCTTTGACAAGTCTAGTAGAGAGTGACAAAACAAAGAAAAGAAAAAGAAACCAACGGACACCGCGAGAAAGATGCAGATTATATGTCCGTTGGACTTCCATCTTAATGTTGAGGAAGATAACCCGTAAGAAGCGGCTACACAAACAAATAAAAGGTACAAATAATAAATTTGGCTACTATATTTACTTTATGTTTGTTTTCTAACAATTCTACTTGCATGAAAGCAGAATCGAAAATACATTGCTCCAGGTCCATGACTAGATATAAAATTTAGCAAAAACGAATGAGTGCTCAGAATGTCTCCCGGTGGGCTAACATCTTGTAATCTCAATCGCAAAGGGACAATGATTGATACGAGGAGGCAATACGTGGTAGGGTACAGGAGTCCCACCAAGTCCAAAAGAGAAATGATCAACCAAATTACATCAGCAGAGGAGATTAATCGCAATCGAGAGAAACTTAGTTGCAATTGACAACGATCATGACCACGGGGCGTGACTTGAGATCCGATGGTAACTATACATAAATTTCAAATACTATATATATTATATTAAATTACTATTAAGTGTATATTCGATTAAGCTTATTTGTTTTTTTTTTTTTTTTTTTTTTTTTTTTTTAATATAGATAACAATGAAGACCTTTATGATGTTGAAAATGATGATATCGAAGACATACCTATTGTGACACACGGTAAATTTTCACTAAAATTTAACTGATAATTAGTAATTTATTATTACTAAGCATGAGTCATGAAGCATGCATAAGCTTTGTTTAATCATTTGAGTAGATAACTCGCATACAGTAAAGATTTCACCACTCTTGCATTCATATCATTTTATAAATATTTCATTTTGTCTTATGATTTAAATTGTAAGACGAGAGGTTATCTCATTTTCCCTGGTGACCGACACTGCACGCGTACCGACACTATGATTAGGTCTTGATAAAACAAATGACAAACTACCGTAATGAACAATATTACAAAAATAATAATATCTCCGATACGTAACCATAAGATATTACATCTAAAAGTTGTCAAACAATGATACTTTGGTCACAATATGACTTCGCATAACACAAAATACTTAACACACTATCACTTAAACAATAACCTTTATAAAACTCAAACCCAATTATTTCATAAGTAAACACAATATACCACATATACCTAAGTAAAATATTACATATACAAACTCACTTAAATGTATTATTACTAAAATAAAATCTTTACTTTAAAAACTTGAGATATTGTCTTTGTCCTTCTCATCCACACACGACAAAACAAGGTACCAAAATCGTGAAAAGGAAGATAGCAATCTTCTTCTTCAACCTATATCCCCGCGCGCCTCATAGGCCGAATCTCCCAAAAGAAATAACCCAACATATTCATCCATCCTACCTTTCCTCTTTCATACCATATTCATGTAAGTTTTGCTTCCCAAATCCTCTTGATGCGCTCGCTACCCTTCGATGGAATCCAAGGAAAATCAAGATAAACCACAAGAGAGAAACAAATCTTTCCACCAATCTATCTTGAGCTTATGTCCAAGATTCGTTTGGTTTGGAAGTAAACTATATTTGGCTTCAAACAAAGTTGCAAGATGAGAAGACTTGGTCAAAGACTCCTCTCTTAACCCCTTCTTAAGCAACTCGAATGACCAAGGACACATACAAATCAAATCTCAAACACACCACAAGAGTGATATTCTCAAGAGTGTCGAGAAGCTGTTGGGTTTGCTCGGAATCAATTAAGGGGTTTGATTTGTGTGGGGTTCCTCGAGTTAGCTTTCATCCTCAACATTCTCTCATCTCATCCTTAACAAGGTTCAATGTCCATCTCTTCTTGTAATTTTCGTTGTAATGTAAAGTGTGATAATGGCATGTTAATTGGTGATGTTTTGTAGAGGTTCGAAAAACATAAGTAGAAATTTATGTTGTTGATTAACCTTATAATTTCAAGTTAGTAATAATTCCTTATGTAAACCTTGGGTTGATATGAAATATGTGCTAGAGAAAATCACCCTCCTTTGTCGTTATAAGTTGTTCGAAAACTGGAGTTAATAAGCTAATCAATTAAACCAGGGTCATGTCGACCCGGGTACATAGTAGTGTAAGCTTTGTGTTACCCATCAAGTCTACTTCACTTTAGTATACATGACGATGTTGCGGTAGTACCACAACGTAGGTGTCACGACTTAGACTAATGTGGCGAAGACCTTGCGTATGAGCCTTGTGACAAAAAGAGTTTAGTACTCATCTTTTATTTCTAAATGATAGGATGACTTGGGTTGATATCATGAAAAGCCTCACTGTGGTAAAATCACTAGAGTCAAAAACAGTTGATAAGCTAGCGCGGAGCTTGTGAGTCTAAGCCTTGTCGAGAAGCCTCAACGTCACGAGTCCAAGTCTTACTAGTGTCAAACAAAACCTTGGGGTCAAAGCTGTTTGGGTCGAAGTTCCGTGTCCAAAACAAGTACTCTAGCACTACTTTTTGGAAGGTATAGTGACCTCTAAAGATCTTGGTATAAATTTATGTGTGAAACATAATAGCATTTGGCTACTTTCCTTACGTTAAAACCAAATGCTTAGTACCATGTCTTGAAAATATTTTGTGTCAATAAGTCTCGATTTCCCAATCCTAGGATATACTACGGTTTACTTGTGTATCGAATCTGGGTTGCTCACCTTAAACTCATGCGCCAAATGAAATACTAGAAACATGCAGTAAAGTCTTTTCTGTATTACTTTGGGCCACATCCCAAGAAATATCTCCAAAGGTGAGTAGCAACCTGTGGTGAAAAATTGTTGGACCAGCCCTTCCATTCGTGTAGATTCCACATCGGGCCAGGCCCACAGCTGGTACCCTACTGTTGTCAAAACTGGGCCACAGCCCACGGAAAACTTTGGGGAATCCATTCGAGTGTCTAAGCATGTCGCAAGTCGGGAAACAAATAAACCAAACCCATTACCTCACATGCCTTCCTCTCATCTCGTGCATACCGTCTTAACGTCAATTATATACACTAGATGTAACTTAACGAATAATATACAAAAGTTGGCATGAGCAACAAGTATTCTAAAATATGATTCACGTAGTAATGTATGTCAAAATTTAACGAAAATGTGTAAATAAAAATGTGACAAGTGAACTTCTCATTTGAACTATATGTATTAAGAACAAGACTTAATAAATAAATAGAGACCACTATATTATTTTCTAGTCCATTAAAATTGGATGACTTCAAAATTAACTCGAGCATTTTTCTAAAAACAATTAGAAAATAAATCAAATTTATTTGATATATGCACATTCATATACTTACTAGTAAAATGTTGTAATTATTTTCAAACCAAATTTCGAATTCTAATATCGTTATAATGACAATATAAAAAGTATATATACTTCGTATACTTACCAGTAAAAATCATTTTTAAACTAAAAGTTTAGTTTTGCTACAATTATAAAAATCATTGAACCACTTTAAGTAGGTGATACTTAAAACGATGAACTAAAACATTGCCCTCCTTATCTAGGTCGCGTGTCGGTGCCGCTTCACAACAATCACTAATCCCACATTTTGGATTGCACTTTGACTAAGGTGAGTCTTCATAGCCCCACTTTTACTTGATAAACTGTTTTATACATTTTGGGGTGAGAAATATGCAAAACCTTTTCATGGACCAAAACTATTACATGATTACTATTACGTGGTTTAGCCTAAGCCCTTATGTCCCTAGAGAATGCCCTTTTTCATGAACCGTCAATTCCCCATTGGGAAACGCGAATGTTATAAATAGATCTATTGAGGTGACTCCTCGTTCGGTTGGTCATGCTTAGGCCAAGGCGAAACGTATACCATGTCGAATCAAGTGTTGAGGGACAAAACACTTGCTATGGGCCCCTATATTGTATGACATCTTTTAGCATACAGAAACTGTCGTAGTATCGGTTGCATGAACTTAGAGCTAACGTAATAGACTTTCATCCATATATCATTATATTCGTTGTAATGATTATATGACTTTGCTCATGGTCCAAACTTACTATTTTAAATTAAACCTATGAACTCACCAGCTTTTAGCTGACCTTTTTAGCATATTTTCTCAGGTGTTTAAGTTATGTTCATGAAGGCAAGGCAAGAAGCGGGCTAATGGTCGTAGTAGTATTAAAGAAGTGTTTTTACACAAAAATAATGTTTTTACATTGGGACCACTAAAACTAATGGGATGTGCCCATTTATCTAAACAATGTTGTAAGATAATGTTTTAAGATATTTTATGGAATTAAACGGAGTGTGTATTCCGTTCTTTATTACTTGTGTTATGATCCACCAATCCCGTAACGCTCCCTAATGACACGTATGCTTCCGCTAAACAAAATTTGGGGGTGTTACAGATTGGCATCAGAGCCAAGGTTATAGAGAACTAGGTACATATAAACCCTAAACTAGAACTACTTTTCACAAAAACATCATACTACGATCACGATCGCCGCTTGCCTTACTCGCTATTCTACTTAGAATTTATTTAAATAGGATTACATGTTTTATTTCCTATTTACTTATGCACTATTTCATATTCATTATGAGCATATTTTTCCACATACTTACACATATGCACCATCTTGTCACAGACTATGCCTTCACCAGCCTTCCCTCACGATGTTCAGGAGGACATCCTACTAGCTCACTCACCTACCATCCGTCAGCTTGCACACTTAGCCACTGATCCGTATATTCAGGCCACATTAGCAGCTCAGCCAGTTATTGCACCTACTCCATCTATACCTACCCTTACCACCACTCCATCAGCTTTGTTGACGCGCAGGCAAAAACCTCGCATGATTGTGAGAGTACCTGGATATCAAGAGCGGTATTCATATGTGCCCGCACTAGCTTCTCGAGATGACCGCGCCGCTACATGGGTCCTTCTTCTACTTGAGTCACCGACACCATCACCCTCCGAGTCACCACCTCATCGAGACTCAGAGATCTACCGATTCCTACTCGGAGGAAGACCCGGAAGAAGATCAGGAAGAGGATCCTGGCAGAACTACGAGCCTATGCCAACTGAGAGTGTCCCTGGACATGTTAGCGCAGCAGCAGATATGGATATACTGGGTCTGGAGATCGTCCAGAGTATTCGAGAGATAGGACAGAGCTCCAGGATGGCTCAGAGGTTGGGCGAGGACATGGATATTGATGCATCATTTGGATTCGGACAGAGAGCTGCTTTTCTCCACAGTCAGGAGGAGAGTAGTGAGGTTGCTTGGAGGGATATTGATTGCTTAATCAGTTCAGTACCACATATCGCCAGTCCGAGCTACAGTCCATCATCACCTTCATTCATACCGTCTGCAGCAGACATGGAGCACCTTGCTCGCGCCACTAGACAGCTTGAGACCATTGAGGAAGCTGCACCGGTTGAGGCACAGTCCGAGCCAGACCTATCAGGATCTCCAGAAGGTGATCTGACCCTCACCGAGAGGATATTTATTCAGTTGGACTCTCATGAGACTCGCTAGGAGTCCATACCGATCGCCTAGAGAGTCGATCCAACACGCTTGCAAGCTTGCGAGCGGCGTGTTGAGGGTTTAAACCGAGTTATCGATGTATTGTTTGAGAGCGTGGAGCTCGAGAGACACAGCGGATTCGACCGGGTCTTAGGGTTGAGGCTCGAGTTGAGGGCGCCGAGAGTTGGACAACAGAGCACGAGCCTTGGGCAGGTCAAGCCGGATGCACCCGGACGACTAGAGGAGCTAGAGCGCGTCCGGTGGATTGCTAGAGATACCGTCGAGAGAAGGATGGCAGAGGACTCTTGGTTTAGAGTCTATGTTAGCATCTCGGATGAGACGTATCGCGAGTTTGGAGGATACTGCGAGTTGATTGCTACCATTGAGCGACTACGCATCGAGCGTGGACATCTCTAGATATGATTTCGTGATGTATCACATTAAACCGAACTATAACGATTAGTGTTAGTTATTACTCTTGTACTTGCTTGTATTTCGCTTGTATTTCCGTTGTATTCGTTGTATTTCGGTTGTATTCCACCTAGTATCTCATCATGTACCGTAGGAACCTTGTAAATCAAGTTCTATCTATGTCAAACTTATTTTCCTATCCAATTGTCTCTTCTTTATAGATTGCTCATATGATCTATCTACGATATTTACACTATTACTTGGCGCTTACCTTGACTAAAGGTTATATATCTTACCACCTTTCCTACCGCAGAAATGCCGCCAAAACGAAGATCAAAGCGTACCAACCACGGTGGAGCTTCCAATGCTCCAATTCTAGAGAGTCACTCGCAACCAAGTCGCAAACGCCGCTATTCCAAACAGAGTCACACACGATCGATCGTGAAGCCACTACTCCCGCTAGGGCTACTCCAATCCAACCTATCATGAATCAAGCCATGATTGACCAACTAGTCAATGAGCGAGTGAGCGCCGCTTTAGCTGCGCAGAAACCACTGTCTACTAATCTTTGGAACTTCGAGACCACCCACCACAAACCGCACTTGTACTTATCAAGACTTTCGTAAAACCATGACCTGAGGCTTTAGTGGGAAGAAGGAGTCGTCGATCCGACTAGATGGATCGAAAAGCTCGAGACTATGTTAGAATCGCAATTGTGAAGAAGAGTCTAAGGTTAAGTATGCATCATTCACTTTCACGGATGCCGCTTTGACACGGTGGAACAATTTTCAAATCTGCTTTGGTTTCGATGTTGCCTATGCCATGCCATGGGAGAACTTCAAGGAAATGGTACTCAAAGTCTTGTCCTCGTAATGAGATTAAGAAGCTCGAGCATGAGTTTTGGAACCTCAAGGTTCAAGGCACCAATATGGCTGCTTATAATCAGCGATTTCAAGAACTAGCCTTATTGTGTCCTGAAATGGTTCCCACTGAGACCCGATTGTTAGAGAGATACATCGGAGGACTGCCCCAACCTATCAAGGGCAATGTCACCACTTCTAAGGCCTGCGGATCTTCATGAAACTATCAAGTAGCCAACAAACTCATGGACCAAGTGATTGAGGATTCCATGGACAAAGTGGTTGACAATAAAAGGAAATGGGACGACCATTCTCAAGGCTACAACAACAATGAATTCCGTGGCAACTACAGTAGGAACAACAGAACAATCAAAGCAAGAGGCAAAATGTTGCTAGAGCTTATGCACCGGGTGTCGGGGAAAGGAAACCGTACTCGTGGATCGCACCATTGTGCAACCGATGCACACCGCATCACAGGGGATGTGCAGGTCAAGTGCCGTAATTTTCGTAAAATCGACACTTAACGTAAACCGCAGTCCAAGTCATTGGCGACGGTTCAAACAGACTCCAACTCGGGACCCAAAAGCTAATATAACTTGCTTTGGTTGTGGTGAAAGGGCATTATAAGAATGAATGCCGAAGACCGAAACCAAGGCCATGGAGGAAATCAAGGAAACCGAGGAAATCCGAGGAAGCCATGGGAATGGCGTGATTCGAGAAATGTTGGATGACGAGTAATCGTGGAAATGGAGAAGGAGCTCGTGGGAGAGTCTATGTCAGAACCAAAGTGGAAGCTCGGGAAGACCCAATGTTGTGACGGTACGCCCTTATAAATAACCGTTATGCATCCATCTTTGTTTGATACGGAGCCGATAGGAGTTTTGTTTCTAATGCATTTCATATTGCCCCAACTGCATTAGGAAATGCATACAACGTGGAACTAGCTAACGGTAACGTAGAAAGGGTAGATACCATCATAAGAGGCTGCACCCTTAACCTGTTAAACCACCCATTCAATATCGATTTGATACCAGTAGCATTGGGTAGTTTCGATGTCATCATCGGAATGGATTGGTTAGCAAAATATCATGCTGCCATCATTTGTGATGATAAGCTCATCCGATTACCTTATGGAGATGAAGTCCTAACAATAGAAGGGGACAGAAGTGACAGAAGAAACGCTTCAAGACTGCACGTCATTTCCTGTACCAAGGTGTTAAGGTGTATCGAGGAAGGATGTCACATCTTCCTAACACAAGTCACTGGAAAGGACGAAAAAGAAGAGGAAGAAAAACGTCTGGAAGACGTGCCAATAGTAAAGGAATTTCCTGAAGTCTTTCCCGAAGATTTGCCAGGACTCCCGCCGACCCGACAGGTTGAATTTCAGATCGATTTAGTGCTCGGTGCAGCGCCAATGGCAAGAGCACCGTATCGATTAGCTCCAACGGAACTCCGTGAGTTATCAAACCGGTTGTCGGAACTTCGGAAAAAGGGTTCATTAGACCAAGCTCATCACCATGGGGAGCACGGTCTTATTCGTCAAGAAGAAGGACGGAACTTCGAATGTGCATTGACTATCGTGAATTGAATAAACTAACCATTAAGAACCGCTACCCACTACCGAGAATCGGCGACTTATTCGACCAACTTCAAGGTTCAAGCGTTTATTCAAAATCGACTTAAGGTCCGGATACCATCAACTAAGAGTTCGGAAGAAGACATTCCCAAAACCAACTTGAACTCGTTACGGACATTACGAGTTCCAAGTCATGCTTTTGGGTTAACCAACGCACCACCGTGTTCATGGATCTCATGAACCGAGTATGTAAACCCTACTTGGATAAATTTGTGATCGATTCATCGATGATATCCTAATTTATTCCAAGAGTGTGAAAGAACACGAAGAGCATCTTAGATCGATCTTGGAATTATTAAAGAAGGAAGAGTCAGATGCAAAGTTCTCGAAGTGTAAATTCTGGATACCGACTGTACAATTCTTAGGTCATGTGATCGACAGTCAGGGTATTCATGTAGATCCCGCTAAGATCGAGTCAATAAGGGATTGGGCGACACCCACAACTCCTACCGAAATACGCCAATTCTTAGGACTCGCTGGATACTACAGAAGATTCATTGAAGGTTTCTCAAAGATTGCCAAATCTTTAACCAAGCTAACTCAGAAAAACACCAAGTTTGACTGGGGAGAAAAAGAAGAAGAAGCTTTTCAACTCCTTAAAGAAAAATTATGTAGTGCACCCATTACGCCTTACCAAGGTAGTGAAGACTTTGTTGTTTATTGCGACGCTTCACACAAGGGGCTAGGAGCGGTGTTAATGCAGAGAGAAAGTGATAGCATACGCCTCGCCAGTTGAAGACTCATGAGAAAAACTACACAACGCACAACTTGGAGTTAGGATCAGTTGTGTTCCCACTCAGAATTTGGAGACACTACTTGTATGGCACGAAGTGTATCGTATACACCGATCACAAAAGCCTACAACATATTTTGGATCAGAAGGAACTGAACATGAGACAACGCCGATGGTTGGAATTACTCAGTGATTACGACTGCGAGATTCGTTACCATCCGGGTAAAGCGAATGTAGTTGCTGATGCTCTCAGTAGGAAAGAGCGACCAAAACCTCTTAGAGTCAGATCCTTGGGTATGACAATTAGTTCACCTCTTCCAACCAAAATTCTTGAGGCTCAGTTGGAAGCACTCAAGAAAGAGAATCGTCCGAATGAGAACCTTTACGGAATGCCAGAAAGTGAAAATGGATTCGTAAAAAGGTCGGATGGAACTTTGTGTTTCAAAGAGCGAAGTTGGATACCACTCTACGGAGGAATTCGCGACATTATTATGCACGAATCCCACAAGTCTAAATACTCCATCCACCAGGATCCGACAAAATGTACCTTGATCCAAGAAATTGTCTTGGTGGCCAAACATGAAAGCCGACATTGCAACATATGTCGCAGTGTTTAACTTGTTCAAAGGTTAAAGTCGAACATCGAGACCCTCGAGCCTACTAGTACAACCCAAATCCCGAGTGGAAATGGGAACGATAACAATGGACTTTATTACTAAGTTACCTAAAACCTCTAAAGGTTACGACACTATTTGGGTAATAGTTGACCGTCTCACCAAGTCAGCACATTTTCTACCGATGAAAGAAAGTGATGGAATGGAAAAACTTGCACAACTATACCTGAAGGAAATCATCGCACGCCATGGTGTACCAATTTCCATCATTTCAGACAGAGATAGCCATTTCACCTCGAATTTCTGGAAATCACTTCAAGATGCCTTAGGGTCTAACCTTGACATGAGCACCGCTTATCATCCTCAGACCGATGGACAAAGCGAGAGAACCATTCAAACACTGGAGGACATGCTAAGAGCATGTGCGATGAACTTTGAAATGGTGGGATAAGCACTTGCCATTAGCCGAGTTTTCTTACAATAATGACTATCACACAAGCATCAAAGCCGCACCATATGAAGCACTCTATGGTCGGAAGTGTAGATCACCTGTGTGTTGGGCCGAAGTTGGAGAAAGTCAACTTACTGGTCCGTAGTTAATCCAAGAAACTACCGAGAAGATTGTACAAATCAAAAGCCGACTGCAAGCAGCTCGTGACCGTTAAAAGAGCTACACGGATAAAAGGAGGAAACCACTTAAGTTTCAAGTGGGAGATAAAGTTATGCTCAAAGTTGCGCCATGGAAGGGCGTTATCCGTTTTGGAAAACGTGGAAAGTTAAATCCTCGTTATATTGGACCTTTCAAAATTCTCGCGAGAATCGGACCGGTAGCATACCGACTTGAATTACCACAAGAACTTAGCTCTGTGCACAACGTGTTTCACGTGTGCAACTTGAAGAAATGTCTTTCCGACGAAACTCTTGCTATTCCTTTGGAAGAAATCCAAGTTGACGAAAGATTAAATTTTGTCGAGGAACCCATTGAGATTATGGATAGAGAGATCAAACGGCTTAAGCAAAGCCGCATCCCGATCGTCAAAGTCCGTTGGAACTCTCAAAGAGGTCCAGAATACACGTGGGAACGTGAGGACCAATTCAAGCGCAAATACCCACACCTTTTCTCTACTTCATCAAGTAATCTAAGCGAAACCGAGGACGGTTTCTCTTCCAAGGCGGGGAGGATGTGACACACGGTAAATTTGCACTAAAATTTAACTGATAATTAGTAATTTATTATTACTAAGCATGAGTCATGAAGCATGCATAAGCTTTGTTTAATCATTTGAGTAGATAACTCGCATACAGTAAAGATTTCACCACTCTTGCATTCATATCATTTTATAAATATTTCATTTTGTCTTATGATTTAAATTGTAAGGCGAGAGGTTATCTCGTTTTCCACGGTGACCGACATCGCACGCTGCATGAACACTATGATAAGGTCTTGATAAAACAAATGACAAACTACCGTAATGAACAATATTACAAAATAATAATATCTCCGACACGTAACCATAAGATATTACATCTAAAAGTTGTCAAACAATGATACTTTGGTCACAATATGACTTCGTGATAACACAAAATACTTAACACACTATCACTTAAACAATAACCTTTATAAAACTCAAACCCAATTATTTCATAAGTAAACACAATATACCACATATACCTAAGTAAAATATTACATATACAAACTCACTTAAATGTATTATTACTAAAATAAAATCTTTACTTTAAAAACTTGAGATATTGTCTTTGTCCTTCTCATCCACACACGACAAAACAAGGTACCAAAATCAGGAAAAGGAAGATAGCAATCTTCTTCTTCAACCTATATCCCCTGCGCCTCTCATAGGCCGAATCTCCCAAAAAGAAATAACCCACATATTCATCCATCCTACCTTTCCTCTTTCATACCATATTCATGTAAGTTTTGCTTCCCAAATCCCTCTTGATGCGCCGCTACCCTTCGATGGAATCCAAGGAAAATCAAGATAAACCACAAGAGAGAAACAAATCTTTCCACCAATCTATCTTGAGCTTATGTCCAAGATTCGTTTGGTTTTGGAAGTAAACTATATTTGGCTTCAAACAAAGTTGCAAGATGAGAAGACTTGGTCAAAGACTCCTCTCTTAACCCCTTCTTAAGCAACTCGAATGACCAAGGACACATACAAATCAAATCTCAAACACACCACAAGAGTGATATTCTCAAGAGTGTCGAGAAGCTGTTGGGTTTGCTCGGAATCAGTTAAGGGGTTTGATTTGTGTGGGGTTCCTCGAGTTAGCTTTCATCCTCAACATTCTCTCATCTCATCCTTAACAAGGTTCAATGTCCATCTCTTCTTGTAATTTTCGTTGTAATGTAAAGTGTGATAATGGCATGTTAATTGGTGATGTTTTGTAGAGGTTCGAAAAACATAAGTAGAAATTTATGTTGTTGATTAACCTTATAGTTTCAAGTTAGTAATAATTCCTTATGTAAACCTTGGGTTGATATGAAATATGTGCTAGAGAAAATCACCCTCCTTTGTCGTTATAAGTTGTTCGAAAACTGGAGTTAATAAGTTAATCAATTAAACCAGGGTCATGTCGACCCGGGTACATAGTAGTGTAAGCTTTGTGTTACCCATCAAGTCTACTTCACTTTAGTATACATGACGATGTTGTGGTAGTACCACAACGTAGGTGTCACGACTTAGACTAATGTGGCGAAGACCTTGCGTATGAGCCTTGTGACAAAAAGAGTTTAGTACTCCTCTTTTATTTCTAAATGATAGGAAGACTTGGGTTGATATCATGAAAAGCCTCACTGTGGTAAAATCACTAGAGTAAAAAACAGTTTGATAAGCTAGCGCGGAGCTTGTGAGTCTAAGCCTTGTCGAGAAGCCTCAACGTCACGAGTCCAAGTCTTACTAGTGTCAAACAAAACCTTGGGGTCAAAGCTGTTTGGGTCGAAGTTCCGTGTCCAAAACAAGTACTTTAGCACTACTTTTTGGAAGGTATAGTGACCTCTAAAGATCTTGGTATAAATTTATGTGTGAAACATAATAGCATTTGGCTAATTTCCTTACGTTAAAACCAAATGCTTAGTACCATGTCTTGAAAATATTTTGTGTCAATAAGTCTCGATTTCCCAATCCTAGGATATACTACGGTTTACTTGTGTATCGAACTGGTTGCTCACCTTAAACTCATGCGCCAAATGAAATACTAGAAACATGCAAGAAAGTCTTTTCTCAGACTTTGGGCCACATCCCAAGAAATATCTCCAAAGGTGAGTAGCAACCTGTGGTGAAAAATTGTTGGACCAGCCCTTCCATTCGTGTAGATTCCACATCGGGCCAGGCCCACAGCTGGTACCCTACTGTTGTCAAACCGGGCCCGACCCACGGAAAACTTTGGGAATCCATTCGAGTGTCTAAGCATGTCGCAAGTCGGGAAACAAATAAACCAAACCCATTACCTCACATGCCTTCCTCTCATCTCGTGCATACCGCCTTAACGCCAATTATATACACTAGATGTAACTTAACGAATAATATACAAAAGTTGGCATGAGCAACAAGTATTCTAAAATATGATTCACGTAGTAATGTATGTCAAAATTTAACGAATGTGTAAATAAAAATGTGACAAGTGAACTTCTCATTTGAACTATATGTATTAAGAACAAGACTTAATAAATAAATAGAGACCACTATATTATTTTCTAGTCCATTAAAATTGGATGACTTCAAAATTAACTCGAGCATTTTCTAAAACAATTAGAAAATAAATCAAATTTATTTGATATATGCACATTCATATACTTACTAGTAAAATGTTGTAATTATTTTCAAACCAAATTTCGAATTCTAATATCGTTATAATGACAATATAAAAAGTATATATACTTCGTATACTTACCAGTAAAAATCATTTTTAAACTAAAAGTTTAGTTTTGCTACAATTATAAAAATCATTGAACCACTTTAAGTAGGTGATACTTAAAACGATGAACTAAAACATTGCCCTCCTTATCTAGGTCGCGTGTCGGTGCCGCTTCACAACAATCACTAATCCCACATTTTGGATTGCACTTTGACTAAGGTGAGTCTTCATAGCCCACTTTTACTTGATAAACTGCTTTATACATTTTGGGGTGAGAAATATGCAAAACCTTTTCATGGACCAAAACTATTACATGATTACTATTACGTGGTTTAGCCTAAGCCCTTATGTCCCTAGAGAATGCCCTTTTCATGAACCGTCAATTCCCCATTGGGAAACGCGAATGTTATAAATAGATCTATTGAGGGTGACTCATCCGTTCGGTTGGTCATGCTTAGGCCAAGGCGAAACGTATACCATGTCGGAATCAAGTGTTGAGGGACAAAACACTTGCTATGGGCCCCTATATTGTATGACATCTTTTAGCATACTGAAAGCGTAAGTAGTATCGGTTGCATGAACTTAGAGCTAACGTAATAGACTTTCATCCATATATCATTATATTCGTTGTAATGATTATATGACTTTGCTCATGGTCCAAACTTACTATTTTAAATTAAACCTATGAACTCACCAGCTTTTAGCTGACCTTTTTAGCATATTTTCTCAGGTGTTTAAGTTATGTTCATGAAGGCAAGGCAAGAAGCGGGCTAATGGTCGTAGTAGTATTAAAGAAGTGTTTTTACACATAAATGATGTTTTTACATTGGGACCACTAAAACTAATGGGATGTGCCCATTTATCTAAACAATGTTGTAAGATAATGTTTTAAGATGTTTTATGGAATTAAACGGAGTGTGTATTCCGTTCTTTATTACTTGTGTTATGATCCACCAATCCCATAACGCTCCCTAATGACACGTATGCTTCCGCTAAACAAAATTTGGGGGTGTTACACCTATGAATGAAGATATTGAACAACAAGCTACTTCAGAAGATGATGTAGATAAAGACATGGATGATTTGCAGAATGAGGATGATTTGGAGAATGAGGATGATTTGGAGTATGTGAACGATTTAACAAATGACGGCGATGATCTACTCGGAGAAGAGATTCAAGTCGAGCATTCGAAAATGAAGAAAACCATGTAGTTACACAAGCTCGAAATGAAACAGTTAACATGGTCTACTTGATTGCATCGTTTTAAAATCATATATCATATATTGTGTCATATAAGAAGAATATATAATAAGGTTAAATTAAAACAAGACAAAATACAACGCTAAGATATTGCCCATTTGAATTATTTAGTATCTTAAATGTATACGTATCTATTGTAAATCATGTTCACTTTTGTAGTTCGAATTGTAAGCAAAAGAAAGAGAGGACCAACACGATGGCGTAAGTTTGGGCCCAAGAAAAAGGGATAGAATTCCTATTTTAGTTAATGAACACGGACAACCTATTAACGACAAAAGTAGTCATCGACTCATTTCATGGGAACACTTTCAAGGAGTGGAAAGTATTGTCCGATTTATAAACCATGGAATAAAGTTGACGCCAAAAAAAAAAGCTTTGCTTGAACTCTTAAAGGTACACAATGTTAAATTTGTATGTTAATGAATAAAGTATTTGTTTTCTAATGTGAGCTATTACATTTTTAGACAAAATTTGATATTAGGAAGTCGGAGAAAATGGATATTGCAATCATTTGGGCGTAAGGTGAAGAACTGGAGGGCAAGAGTTAAGGAACACTACCATGATCCGCCTTTGTCGGTTAACAACAAATAAGATCTAGGCCAAAGCAAGTGCAAAAACAATGGAAGAAGCTTGTGAAGTATTGGAATACGAGAAAACACTAAGGTGTGAAATACTCTTCCACTTTAAATAACATTACTTAATTTCCCATTATGATATTTTACTTTCCTCACGCAAAGTTTAAGTGAAAAAACAAGGCGAATCGGGCAAAAAGAAGATGATCCAAAGAACCGGTAAAAAGTTATGCTCGCAAAAGGAAGAGTTAAAGGTAAGTGTATGGAGAAAGTGGGATTGTGAATGTATCCTGTGGATATCCACCGTTAATATTCATTTTCTTTTTATTCATACAAACATATTTGGGACGAGATCCAACTCGATTGGATCTTTTAGTGCATGCTTCTCCAAAGATGGAAATACCAAAATGATGACACCGCAAAAGCGATTGTAAGTAATATGCTTTTGTGTTTGCAAAAGTGTATTAATAGCATAAGTTAAACACAATATGCTTTTTTTTGTAATACATGCTTTTACTATATGTTGTTCATGTTTATATAAAATGCGGGATGATATGAAACAACTTAGTGATAATCACCGAGGGTTCGATTGATAATCTGGACCGAGATGATATTTTTTCTGATTATGGGTAAAGATCGAAATGGTGATGCAGGCATGTATGGTCTAGGTGTTCGTGTCACTTTGTTTGGGGTGTAATACCAAGTCGTTTAGCATGTCATAGAGAAAACAACGAATTGAAGTCTAGATGTGGAGAACTTACTAGTGAAAATGAAAAGTTACGAGCCCGGTTATCGAGAAGAATGGGTCGACGGATAGTTCCATTGTTCCACCTCTTACATCACAAGATTCTCCTGTTGTAACCAATGAACCTCCACGCTTACGGGTATGTTTCTATTATAAAATCGTTCCTTTCTAGTTGTTATAGCTTATTTTATCTTTGATAGCTAATGAACCTAGGCTACAAGCTTATGTATCAAGATTATGATTTAGATTGCTCATTTGCCTTTTAAATTTGTTAACTCGATTATTAAGGGGTGTTTGGTTCTGTTGTTGATTGGTGCTAAACAACAAGTCAAAAGACTTAAAACAAATTTCAGACACAAATACAATTAAGATCGAGAATATGTGGGATTCCGGGTCGTTTAGTCCCAAGGAGACTCAATGGTGTGTAAACTCGATTCAGATGATGGGATGATCACTAAGGATAGTGATCCGTAAGGGTTATGATTAGAAATTACACCACCGATTGATTTGGAATAGAATTGGACACGAATTGGAAAGCACAACAACCAGATCAAAGAAACGTAAACGTAAGTTTTAGAAATTACGATACGCACAAAATAAAAAGTGAAAACTAAAAATAAAAGACCTAAAAATATAAAATGACATTTTGGAATCCTAAAAATAAAAGAAAATTATTAGAAAAGAAAATTATTTTAACACTATTTAATTAATTATTATTAATTAAAAACTATTTTAACTATTTAATAAATACTCTAAAATAAAAGAAAATACAAAATAAGGCTAGAAAAATAAACTTATGATTCTGAAAAATCTAAAATACTATAAAACTAATTTTAAAACTAAAATATATTTTCACACTTTTATCTAATTATTACTAATTAATAACTATTTAAAATACACTTAAATACTAGAAAATACAAAATAAACTTGGAAAAATAAAATTTTAACTTTGAAAATCTAAAATATGATAAAACTAATTTTAAAACAGAAAATAAATTTTTAGACTTTTAATTATTTATTACTAATTAATTACTATTTTTAACTAATTAAAATTATAATAAATACTAAAAGATATAGAAAATCTCAAACTTTTCTAAAATCCTATATGATAATGAAACCTAAGAAAACTATAAAACAAGATTTGCTTATTAATAAGTTGAAAAGAAAAATTAAAAGCTAAAAATCTTAAATAAACGCTTATCACTATTTTTATATTGATGTTTTGTGATTTTTCCTTTTGAAAACTACTTAAATACTAATAATAAGAAACTTTAATAAAGACAAAAATTTTACAAAACTCAAATAAGCAGTTTGTTGTGCTTAAAAGTCCAACAGTGGACTAAAATAGCTTATTTGGGTGAATAAGCTCAAATAAGCTTGTTCACTGAAACAGAAGCTAGAATAAGATTAAAATAGGCTAGAGCAGCTGACTAGAAGCTAAAAGACACAAAAACTTAAGCTGAAAAGCTCTAATAAGCCAATAAGCTATTTGACTGTGGTGATGAAAAAACAGAAACTGGGACAAGATCTAGGCTTATAGCAGCCCTAGCAAACAAGTTCCAAAGTTAAAAACAAGACTTGGGTCCTCAAGATGACCAAGTTGGCTTTCCAAAGAAACAAGAATTACAAGATTTGGACAAGTAATAAGCTCAGTGTGAGCTTATCAATTTTGACCCATTCAACGTGCACGTGATGATTCACAGATAGGGTACCCAAAATAAGCGCTAAATAAGCACCAAACAAGTCGATAATCGAGAACTAATATTTTGTATTTTCTACACCAACCAAACTATAATTCCCAAGAGCTTATAAACTGAAACCTACTAATGAACCCACAATGAAATTCCCAAGTTTATTCAAAATGACCCATTGATATTTTGACTTTTGAGAAAACCAAAAGGTTGACCAAAATGGATTTTGATCGATCTAGAGCACTTAATATGTTGTTTTAAAGTGAGATAAGACTGACTTAAGCAAGATTAACCACTTTTGAACACAAAATAATGATCAAATTTTTGAAAAATCCAACAGTGGACTGCAGATACAAGATCAAAGGAATTTTTGACTTTTTGTTAATGAAGACTTGATTTCTTGACTGAGCTAAGTTGTTTAGACTAAGTTATGAAGATTTCCAACAAAACCACTGAACAAAGAACCTTTGAACACACTAAACCAAACACCCCTTGATGTTGACTGTCATGAACTTTTTCAAAGCAACTCACAATTATGAAACATGAACTTGATTTCAAACCTTACAAGATCAATATGTGAGACTAAAAGGACATGATCCAACAGTAATATCAACTTAAAAATCAGAAATGAGACTTAAACTATTTTGAATGCAAAATGAGATTTTCTCAAAACACAAATTTAAATTAACAAACCATCGATTTTCAAACCTAGATACACTAAATTATGACTAGTAAACAAATAGAAAGCAGAATTTAGAGCTAATACACTAGTGTAACGTTGAAATGCCAAATGGCTAAAAGAACTTACAAATGGGAATCCAAATGAAAACCATAAACCACTGACCAAGATCAATCCTAAATGCTCTCCACAGAGCTCTAAACCAAGGCCATCCAATATATACCTTGCTCCAGCTGTGATCACCCTTTTCAAGTGATTTTTTATTTTTGAACTATTTAATTGCTATTTTTGATGATTTTTTATTTTAACTTCTAAACTTGTTTTAGATGTATCTAAAAGCTTGATTAAGCTTTCTTGGAGCTTAAGTGACCTATCTCAGTCCATATAATCAACTAAAAACAACATTCAATCCATCATGAGATTTTGCATAAAAATGAAAAATTGCATAAACTTGAAAAGTGATTAAAACTTGAAATTACTAATTGGAAAGGCTTTACAATACATTAAAAGACTTAAACAGAGTGCTGGAAGGATTTAAGTTACACTTTTACTTGAAAAAACACTAAAACGACATGAAAAATAAAATTACACTAGATAGATTTTTACAACACATATATCTCCTCTTTATAGACTTTCTTGCATCTTTGATAACCTCTCGAATGTATCCCACCACATTAGAGCCATTGGATCACTCGTAATGATCATAACCGCCCACCTTGATATTTGGCGCCAATTTTTCTTCAAGGTGTATTATCAATTAATGGATTTGGTTGAGGTAATTAAAGGTTTGGAGTATAGATGATGGAGGGACATGGTATGGGGGAAAGTTGAAAAAGTGGGAAAACCAGTCATGGTTTTGGTGTTTCTGTTGGGGAAGAGGAGAAGCTACGATTTCGGTATTTGAGCGGTGGGATTTGACTTCGACCGGGATAAATAATAACAAGGGGTCATAAAGGGTTGTGTTGGGGCCAAATTGGATTGTGACACTGGGCTCAAAGGTAAAGGGTCAAGGCAGGATTGGATTGGGCTTGGATTATGGGCTTTTGATATTATAAGGATCCGGTTTGGTTTAAGTAATAAACAAGGACCAATTTTGTAATTTGACCAAACTTCAAGGACTGAAAGTGCCATGTTTCCAAACTTCTCACAAGGACTAAATTTGCCAACTTTGATAATACAAGAACCCTTTTTGCATAAAATCCATTTTTTAAGGTCCAAGGACTAAATTTGTAAATTTCCAAAGTTTGAGGACCTTTCTTGCCAATTGACCAAAGAATCATTCAAGGATCATTTTAAACAACTTAGAATACTTCAAGGACCTTGAATGATAAATTTCCACATTTTTGAATTTCCAGGGACTAGATTTGACAACTTTTAAAACTCGGGGACTAAAAGCGCCAATTTTGCAAACTTGATACATTTTCATCCGATTTTGATATTTTTGCATTTAAAACACATAAAACAACGATTTGTGATAATTTGATCATTTTGATGTGTTTTTGAGCGTTTCGAGATGATTTTGCAGGTTTAGATTACACAAAAATGATGAGTATTGAAACTCATCAATCCCCACATCGAGATATTGCTAGTCCCTAGCAATGATTTGAGATAACTTTGATGGATTTGAAAACTCTTTACCAAAAGCCATCACTTCGGAGTAGCCAATTGTTTTGATTCAAGTAAGAATCTTGGTACAACGATAACGAGATGATTTATTGGCAAATCATAAACCATATAACGGATTTGATGTGTCTTTACCGAAGCCGTACCCTCGGACTAGCCAACTCTTAGATAAATTATCAAGATTATCTTTGGTGAGTGAATACCAATTATGGATTTTCCATCGCCTTTACCACAAGCCATAACCTTGCGGGCTAGCCAACTCATTATCTTTTGAGGATGATGGGAGTCAAGAACCATACAATTTTGGGCAAATTGCAAGCCATATAAACGGATTTGAGAAATCTTTACCAAGAGCCGTTTGCTCTGGATTAGCTAATCCTTTTGTCTTACAGACAAAGGATCGATAACTAAATGAGAAAGTGTAAACACTTACTCCAAAAAAATTTTGGCCAAAACGGAATTGGGTAGATAATATATATGAAATTCGTGAATTCCCCCACACTTAGAAATGAATATTGCCCTCAATATTCAAAGTACTGCGGTTATGCCGAAACAAAGAACGTTAAAGGGAAATATTACGGCCATTTATTTAGAAAGGATTTTTTTTTTTTTTTTTTTTTAAGAAAGAATGAGAATATACAACAGTGTGGGAAACTCCCACACTAGGGTGGTAGAAAGGGATAAGAAGATGTAATTATGGGTGAAAACCCATATGGTGCGTGCTAATGTTTTTGATTACCGAGTCATTAGCTTGACTCGATCCCGCATTCATTGGTTCATGGGGAATGTTTGTAAACCGGACAACCACGGGGAATGTCCTCCAAAGTAATGCTTAACTCGATGACCATTCAATTTAAAATTAGGACCATCGGGTTGAGATAACTCAACGGTACCATAAGGATAAACCTTAGCGATAGTGAATGGACCGGACCGGTAGGGACTTAAGCTTTCGAGAAAATCTTCAACTGAATTGAAAAGAAGGACTCGATCACCAACGTTGAAAACGCGGTTCTTGATCTTGGAGTCATGAATCTTCTTTGTCTTTGCTTGTAGATCAAAGAGTTCTCATAAGCTTGATCACGAAGTTCATTTAGTTCATTCATTTGAACTTTTCTATGATCACCTACCGTCAGATATCGAAATTGCATGCTTTAGGGCCCAAAGATGCCTTGTGCTCTAACTCGATCGGAAGATGACATGCCTTCCGTACACTAGCTTGTATGGAGTACACCGATTGGTGTTTTGTAAGTTGACGGAAGGCCCAGTGCGTCATCATCGCTTATCCGACCGTGATGCACGATTTTCGCCACCGTCCTTTCAAGAATTCTTTTAATACCACGGTTTGAAACTTCCACCGCCCACTTGTTTGGGGTGGTATGCGATAGAGAGACGATGGGTAACACCATACTTTTGCATGACTCTTTCAAATTGGTCATTACAAAATGTGTACCACGATCGCCGATTATCGCCTTGAGTTCCAAACCCGCAAACAGAGATTTCAAAACTTCACAACTACTCGGGCATCATTGGTGGGTAAAGCTTTTGCTTCAACCCATTTTGACGAGATAGTCAGCGACCACTAGTATGTACTTGTTACCACGAGAAGATGGAAACGCCCCATAAAATCAATACCCCATATGTCAAATATCTCACAAACTTGAATGGCATTTTGTGGCATTTCATTCCTTTGAGATATATTACCATGACGACGACAAGCGTCACAAGTTTTGACATAATCGTGGGCATCCTTATAGATTGTGGGCCAATAGAACCCGGAATCAAACACCTTTTGGCGGTGTAGTTTGACTATGATGGCCCCGGTGGGTCCAAAGATGGCAAGTCGTGAGAATGTCAATAGCTTCTCGTCCATAAACACACCGTCGGATGACTTGATCCGACAGATTTTGAATAAGAAAGGGTCGTCCCGAAATAATGTTTAACATCTTTGAAGAATTTGTTCTTCTCACTGGTCGACATTCCTTTCATTAATGAAGTTACCCGCATGGTAATTTGCAAAGTCAAGAAACCATGGGGTGGTAGAATTTCCACGAAAGAAACCGCATTGAGTGTCTCGAGGAAATGTTTCATTTATATCCTTTTCTCGAGAACATCTTGGTGAGGGTTTTCTAATGACAGATGATCGCACTAGATTCTCGCTCCTTTTTATCACGTATGATGATATCAAATTCTTGGAGGAGGAGAATCCAACGAAGCAATCTCGGCTTTGCATCTTGTTTTGCAAAGAGATATTTAAGAGTCGAGTGATCCGTATACACTACGCATTTGGTCAAGATAAGATACGGCCGAAACTTCTCAAAAGCATACACCACGGCTAATAGCTCTTTTCCGTGGTGGTGTAATGAGTTGGGCCTCACCATAGTTTTGCTTGCGTGGTGAATAGGCCGAAAATGCTTGTTTCTTCGTTGCCCTAGGACCGCACCGATAGCAAAATCACTTGCATCGCACATGAGCTCAAAAGGCAAGTCCCGATGGAGCAACGAGAATGGGTGCTTGAGAAGCTTTTTCTTCAATGTTTCAAAAGCTACGATGCACTCGGTGAGAAGATAAAAGGAGCATCCTTTTCAAGAAGATGGGTCATAGGCAAGCGATTTTGGAAAAATCTTGAATGAATCTACGATAGAAACCGGCATGACCCAAAAAACTCCTAATACCCTTGACGGTAGTAGGATGAGGTAATTTAGCAATAACATCGACCTTTGCTCTATCTACCTCAATCCCGCTCTTTGAAATCTTATGGCCAAGGACTATGCCTTCTTTGACCATAAAGTGGCTTTTCTCCCAGTTTAGACAAAGATTGGTGTCTTCGCACCTTTGAAGCATTTTTTCTAAATGGGAGAGACATGATTGAAAAGAATCCCCAATGACCGAGAAGTCATCCATAAACACTTCCATTGTTTCCCCGATCATGTCGTGGAATATGGCCATCATACATCGTTGGAACGTGCCATGAGCATTACATAGGCCAAAAGGCATACGTTTGTAGGCAAAAGTTCCGTATGGGCAAGTGAATGTGGTCTTCTCTTGATCCTGTGGATCAATAGGGATCTGAAAGTAACCCGAGAAACCATCAAGGAAGCAATAGTACTCATTCCTCGCTAATCTCTCAAGCATCCGTCCATGAAGGGTGAGGAAAATGGTCTTTACGGGTGGCGTCATTCAACTTACGATAGTCGATGCAAACACGCCATCCCGTAACCAATCGAGTTGGAATTAACTCGTTATCTTCATTTGTGATAATAAGAATGCCACCCTTTTTCGAACACAATGAATTGGGGTGACCCAAGGACCGTTCGAGATCGGGTAAATCAATCCTCGCATCAAGAAGTTTGATAACCTCTTGTTTGATAACATCATGGATTTTGGATTCACTCGTCTCGATGTTGAACTCATTGGTTTAAAGTCATCCTCCATCAAGATTTTATGAGTACAAAACTCGGGGTTTATACCTTTGATGTCGGAGAGTTTCCAAGCAATTGCTTGCTTGTGTGACTTCAAGATTTTAATGAGAGCGACTTTTTCATCTTTACTCAAATATCGAGCAATAATGACGGGTAATTTATCATCACCTTCAAGAAATGCATACTCAAGATGAGGGGTAAGTCCTTAAGCTCAACCTCGTGAAATTCTTCGATTTTCTCAACCGAATTGACTTCCTCGTTATGAAGTTTGATGGGAGGAGAGGAAGAGAAGTATCCAGATTGACAATTTCTCAAGAAGAATATCTCCTCCAGATTAATCTCATTTTGATTAATCTCAACTAGGATTGAATCACTAGGATGAGGGTTGATGATGGATCATCATTGAGAAACTTCTCAATAAGAAGTATATCCCCTCAATATCAATTGGAGCGTGATCAATTTCCCAAGGAATGTAATCACTAGCCAAATATGCTTCAATCTCATCTAAGATGAAGTCGCCTCAAACGGAGTGATAGAAGGAGTAGAATTGGCTATGATAGGTCGAGAAGATGGTGGAATCCCACTCACGTAATTATGAGAATAACCAAGAACTTCTTGAGAATACTCATCGAAGCAACATCAATGATATCTATTCGGTTAACCGATTCGAATCATAATTTATGGAGTACCTCAAGTTTGGTCAAGGTTGAAGGTGTGACTTCATTACCAACACGCAATGTGATTTCTGCTCAAATACATCTATGAGAGCACGGCCTGCTCGTGAATCCTCGACCAACAATGAGAGGAACCCGATGATCGGCATCAAAATCAACAACCACGAAGTCGGTGGGAAATGGAACTTTCCTACTTTCACAATACGCCCTCGGCAATGCCAAGAGGACGGGATATGGAACGATCTCGCAAGCTCGAGAGTCATGCATGTAGGAGTGAGTTCCTAAGAGAAAGTTTCTTCCACATCGAATATGGCATAAGATTAATGCTTGCACCAAGATCGGCTAGGCAAAGCATTCAACCATCCACAGGAATACACAAGGTAAGAGAAATTTCAGATCTCCTAGCTTTCTCGAAGCTTCTTGAATAATCACGAAAGTTCTCGTTAAGAGGAGTCTTAGCCATTTCAAACAGCTTTTCCTTATTGCTTAACATGTGCTTGAGAGTAGATGCAAATTTGGGCATCAGCATGATAGCATCCGCAAAGCTTATGTCAAAGTGTAACTCTTGGAAAATTTGGAAAAATTTATCCATTTGATGACTGGCTTTTTCACGGAGCTTTTGCTCATTCAAGCGTGATGGGTAAGGAATAGAAGCTTTGGATTTCTGATTCTCAACAGGAGTTATAGGAGGTTCAAAAACAACTCCTTGATTTGACTTGGGTTTCTGGACCACTTGAGGTTGGACTACCGAAGGTAGGACGCACAAGCGGTGCCGTGTGCTTGAATTATGCACTTTGTCCGTAGTATCCTTGGTAACTTGACTCATTGGCACCGTGGAGGTGGCATTGGAGTCGAGGTCCATTATGTTTTGGAGGTTCACCGTCCACTACCTTAGGAAGAGAAGAAGAAGTAGAGGTAGTAGGAACAGCAGTCCGATGTATGAAACACCACTGGTTGTGATCGCTTTAGCATCGCCCGCGTTAGCGATCGTGTTGCTTGGTAAAGTACCGAGCCCGAGGGTCGATCATTTAAAGACTTCTTCGGATCGACAATCTGACCGACCAACAACCTATTCATTTCATCTTGGGATTTCATGAAGCGCTTCAAGAACTCATCGATGATGGTCCCGGAGGAGTAATGACGGAGGAGCTGGAGGGACAATTTGAGGTCGTATGTTTTGATTATGACCAAAATTCCTTGATTAGGATTCATATTCCCATGAAATTGATTCCCTCGATTGAAATTGTTTTGATTAGGGTTTCCTTGATGATGGAAACCCCGATTGGGTCCAGATAGAAATTACCTTGGTTTTGATAACCTTGGTTCATTCTTGGTTGGTTCGATTCGGCTTTGCATGTTGTGATTCGGATTAAAACCGGGTGGTGCTCGATTAGTGTTAGCACGGTAGTGTGGTTCATTTTGAGGACGGTATTGATTACCTCCTTGTTGTGAACTACCGGCTAAAGCATTGGCCTCAAAAGGACTACCATCGGTGGCGTGACAATTGTAGTAAGCATGAGGACCACCACAAGTGACACAACGTCAACTTTCTTCACTTCAAAGATGTGTTGGTGGTCGAGTGAAGGATACTTTCTTCTGGTTAGCAAGAACCAAAGCTCGAACAATGTCTGAGTTTATCAATCTTAGCATCGGTGCTAGATGTACTCACGGGATGAAGAAGAAGAAGGTCCAAGATTAGACCGATATGTCTTAGCTACGAAAGGACGGACACGAGATTTGTTCTCAATGATCCGAAGGCCTCTTTGGTGGTCTTGCTCAGAAATTACCTCCGCGGAGGCATTCAAAGAATCTTGATTAGCCCGATTGAGACCATTGTAGAAAGTATCCATTTGCATTAACTCGGTAAAACCGTGATGCGGACACTCTGCGAAGCAACTCTTTGTAACGATCCCATGCCTCCCGAATGACTCATCAAATCTACGAGAAAATTTCATTATCTCATTCTTAAGACTTGTGGTTCGGGACGGAGGATAGAACTAGATTAACGAACTTGGTGACGGATCTTCCCATGTCTCTATAGAACGAGGGGTTGTTTCTCAAGCCAATTCCGGCTTGTCCTCAGAAAATGGGGCAGGAAGAAGCTTGATAGCTTCGGATGGGACATTCTTGTACTTGATGGTAGATGCTATCTTGTTAAACCATCGAATGTGCATGAGGATCATCCCGCCAAAACCATAGAATTGGCTTTGGGTTACTAGATTGAGCAACCCGGTTTTGAGCTCGAAAGTGTCGCCCACGATGGTCGGAACAACAATGGCATCTCCGTAACCCTCGATGGGTGCTTGGAGAAGCTCATTCATAGGTTTGTCTTCCGCCATTTCGGCGTGAGGTGGTGGTGGTAGACGCCTCGATCACGGTGAAGGAGGTGAACGTCCTCACGTCACGAGGAATGTTTCAAGTTCGGAAAGTGGACTTGTAGAGCTGGAAGAACGCAGCGCGCATGCACTATGTATAAAACCAATTTTCAAAACAAATGAGGCAAAACACAAGTGAACTTAACCAATAATCACAAATGAAATGGCTTCTTTGAAAAAGGTACACCAAATCACAAGTGACACAAAGGCAAGTTTTAAATCGATGTTCGGGAACTTATTAATGGTCGCACCCCATTAGGTAGTGCAACGCCTTGATTTGCGGTGGTTGATTTTATGTATTTAATTAAGTACCACCGAAAAGACGTAGGTAAGATCATGCAGATGGGTTTAAAACTTTTGGACAATATTTTTGTTATCGACCCGTTTAACCAAATCGTATCTCTTCAAGAATCACCTTAAAAGAGAATACAAAATAGAAAACGTTCGATTGTTTTGTTGTTTTATATTTTTTGGTGTTTTAACACTTTAGGAAAAGTGTTAATGATTTTTTTTTGATTTTCTTATAACTTTACAAAACTTTTTACAAATGGTGGGTATGTGCAACAATGGATCCGAAAATGGCTAAACACACGCTAAAGCCTCCCGGCAGTGGCGTAAAATTTTGATTGGTGCTAAACAGTCAAGTCAAAAGACTTAAACAGCTCGGACACAAATACAATTAAGATCAGAGAATACAGAGATTCGGGTCGTTTAGTCCCAAGGAGACTCGATGGTGTGTAAACCGATTCGGATGATGGGATGATCACTAAGGATAGTGATCCGTAAGGGTTATGATTAGAAATTACACTCTTGATTGATTTGGAATAGAATTGGACACGTAATTGGAAAGCACAACAACCAGATCAAAGAAACGTAAACGTAAGTTTTAGAAATTACGATACGCACAAAATAAAAAGTGAAAACTAAAAATAAAAGACCTAAAAATATAAAATGACATTTTGGAATCCTAAAATAAAAGAAAATTATTAGAAAAAGAAAATTATTTTTAACACTATTTAATTAATTATTATTAATTAAAACTATTTTAACTATTTAATAAATACTCTAAAATAAAAGAAAATACAAAATAAGGCTAGAAAAATAAACTTATGATTCTGAAAAATCTAAAATACTATAAAACTAATTTTAAAACTAAAAATATATTTTTCACACTTTTTATCTAATTATTACTAATTAATAACTATTTAAAATACACTTAAATACTAGAAAATACAAAATAAACTTGGAAAAATAAAATTTTAACTTTGAAAAATCTAAAATATGATAAAACTAATTTTAAAACAGAAAATAAATTTTTTAGACTTTTTAATTATTTATTACTAATTAATTACTATTTTTAACTAATTAAAATTATAATAAATACTAAAAAGATATAGAAAAATCTGAAACTTTTTCTAAAAATCCTATATGATAACAGAAACCTAAGAAAACTATAAAAACAAGATTTGCTTATTAATAAGTTGAAAAGAAAAATTAAAAAGCTAAAAAATCTTAAATAAACGCTATCACTATTTTTATATTGATGTTTTTGTGATTTTTCTGTTTGAAAACTACTTAAATACTAATAATAAGAAACTTTAATAAAGACAAAAATTTTACAAAACTCAAATAAGCAGTTTGTTGTGCTTAAAAGTCCAACAGTGGACTAAAATAGCTTATTTGGGTGAATAAGCTCAAATAAGCTTGTTCACTGAAACAGAAGCTAGAATAAGATTAAAATAGGCTAGAGCGGTGACTAGAAGCTAAAAGACACAAAAACTTAAGTGAAAAGCTCTAATAAGCCAATAAGCTATTTGACTGTGGTGATGAAAAAAACAGAAACTGGGACAAGATCTAGGCTTATAGCAGCCCTAGCAAACAAGTTCCAAAGTTAAAAACAAGACTTGGGTCCTCAAGATGACCAAGTTGGCTTTCCAAAGAAACAAGAATTACAAGATTTGGACAAGTAATAAGCTCAGTGTGAGCTTATCAATTTTGACCCATTCACTGTGCACAGGACAGATTCACAGATAGGGTACCCAAAATAAGCAGTTAAATAAGCACCAAACAAGCTGATAATCAGAGAACTAATATTTTTGTATTTTTCTACACCAACCAAACTATAATTCCCCAAGAGCTTATAAACTGAAACCTACTAATGAACCCACAATGAAATTCCCAAGTTTATTCAAAAATGACCCATTGATATTTTGACTTTTTGAGAAAAACCAAAAGGTTGACCAAAATGGATTTTGATCTGATCTAGAGCACTTAATATGTTGTTTTAAAGTGAGATAAGACTGACTTAAGCAAGATTAACCACTTTTGAACACAAAATAATGATCAAATTTTTGAAAAATCCAACAGTGGACTGCAGATACAAGATCAAAGGAATTTTTGACTTTTTGTTAATGAAGACTTGATTTCTTGAGTGAGCTAAGTTGTTTAGACTAAGTTATGAAGATTTCCAACAAAACCATCGAACAAAGAACCTTTGAACACACTAAACCAAACACCCTTGATGTTGGATCGTCATGAACTTTTTCAAAGCAACTCACAATTATGAAACATGAACTTGATTTCAAACCTTACAAGATCAATATGAGACTAAAAGGACATGATCCAACAAAGAATATCAACTTAAAATCGAAATGAGACTTAAACTATTTTGAATGCCAAAATGAGATTTTCTCAAAACACAAATTTAAATTAACAAACTACTGATTTTCAAACCTAGATACACTAAATTATGACTAGTAAACAAATAGAAACAGAATTTAGAGCTAATACACTAGTGTAACAGTGAAATGCCAAATGGCTAAAAGAACTTACAAATGGGAATCCAAATGAAAACCATAAACCACTGACCAAGATCAATCCTAAATGCTCTCCACAGAGCTCTAAACCAAGGCCATCCAATATATACCTTGCTCCAGCTGTGATCACCCTTTTCAAGTGATTTTTTATTTTTGAACTATTTAATTGCTATTTTTGGTGATTTTTTTATTTTAACTTCTAAACTTGTTTTAGATGTATCTAAAAGCTTGATTAAGCTTTCTTGGAGCTTAAGTGACCTATCTCATCCATATAATCAACTAAAACAACATTCAATCCATCATGAGATTTTGCATAAAATGAAAAATTGCATAAACTTGAAAAGTGATTAAAACTTGAAATTACTAATTGGAAAGGCTTTACAATACATTAAAAGACTTAAACAGAGTGCTGGAAGGATTTAAGTTACACTTTTACTTGAAAAAACACTAAAACGACATGAAAAATAAAAATTACACTAGATAGATTTTTTACAACACATATATCTCCCTCTTTATAGACTTTCTTGCATCTTTGATAACCTCTGAATGTATCCCACCACATTAGAGCCATTGGATCACTCAGAATGATCATAACCGTCCACCTTGATATTTGGCGCCAATTTTTCTTCAAGCAGGTATTATCAATTAATGGATTTGGTTGAGGTAATTAAAGGTTTTGGAGTATAGATGATGTGGAGGGGACATGGTATGGGGGGGAAAGTTGAAAAAGTGGGAAAACCAGTCATGGTTTTGTTGTTTCTGTTGGGGAAGAGGAGAAGCTACAGTGCTTCTGGTATTTGAGCGCGAGGGTGGGATTTGACTTCTTTGACCGGGGATAAATAATAACAAAGGGGGGGGTCATAAAGGGTTGTGACTGGGGCCAAATTGGATTTTGACCTGGGGCTCAAAGGTAAAGGGTCAAGGCAGTATTGGATTGGGCTTGGATTATGGGCTTTTGATATTATAAGGATCCGGTTTGGTTTAAGTAATAAACAAGGACCAATTTTGTAATTTGACCAAACTTCAAGGACTGAAAGTGCCATGTTTCCAAACTTCTCACAAGGACTAAATTTGCCAACTTTGATAATACAAGAACCCTTTTGCATAAAATCCATTTTTAAGGTCCGAGGACTAAATTTGTAAATTTCAAAGTTTGAGGACCTTTTGCCAATTGACCAAAGAATCATTCAAGGATCATTTTAAACAACTTAGAATACTTCAAGGACCTTGAATGATAAATTTCCACATTTTGAATTTCCAGGACTAGATTTGACAACTTTTAAAACTCGGGGACTAAAGCGCCAATTTTGCAAACTTGATACATTTTCATCCGATTTTGATATTTTGCATTTAAAACACATAAAACACTGATTTGTGATAATTTGATCATTTGATGTGTTTTTGGCGTTTCGAGATGATTTTGCAGTTTAGATTACACAAAATGATGAGTATTTGGAAACTCATCATTGTTTCAACGTGGTAGTTGCCTTTTCACTTGTTTATCTGCACACTATGACCTCTAGGTGATATTAGAACTAGTAAAACTATAAAACCAATGTTTGAACTAGAAAGTCAAAATCAAATTACCTTCACTCTCACATCCTTTGTTGGGACATGTGAGGATCAAATCTCACCCACTTGGTCTAAATCTTGTTCATGTATCTTAAATTAGTGTTATCATAGCTTAAATAATCATAATTAGTGCATACGGATCAAACAAGTTTCATTAAAGTCAAAGTTTAAGTTCAAAATCAAAAGTCAAAATGGTATGTTAGTGAAACTCGGATCTTGGGAGAATTTTGTGAATTTTGTGTTGAGATTCAAGTCTTGAGATTTTTACATGTTGAAATTCCCCATCTAAGCTTTTGAATCCCACAGTTAGCTTATTTTTATGATTTTTCTCCGGCTTAGGTGATAGTTCAAAGTGGCTGCATGGCTAACCATTGCCCTCGCACTGGGGCATCACTCAAAACCCCAACTTTCCATGTGCCTTAGCTTCTTCATTAGTGGGCCACACGGTGAGCTTATTGGTTTTGAAACCAATAAGCTCATCTATAAAGTTCAAGGCTTATTTCAAACTTTTGAGCTTATTAGATAGGTCTGAGATAGCTTTTTGTTTGTCCGATTCCACCCATACACCGAGTGATCGGTGTTGACCACCAGTTCAAGCCCTCATCAAGTGCTTATCATGGGACCCAAACCTTTAGTCCTAGCTTTTAGAAACCTCAATAAGTCACCTTTTCATATCAAGTCTCACTTTGGATCCTGTCAACCCTAGTGGGACCCACAAGGGCCGCAAGGTTGTTGGTTTTGGCTGTTTGGCTGTGATATTTGATCAAGTGATTATTCGGTCTATAGCTTATTCCTTTAGCTTATCCGGTAGTTTTAGCTTAATCTAGTTACAACTCATGTAGTTACTGACTTATTTAGCTTATTGTAGCTTATTTGTAACTTATTTAGTATACACCACCTCCACACCGCAGATATTACACCGATCAATTTTGACCTCCTTTGTATACCCCACCTCCATACCGCAGATTACATCTGCTTAACCTAATACATGTGTCTTGACTATAAATTGATAAATGTTTGTTGAAAGCGAAATCTAGGTCGGGATGAAGTTGTCCTTAAAAGCATTATAAACTCAACCGAGGCTGTAGCAAAAGGATGGGTGAGAGCTTGAACCCAAATGATATAGTTGGTGGTACAGAGATTGGACGAGGATGGTGTGAGGTAAACGTTCAAGTACCAACAAAAGAGATGAAGTGTTGGTGAGACCCTATGGGTTATTTGCCACAATTGAAGACTGTGTTGGTGCAACCATAGCATGGCCTTGTCCCTTTATCTCGGTATGTCTTTGTTAATCTTGTGATACCAATAATTTTACTAACATGGAGCTTAATGCTTATACATGGGTGTTTATTTGTAGGTGGTCCGTGAGGATTGAGAGAGATGATGCATGATGACCACGGACTAAGCTTATTGTTGCGTTAATGTATTGTTTAATGTTAACAGACTTTATGTTAGATTCTGTCTACCTTATTTATGTTTAGTGATTTTGTTATGACAATTGCTAATTTGAAATACAATTTCGTTTTATTCATTTAATATTTAGTTGATGTTTTATTCATATCGTAATAATAGAGTGTGCATAGTGAAAATAGCGTCCTATCATATGACTTGTCCGGACTTTGAAATTGTCCTATTAAATTATTAACCGTCCTAACAATTAACTTAACATTGTAAAAGTGTCATAATATGTTGTTATTAGGACGTTATTTAGGTTGTTAATAGACATTTTATACGACCAAAAAATTGGTTTCATAATCTTCCTTGAGATATTAGAACCCTTTTCTTGGTGCTAAAATAGCTATAATGTTATATGATAAGCGTCCTAACAATTATCTTTTAAGTACGCTTGTATGTGTATCAAAAGATTAAAATTAGGTAACAACGTTTTACAACATTGTAAAAGTGTCCTAATATGTTGTTATTTGGTTGTTCATAGACATATTATGCGACCATAAATTTGGTTTCATAATCGTATTTGGGATATTAGGACCCTTTTCTTGGTGTTAAAGTAACTATAATGGTATATGATAACCGTCCTAAGAATTAACATTAAAGGACGCTTGTATGTGTATCAAAAGATTAAAAGTAGGTTACCACATGTTAGAACATTGGAAAAGTGTCCTAATATGTTTTTATTAGGACGTTATTTGTGTTGTTTATAGACCTAAAATGCGACCGTAAAATTGGTATCATAATCTTATTTCGATTATTAGTACCCTTTTCTTGGTTGCTAAAATAGCTATGATGTTACATCATAAGCGCCCTAACAATACTTTTAAGGACGTTTTATGTGTCTCAAAAGATTAAAAGTAGGTAATCACATGTTAAAACATTGTAAAGTGTCCTAATATGGTTTTATTAGGACGCTATTTGTGTTGTTCATAGACATATAATACGACCATAAAATTGGTTTCATAAGGGTTAGGACGCTTTGGACCTATTACAACCGCCTTACATGAAACGCTTTCATCCTTGGTCCTATTAAATGAAAGGTCCTAAAAAGTACCATTTTATGACGCTTATGGGGGTCCTAAAAAGCCACTTTTCTTGTAGTGATCCAACTTAATATTAACACCAAAAATCTATAAAAATGCTGATTAAAGAAAACACTGCAGTTAAAAAAGGAACAAAAATCCCTACCTGCCATATTAGCATGAGCAGAGGTTCCTGGTTTATCATTCAACAAGCTTAACAACTTCATAACCTGTTCATTACTCAGAGACATACTTCTAGAACAATTCTTAGAGCCATTATTAACAACAGAGGCACTCCTTATATCATTGGCTTTATTAAAGTTATTAGCAGGTTTCAGATTAGGATTCCTTTTAAAACCAGGAGGATAACCAATAACTTCAAAACATCTATCAACAGTATGACCTTTCAAACCACAATGAGTACAAAGTAAACTATCATAATTTCCCCTGTTATTAGACCCAGAATTATTACTATTACTGTTTCTTCTCCAACTAGTATTCTTATTATCATAAGCCTTAGAAACAAAAGCAGAAACCTGAGCCTTCTCAGATTTAACAGTTGTGGTTGGAACCCCTCTATGAGATTCATCCCTTGATACAATGACAAAAGCATCTTTGACTTCAGGAAGGACTTCCCTAGTCAAAAGAGTACTTCTTATGGGTTGATAAATGTCATCAAGACACATAAGGAACTACATCAATTTTAACACCTTCCCATGATCAACAAGTTCTTGTCTAGCCTCACAAATACAATCAGGCAACTTAGTAAGAATATCCAACTCTCTCCACAAAGAATTTAACTTATGATAATATTCAGACACAGGTAAACCACCCTGTTTAAAATTATTAATCTTTTGAAGCAAATTAAACACCACATAACCATCAATTCTATCATATGTATCTTTTAAATCTTTCCACACAACAGAAGCATTATCAGAAAAAACATGTCCAAGATACACATCTTGAGTTAAAGAACTCAAAATCCAATTAAGAATCACTGCATTACATCTGTCCCACTGGGCTTCCAGCAAGGGACTTGCAGCATAAGCAGTTCTAAGACAAGTACCATCAAGAAAACCCATTTTATTTTTAATTTGCATAGCAAGTTTCATAGCACTAGCCCAAACTCTATAGTTCTTAACACCAGCCAGTTTAATACTCACAATAGATGCACAATTAGAATAATTAGGATGCAAATGCAGAGGATTACTCTGATCAAGACTACTAATCATGATAGCCATAATGACAGACAAAGAAACAAAACCACAAAATAACCAGACAAACAATCAAACAGATATACCAAAAAACTACAAGAACTACCAAGAATAAACTGAAACAAGAAACACACACCCAAGACTAACTTAGCCCAATCCAGTAAGTTGTGATTGACCAGAGCAGGTATTCACACCTCTCAAGGAGGCAGATCAAGATGTTAGTCAATCCGTTTACGCCCACTAAACTCAGAACTAGTCAATCCTAAAGGAAAAGAGAATAATCCTTACAGTGTGTAATAGATGAAACCAGCAGCGGAAAAATATCAATCAATAGCCCAAGAACCACAAGATTCCCAGAATAAAAGAAACCCCCAATTTAGAAAATTAGGGTTTCTTCCAATCGTACCAAGAAACCAACAATTCAACCTCCCAAACCACCAAAACTACCTTCAATTGAATCAAGAACCTCAGTAATAAGAAAACCCCCAAAAATTAGGGTTTCAAGAAAAAACCCTAGAAAACCAATCGAGATCACAACCCTTCAATCAACCAAGAATCACCAAGAGATCAAGCCAATTACCAACCTGGAGCTCTGATACCATGTTAAAATGGTACAGAACAATATGAATAATCACCCAACCAACCACCTCTTGGTGATAATCTTTTATTACAACAATATACACAGTAGATTAGTCCCCAACACGGATGCTAACCAAAACAGATACAATGAAAAGTTGTTATCCCTCTAATAGGTGCAACAACATAAATACAAGAACTCACACACTATAAACCAAACCAAAGATCAAAATGATCTATAACACAGTTTACAATAGTAAACTACCCAAAACCCAGTAAACCCAGATGAAGACTAAACTTAGTATGTGAGAGACTTTGAGAGAATATCGTGAGAGAGATAATGAAACCCTAGCTGGATAGGACCTTATATAGCCTGAGATATTACACTCTCAACCCTGCACATACAAACTTAACAAACAACACCCAAAGTATTAAATGTTAGAAACCAAGTATAAAAAAGTTACATAATATACCCCTGAAGGTTCAGCTGTTTGACAAAGGATTCTCAATACTTTCAACATTAACATTACCATATTTTAATTTGAGCCATTGTAATCAATTTCTTCATGTGATGGTTACGTTGGTGGCTTAAAAAGATATATAAAACGTATGAAAATTATGGATGCAACATAAAATGGGGATGATGAATAATTGTGGATTTGGCATATGTTTTATCATATTTATCTATGTTATTGTACAAATTGAACATGTGACGATGCATTACGAACTCAAATAAAAGAATATGATTAAAAAAAATAGATTTGAAAATAAAAAATTTGCATTATGGGTGGCAAAGAATGTCAAAAGTGTATTTTTGACATTTATAATTTCATTTTAGTTTTATAAATATAACATAAAGTTTAGTCAAGTTTAAACACATACATGCAAATTTCCGTACCATTATCATCAACCAAATTGATACTTTAGTGCGTGTTATTTTTATTTTTTAATATCACGTAAAACACATACGTTAAAGGACTAAAATCCAAACCTTGCAACTTAACACACCCTAAAGTTCCTAAACCAAGTAATCAAACAATAATCTACCCAGTGACGAGAAAATTTTAGCTTACTACTCAAACAATATAACAATATGATTTTTTTTAACAAAACCCTTTAATTACAGGTTATACCAAATCTGGGAGTATCGATTTGGTTACGAATTTTGTTTATTTGATCTATACTTATACTTTATGTTAACATGGTTTTTGAGTTGCAAATTGGTGCCATAGCCAGCAATATGTAAAGGGACTATAAGGTTGCCGAACAACGTCCAAAAAGACTGAAAATACCAGAATCCGCCTAAAAATATGCTAAAATTCTTTGAAAGAGGTATTGAATACTTGAAACATGCACTAAAAACTCGAAAGTTGGCTCAAAATCTAGAATCTGGGATTTTAATTGCCATATTTCACGATATCATTTTCATGGGATTCGTAGGTATATCTTGGCTACTTGTGCAAACTCGTTTGAATTATTTTCCTTGAAACAAATATGTGGCTATCAAACATATTGCTATAAATATATCACTGATTTAAGAACAAAGTTAAATGATATAAGAAATAACATAGTCCATCATAGAGCACAACCGTGTTCTTAAGTTATAAAACACAATACACAATTCAAACTTAATTGAAAGACGACACACGCTTAAACAACTTTTTAGAAACATAAAAAAGTTCACTCAAACAACTCTTGGTGGTTTAGCTATGTGGAGCATTGCCACTACAAGATAAATGCCATTTAGTGACTGAAAAGAAGTGTCACAAAAAGCCTAAAATCAGTCACTAATGGCCTTTTGGTCTTCTCCCACTGAAAGAAAAAGAGACACTAATGAAACCATCACTATAAGTCTTTTTTGACACTTAATATCAGTCACAAAAGGTCTATTAGCTTTTGTGTCTGATTGTTATGTGTCAATGTAGGTTTTGAAAGAAACACTTGAACAATATATTAGTGACTGAACTATTCAGTCACTAAAAGACATGAACCATTTTTCATTTCTACTGCATTTTACCCATTCCACTGCATTTTTCATTTATACTGAATATTTTACAAACTATAAAACGAAGGATTCACATATATAAAACCACAAAGTAACTTTATTGCCAAAACAAGTTGAAACAACTCAAATTCAACCATTTCTAAAATGTATATGTCTACATATGAGTCAAATGGTTCACATATGACCTTATAAGCAGATGCACAAATGAAATAATACTAAGTAACAATAAGCAGATTCACAAACTTTTAAGCAATCATCTAATCAACCCTTTTAACAACGGCAATAGCGAAGGCTCATTGTGATCCTCCTTATGATACGACCAAACTTGAATCATTTCCCTTATTACACATCTACAAATGACATCTGCAAAAGACATTAAAAAAGGAGATCAGTAAAAGTAAAGTATTAATATATTATCTATCTACCACTGATATATTTCGAGGTAAATGTTCATGAAAGCGTCTTCTTGTTGGCCTGCTGCTAGCTGTAAATAGGCCAAGTTTTTCTTCTTATTATCTATCTACCACTAATATATATGTGCTAGTTATTCTACTTGCCTCACCTCATTACAGGTATTGCACTATTTCTCGTTGTTTCTTTTATGCCTCACCTCATTAACCTAATGAGACTTTACAAGTTTATTGTTTCTTGAACCATTATGGGAGACACTACAGATTTATTAGCATTGGCCGTTTATCTGATATAACTAGGCTGCAAAATCTATGCTAATCCCTTCAATTAAAAAGAGCAAAATATAGAAAAGAAATGATGAGCCCAACAACAGATATCATTACATCACGAATACTTGCCTGAAATGAAAAGCAGTAACCTCATCGTGTCCTATCTTAATTTCCAACCAATCAAAAAAAGCGTCCTGCAGATTAGAAAGACCTTGTTAGACGTTATGATGGTTTCTCAACCATTTCTCAACCATAAAATAAGGGACTATTTCTTATAATTGTTAGTACTCATACCCAGAATTGTATCTTCACTTGAACGAGATGAACTGGGACAATGTTTATAGGCACTTGCACGAGAGGATGTTGAGTGTTCACCAGGACAATTCATATCAGCATTTGAATAAGATATTGTCGATTTTCCACGAGGACAAGCATTAGCATCCTGATATCATTTTACATTAAAATATATCATCATTAACTCAAAACATATCAAATCTCAAAATTACTACCAAACGTGTATATATATTTATAGATGTATGTAAACCATTAAAGATGTTTGAAAGTTTAGATTAGGTACCCGTAAAAGAAGCCATAAAAAGAAGCATTTCCTTTTGTTTCTCTTTCAGTTCCTTTACTTCATTTTCAAGTTCATTAACACGAGCCTTTAGTTGTGGTACTTGTGAAGCACTAGATCCTATGCGAATGGCCTACATGTGAATTACTAGTAGCCGTGTTGTTGATATTCTTCAATGCATCCTACATGTTCTTAGAAAGTTAAACAAAGTATATGACATGTTTAACAAAAGACTCAGATTACATACTATAACTTTAGCAGCCGGTACACTCGAAATACTTCCATTTTTACGTGTACGGCTTATACAGTACAACCCTCCACGTGACTGTCATAAAACAATTATTTAATGGATAAGATCAGATTCATATATACTTTATGTAAGAAAAAGGAAATGAAATCACCTCATCATGAGTAATTCTAGCAAAAGACTTTGTACCCGTCACATGTGGCTCATTCAACTTTGAACGAAAGGTCTTCTTTGTCTCACTTTCCACCTATCAATGTGGATATTAACAATAACTTGAAATCTTATAACTAGACACATTAAGATCATTTCACATTTTAAGTATCAGGTACCTGAGCTTTCTGATCAAACCAATGAGTTACAAGCTCTTTAAACTGTTCTTTATCAACCCTTTCATCATTTTGGGAAGCAACGATCTCATCAATTGTCAGACTTCATCGTAGCACTTCTTTTTCAGCTCATATCTCCAAGATTTCAATTTATTTCCCATGTCAAACAAGACCCACGCACGAATTTGCTCTGTATCAGCGGGCTCAAAAGAAAACTGTTCTTGCAAATGAAGTTTTAGTTATAAAATAATGATATCATTACATCAAGAGAGTCATACCTAACACTAACTCATTTAATATGGATTATAAAAAGTTATAAAATTGATGTTAAGGGTGATTACCGTCACAATGCTCCATAAGTCTTCTTTCTTGTCTTTAGAAAATTTCCTCCAATCTCCGCAATTTATGGACACATGTTGGGGCATCTTAACCACCGTTCCCAAAAAATTAGTGAGCTCGTTCCCTTCATCCCCCACAGGTTGACCATATCCCATATAGCTTTTTTCTAGTTCGGTAACCCTGCATTTTAAAAGGAGCAACATGATTACACATATTAAGTCACACACTTTATAAATTAAATTTCACTATGCAAAAATAAATGTTATATGCACTAAAAATTAAAACCTATCATACACCATAAGTTAAAATGCAATTACACAAGAGCATCATCATACATATACAAGTTACTTAAAGTTAACGCAAAGAAAAGGAATAAGTCAATCACCAGAAACTGATTTGTGCACTATCTGGGGTAGGCGGGTAGCTTCACTTAAGTTGTAGCATGGATTTGGTAACAAGTGCCGATACTACACATGCTCCACAGAGTTTACCCTTAAGCCTCAGCCATTTCACAAAAAACTCAGAACTTATGGAAATATGTCACAAACAGAAACTTTACGAACGGGGAGAAGTATAGAAACATAAATCATATGCTATCTAGAGATATTGTAATATCAGATGCGCAGAATGTAAGTATACGAAAACGAAACATCTAAGGCATAAAAACTTTACTACTCAGTATCTAGTTCAAAATTACATTGTAACTACTTGAAGTACAATTGACTACTAAGATAAAAAATGTTCACCAGCCGTTGCTGGCATGGTTTACAAACTTATTTTGTAAAAGCTACTTGAAGTACAATTGTTAGACATTTAAATGCATATGTGTTTTAACCAGCCGATACAAACTTATTTTGTAAAAGCAATCAACACTAATCAATCAACGCACATGTTAAGCAACATCTCACCTACTTGATTCATGTACGGTAAGTTCAATACACAAGTGTAGCATGTGCGGCAATAGGATCACCTAACCTAACAATAACAATATCAACGCAAGGACCTAATTCTATTCAATATAACTATTTCACACTCTATATTCGATACACGCTTTCTACATTTAGGATAATTAAAACATCAAATCGATTTGTATAAAGATCTCTCACAATTACTAAAACACACAGCGAATAGTGCATAATTAAAGGCAATAACAACTGCAGATCTGCATTAATACAATTAGATACGTCTACATGACAACAAAATGAGGTTCCTTCTAAGCACGTAAATGATCATAATAATGCTCTTATCTTAGATCTCATGAAGACAAATATATGGCGATCATTGATCCTAATAGCCGTCTACCTAACAAAAAAACTAAATTATCAAGTTAACGTTCTTATCTTAATATACAGATCGCACGTCTCAAAAGGACAATTATATGTCGGAATCAACTTAAACGTCATTAGCAGCATAACACATACGTCAAAAGGATCACCTAATTTAATATACGCCTACCGCTAGTTTTGTCAAACGGCATCAACATATAACAAATTAAACTAACAAATTCAGCTCGAAATCAGAGATTAAACTAACAAATTCCTAAATAAGCTCGAATTTCATAACCTAAACACATATATCGATCAGGTATAATAATTCCTAAATAAGCTCGATCAGTTATACAAATTAATCATCAACATGCCGTGAAATCAGAGATTAAACTACAAATTCAGCTCGAAATAAGCTTGAAATAAGCTCGAATTAAGCGATTATTGGATCGGTGTAAATGAAACCCTAATTATAAGCAAAATTAGATAAATAATACCTTCGGCGACGGTGATATGACCGGAGACGGTGAGATAAGGGGAGAAGATGACCGGAGATGGTGAGATGAAGTGTGACTGGAGATGGTGAAGTGTGTGTTTTGGTGAGATTTATTTTAAAGTCATATTTTATTGTGAAGTGTGTGTTTTGGTGAGATAAGATAGGAAGTAGAAAAAAATATCTTTTTGAAATGGTAATGTGCCTTGCACGTGAGTTTATCTTTTTTGCTTTGATTTGCCTACTACTCCGTACTTTTTTTATACCTTTTCTTTACCTTTTTATGGATGGTTTTATTGACTTTTAAACTTCAGTCACAAAACCTTTCCGTCAGTAAATGGCACTTATTTTGTAGTGTGCATAGAAGTTGACAAGGGTTTCCTTTCCTGGGAACACACTCTTGATGGCTTCGTTCGAATGCATACACTTAGCCCATCTTGCTAATCCCGGGGTTCTAACTTCATCAAATACTTTGAAATCGTTAATTTCTTCAATAAATTCGGTCAACGGAATTAAAGATCCAAGAACAAGATCAAGGTAGCATATATTATCTCCACCAAAATACGCCTTTCCATTGCTCATCTTCATATACGCTCCTTCCAATACATATGATACTTCGTAAAATTGTTTCTTTACTGCTTCTTTTCCCTCCTTTCCGGGTGTTCGCCTCAACTCTTCGTACAAAGGGCATAACTACAATAATATCCTTATCGGTAAAGTTTTTTTTATATGTTCAAAACAAAAAGTAGAGTTTATATACCATGTTATGTCGTTCTCTTCTATATAACGACGAAAGAAATATCTGGACACCATTTGTGACCGAAGTGGTCGCTACTGATGTCTTGTAGTAATCTATTACGTAGTATTAATTTATGGGTACTACTATTGGTACCCCGCTCGATCAAAATGTATCCAAAAGTATAAAATATTTTCTTTTGACTTATCTGTTAACAGTAAAATACAGTTTTTTATAAGTTTATGTTATGTGTTTTTTGTCAGTTTAATTCTTTTGAATTGTTAAACTTTATATTTTCTATTTCATACTTTCAGTTTGGTAGTTTATAATAAATAGAAATTTATATATAAAAAAAAGGAAAAAAATGAGAAAACAAAAAAAAGTACAAATGGTGTTTAGAGCAAGAGAAATGATAGGGGGCCTAACTTAGGCATAATTTTATGCCTAAAATCAAGTGGCTTCATTTTGATGGTTGTAAAATAAGTAGGTCCCTGTCTACAACCATCAAAATGATGACACTTGTTTTTAGGCCTAAATTTAGGTCTCTCTATCATTTCTTTTAAAGGAAATAGTGTTTAGAAAAGTCTTTGTAACCTATCTCATTAATTGATGATTTGCACACACTATAAATTTATTGACACATTCAAATTTGTTTTGACATATTTACCTTTAAAAAGTGAAAATGAATAAAAATGATGTAAGGTTATAAATGTCAAAACACTGTAAATTATAGTGTGTCAATAAATTTATAAAGTGTGCAAATTATCACTCTTTAATCTTTATTAATACATAGCATGCATTATTACTCTAAAGTACATTTAGCAGGATTGCTATTAGCAATCTGCTTTTGGCTGCTGCCACACCCAATGGGGTGTCAAGAATGGGCTAATGAATAGTGTTTTCGTTACTTACTAACGGTCGTTAACTAACGACCGTTATCTTTTTTTCTTTTTTTTTATCTTTTTTTTTTTTTTTTTTTTTTTTAAACTTAAATGCGACAACAGTGCCTAAGGTTTAACTTGTGTTGCAAAATAGGTCCTGTAGGGACTAACGATGTAAAAAATGTACATAATTAGTCCTTCATGGTTATCAACTAACGGTCGTTAGTTAGCGACCGTTATCTTTTATTATTATTATTATTATTATTTTTTATAAAACATCACTTTATTAGAAAATTATAGGATGTACAAGAAATTAGTAGGGAGCCGAGATACTAACTGGGCCCACTCCTCTAGTATAATGGCTAATCCTACTAAAAATATGAGAAGTGACGTCTCCAATGTCTTGAGTCATGAGAATCTTGGGACACGCTTTAGTAAGGTCACCGCATTCTTCCAAGCCCCAAAAGAAGAGAATGAAAGGGAGAAACCCATATCCAATATCTGCGCATTTAGCGCCGTACTTATTTTATTATTATTATTAAACATCACTTTTTTATCACTTATTATTATTATTATTATTATTATTATTATTATTATTATTATTATTATTATTATTATTATTACTTTAAAAAAACTTAAATGCGACAACAAAGGTTCGAGGTTTTACTTGCGTTGCAAAATAGGTCTGTAGGGACTAACGATGTAAAAATTTACATGATTAGTCCTTCATGTTACATGTTCGCTACACGATAGTCCTACTAACGGTCGTTACTTAACGGTTGTTACATAACGACATTCTATCATTTTAATTAAAAGCTCTATATAAAGCAACGCAATGAAGGCGATAACATGCTTTTTGTAAATTCAAACCGCTAATTATATTGTCGCGTTTAAAATACTTAACATATCTAATAAGAACACGCGCATTCGAGCGTTAAATAATAATTACATGTCAGAACAGCATTGCGAAGTCTTGCTAAAACCTCGTAGTAACTAATTTATAGGGCGAAAAGTCTTCCCAAAAGTCATGCAAAATTTCTACTCCACGTGTTTTACATTTCCACTTTTCAACATAGAAAAGACTATCGTATTTGATGGCCATCATAATTATATAAGACATTAGAAGAATGGTTTGTTTGGTTAGCGAATATAGCAAAAATCTTTCCCTTTATATTATACATAAATGGTTCATAATTGTCTCGTCATCCTCTACCTTTTTGGTGACAAAAAACGAAATTATATGCATTTGTAATGAACCAAAAGTGAAATTAAGAAACCAGATATGAAACATGCACGAACACGCATCTAAATTCTCAACAAATTGTTTTTTTAAGCTAAATGTCCATATATTTTAGAGGTTTTGCTTACCATAGACTTAAAAGTTATGGTTTACATTACCATATCTGAATATTTTAATACCTTTCGAAATCTATATATGATATCAAACTAGAACACGTATCTGAATTCTCAAAATATATGTTTTTGGCAAAAATATATGAAATACCGTAAAATAAAATTAATATATCAATATGAAGATACTTTCCTTTAACTTACCATGTTATCAATGTAGGTGGCCCAAAAACGGTTGTCAGCTCGAGCTAAAGGGCACTTAGGGAGAATTCGGTGGACATCGGGATAAATTTCATCAAGGTACTCGAGTATGATGCGAGACTCGGACATAGGTGGATTGTTTGCATGAAAAAGGACCGGGACTTTTTTATAAACCGGGTTCGATTTTAGTAAGAGCTCACCTTTGCAAGCTAGATTTTCTTCAATGAGCTCGTACTCGATGGACTTGAGATTAAGGACGAATTGAACCCGGGCCACGTATGGACTTGCAGTGATCCCAAGAAGCTTAATATCACAGGTTTTGCCATTGAAAGAGATGATGTATACAGTATACTTGGAGAATGAAGATGGTCTATTTATACACTAAATAGTAACATGCATTATTTGCCCCAAATATTAATCAGAATTACAAAAAACTCCCCCAGATGTGGGAGACTGGGAGTCGATCAAATCTGGAATTTATTGAAACTGCCAATGAAACATAAACAATGTAACACTTTTTAACTAAACTAAGCAGTCTTACTGGACTTTGCTTTGGCAAAATACACGCAAATTATTAATTCTTTTTATTTTTGCCTTGGAGAGAGGAATAGAAGAAATTGGAAGAATTGTCAAATGAATAGTTTCGAAAAATCTTAGTTCACATTTCCATGAAAAAACAACGATCAAATTTCACATTTTCATAAAAAGATGCCAGGGCCTCTTTCCTCCTCCCTATTATGCTAACTCGTATGAATCATGAAATTGATTTGTTTAGAACAATCGTAAATAACTAAATCAGGATGTAATTAACCTGAAAGTTAATTAGTGTCATACATTTCTATAGGCAAACTAACTTATAAAAAGATACTAAATCCTATTATCTAATAGATACTATATCAATTGCTTATGTCCACAACCGTGTATGAAAGTGTTCGTGACAGGGACGGGCCCAGGATTTTTAAATGTGTTGCACAAAAAGAATTCATAAGTACTAAAAAAAATGAACATTATATAAATTGTAAAAAATGACAAACTAGTAAATAAAGTACCATGTCTCTTATTATTGACCTCTTCAACATTTTGAGCTTTGAAAGTGCTTTATCACGTCTTAATTAGTAACATTCGCAAATAATTCTTTTTCTATGTTACAAACTAAAGCATCATTTATAAAATTTTCACCTACTCTGTTGCGGAGATTCGTCTTTTTTTAGGAGTGTTACCTATTTCAAACTCAAATCGTGTTTGGTGAAGAAAACATTAATGGCAGATTTAAGAGTGGCGGAAGAAGTCTCCTTCACATGAATAACCCCAACAAATCACTCTTGTACAACTCCATGTCTATCGAGATATCGAAAAACAATAGCCATTTGTTCCTTTTTAGATACGTCACTAAACTCATCTACTAATAAGGAAAAGTGGAAAAGACATCATCACCAATATCTTCAAGAATGGAATCAAGGACCTCATTGGCAAAACATTCACATATTTGTTTCTGAATTTTTGGAGATGTTAAGGTACAGTTCAAAGGAGCTCGCGCTACAGCTAATCGAGTTTCCTCGTTTTCATTTGCAAGCAAGTGATACAATTCTAAAAAAAAGACCTCTATTCAAAGAACTTATACTTTCATAAAGACCACGAAAGGGACATCCACCCTTCAACAAGAATCTACAAGTCTTAACTGATAGATACAATAGAATTCGATAATCACTCATCTCTTGTTCAGTTTGCTTATTAAGGCAGCAGATATATATATTGATTTTTCTTCATTAGATTTTCACTTTTTTGAAGTGCTTTTCTGTGAAAAGTATTAAGTTCACCTACATGGTCTTTCAAACTTGTCTTTCTACTCCAACTGACAAACCCCTGTACCGTAAAAGCATCACCCACACCATGATCTCTAAACAAATAACAACCGAAACAATATACTTTGTCTTTTTTACACTATATTCTAACCAACGAAACTTATTGAACCAAGTGACAACAAAACACCTTTTCTTAGTCCCGACCATTTTTGTTGGAAACTTATGGCCCTTTGGTTGACAAGGACCTCTATCCCAGTACATTCGCCTTATTTCCTCTATGATGTTAGGGTCATAACTATAGATGATTGGCCTATCTGATGGATCCCATGGAAGATCATCTAATTTCATATTAATTGGTGCTAAATGAGCTGTAGTAGGTTGTGAAACAGACTGTGGAGTAGGTTTTGGAATTGGATCTGCACCTCCACTACGACTAGGAACATTTTCCCAAAGCTTTCATACCTTTCCATAGTTCCTATCAGAGATGTTTTAAACACAAATAAGCAAATAGTCATACAATTAACCCTTAAGATCGTTTAGATGGTTAGGATACACACTGGTAATCTAATATAGTAATATTCATCAAACTATGCCAAAAAAAAAAAAAAAAATCTCTTAACACGTCACACTTAACGGTTAACATGCTACCTTTACAAATATTAATAAAAATATTTTTAATAGCTACCTTTTGATCTCTATTGAAATGATGATGCCCACTGTGGAAGTTGAAACGTATGGATAGGGAGAATGAGAGGAACAGTTGCCTCGAGACTTTTGTTTGGTAAATTATACAGTAATATTCTATGGTATATTATTAGATTGATTAATTTGGTTTTAATGGGCTAGTGGAGTAGGTTATTTATTTCTCTACAATTATATTTTAGGCTAAATAAAAGGTGCACGACTAACTAAAGTTGACAAGATAAAAAACAAAAGTATAAAAAAAAAAATTGGGTGTTGCACGGATGAAGAAATGACAGTTTTCAAAAAATATTTGTAGTTCGTGACCTAAAAATGGGTGTTGCCCGTGCCACACTCGACACCAATGTGGGCCCGTCCATGAGTTCGAGATATGCTACCACACAAGACTTTAAATATTTTGAGGGCTCAAATTATATACCCAGTTATATATCTGGGCCTTAAAATTTACTTCCAACAAAAATTGTTAATATAGTACAATTTTATGCTGTAAACATTTGTTAAAACTTTAGATATATTATCAATATTATGTTTTTTTTTTTCCGATAGTTGAAATAATATATTCTTGTTAGTAATTCAAAGATGAAACAAATAACAAAACAAACAAAGGAAGAGAGGTTTAGGATTTGATTGTTTTAGGTTATTTGGTTTCTTATAAATAGAGGTCAATAACATTACAATTATTTGTACTTTTGAATTAGAATTTTGTGTTTGATACTTTTGAATTTGTTTTTGTATTTGGTTTGATAATTTGAATAAAGTTTCGCTTCGTTTATAGATTTTGTTATTTGTTTCGTTTTTATCATCAACAATTATTGACCATTGAATTTTTTCGGGAAAACCCTTTTAGCAAAAATAAAATTACTAACCATTATGCATAGTTATCATATAAGCTCTCATATAGGGCCTCTCTTCGCTCGGCTACGCTAATGATTACATTATCTCATGGCCAGAGGCGGATCTATAGTGTATGAAGGTGGTTCCCGGCAACCACCTTAGAAACTAACACCTTTTATAAGATATATATGCATAAAGTTTAGGACCTACCTTACGTTAAGATTGGGAACCAGCTTCCATCTTGAAAAGATAAAAGGGTGACAAAAATAGAGAAGGAAACAACTCAAAACAAATTTGAAAGCCTTACGTTAATGGAGGTCTTGTGTCTTTGGTGGAGAAGATGACTATAAACCGAGATCTATCTATTTTATATTCTTATAGGTTTAATTTTATTTATTCTGTTTTAGTCATAGACTTTATTTATCATGACTATAACCCTTATTCTAACTTAGAGTGCTGTTTTTAACCCCTTATAGTTAAAGATTAAAATATAGATTATAGTTTAGTAGCGTTTCACAAAAGGTCAAAACTGCACATAAGTCGAGTACGAATGTGTGTGTATTATTTTTGCAACTCTTTGAGATGTCACATATTATTTTGGTATAATGTATAAAAATATTGCAGCTATGGTTATATTATTTTGATATAATTTAGTGTTCTTTTGTTGTGTTCATCACTACTACTTATAAAGAGTGAATGACTCTCTCTCTTAATAAATATTCAGACTTTTCAGACTTCAAAGTGGTTAAGCATGATGTACAAGTCACTAAAGCCCAAAATTGACTTACAATACACATATTAAATATACAAACCACATTAATGCATCCAAAAGTCTCGACAACAAACAAGAACAAGAAAAAAAAAAGATCTCATATTGTTTCTGTTACATGAACGGTTCTTTATAGATCTTTTCAAATCATCATAGATCTGTGAGATACAACTCTTCTCTTTTTTTTATCCGAAATAGTCCAAAGACAGAACAAAAACCAATTGGTTTTATCCTTCTTTTCTATCGGTTTAACAACAAAAATTAACCTACCCTAGACCCTTAACAGATACCGAAGCCATGACCTTCTTTGGTTCGTGGGTTTGTGAGACTCGAGCTGAGAAAATATGAAAGATATAGTTGGTTTTGGTGTTCGGATTTTGTTGGCGAAAAAATCTGAAGTCATTTTTTGCATGTATTCGTTTGGATTTAGCTGAAAAAGAATGGGAGGTATTTGAGTTTATAGGACTACTGTGTAAACAGATTCTTGAAGTTTGGTGTTTAGAGAGTGGGATAGGATTTTTTTGTGGCTGCTAGAAAGGAGTGATTGGGGTATTAAAATTAGGGTTGGGTGAGAATTTAATAGTCTTTATATAACACGTGAAATTAGGGTATATTAAAGTGGGCTTTGAGTATAACCTTTAATTGAAGTCATTGGACTTTAATTGGACAACAATGCTAACCACACATTACATTTCATTTGTTATATCTTAATATTGGACTAAGGTGTTTGGATTGGACTCATAAATCATGGTTATTATCTACTAGAAGAGTACCCGCCTAATTGAGCGGTGGGTACCGTGTAACTAAAAGTAAACATCAAAAAATAGATAGATGTAAAGTATAATATTAAAAAGACTAGAGAATTAGAGTAGATTAGTACTTGTTGCTTTTCTTATATATAGTAGAGATAAAGATGCAACTCCATATTTATTTAGAATTTAAGAAAAAAACATTGCTCGTACAAAATATTATTGCCAAGAAAAAATACAATCGTAATTCATAACTTAATTACTAGAATTTTTAATCACATAGAGTACCGTCACGCAACTCATGGTCTGCCTCGCTAGAATAAAAGTTTTGGTTATTTATGAATTCATACATTAATTATTAATGATGTTATACAACCAGATAGCAATAAAAGTTTAGTAAAATATGCATGTTTAGACGAACTTAGACGGTAGTGTAACTAGCTTCGAGGCTGATAGTTTTGTTTAAAGAGGTGAAGCTACGGATAGGTGATGATAATGCTTAGGTTTGTCTTGAAATTATAAGATTAAATCTTTTTTAGGTTGGTGTGAATAGCCTTGAACCCACACTGTAGCACTTTTACTGGTTTTAAGATTTTATTTATGAGAATGATGATAAACTTTTGAGGCCAATGATCTTTGTTGGTGGTTTTATTATTTTAGAAAGTTTGGTGATAACGTAAAACATCAGATTGGTATAAATTACTATGTCTTTTGGTGGAAAATTTAGCTAGATCAACTTGTGTTGTGTAAATTATTATGTCTTACCTGATTGCATTTTAACTATATATATCAAGAGATGATACTTATTTTAATTCTAATCAATCGAAATGTAAGCTTTATATAATGTTACTAAATGCATAAATATGAAAACAAGCTAATTTTTATTTCATAACTTTCGTCGGACATTCTTTTTTTCCTTCTACAAAAGCAATATATCAAAAAAAACATTGCAATCGTCGGAAAATATAATCACGAGTACCCGCCGCCGCAACGCGCGGGTACTCGGCTAGTCTCTATAATTACGTGTCACTTTTTGCTATTATACTCAATTCGTGTAGATAACTTGAGCTCTAATATTTTGTTAAGCGGCTTAACTTTGCCATGCGTTTTCAAATATTCTTTGAATTCAACTCGCCCTTATGATATATATGGACAATTATTTCTCTTTACTGATTATGTTGAAATAAATAATGTGTTGTGTATTACCAGGTAAAAAGAGATATAAAAGAAGGGGATAACTTTATTTGTCTAACCCTTGGAGAATCTCATGTTTTAGGTATTCGTTCACCATGTTTTAGGTATTCGTTCACCTAGATTTGATTTTGGAATGCTAAAATACATATACAACAATAACGAATATGTATACCGTAGGTAATTGCATATAAGTATTAAACTCTAAAGAATCTCATGTTGTTTTTGGAATTAAACTACTAATATGTATGAGGATCAACTGAAAGTTAGAACAAATAAGAAACTAAATATAAGAGATAAGTGTTATAAGGGAACTGATTGATAATCTGTCATTTTTTAGGTTTTGGGTCTTTTGGATCAAATAAGAAGCTAAATCGTTGTTGTGTTAAAAAGGAGCCGAGTTATAAGTTTGGGATCCGATAAGAAGATTAATATTTTCTAAAAGCGTTATAAGGGAATTTATTCATGACTTTTGTAAAGCTGATTTACATGTATACTTTATTGGACGGACTCGCAAAAGCGGTGAATTAAGTTTACAAATGGTCGTTAACGAGTTCTCTGCTGATACATTTAAGTTATACTTAGCTTTTTATTAAATTAGAATTTGTAGTATATGATTCTAGAATGATGACATCTGAAGTTTTAACCTCTTTGTGCTTAATACGAGTACCTTTTAAAGGATGGTCTAAAAGTATGGATTTTTAAATACCCCTATGTAATTGCAGAAAGCATTGCTGAAGAAGAAATTAAAGGTCTTAAAGCAATGTTCATCGCCATAGACACATATAACAGCATCAGGTGTCGTAACAAGCTTCAATTTCGTCGTCGTGCCACCTCAGCGTCATATCAGCATTCCATTTTTCCACAACTAACCACAACAAACCCCCTCCTTACTCATAACAAACCTCAACCTCTTCGTTTACCACTACCACTTTATTTTTTTAGAAAAATTACGTTTGGTCCCATGGTATACCTCAAATAACAACTTTAGTCCCTAAGTCGTTTTATTACACCACGATCGTATTTTTGAAACCTTGCACGCATTTACTCCCTATTTTGGATGGCCGTTAGTTAAGTCCGTTAAGTATTTTTTGTTTGTTAGTCCTTCGTTAAAAATTTTGCACCGTTAGTCCTTATTTTTAAAATATAGTTTTCGCCGATTAATCCCTCCGTTAATAATAGTTATCGCCCGCTTTTTACATTTTGTCCGTTTTATCCGTTTTAGATTCGTTTTATAAGTTTTCCCCTTTTTTCGTTTTAAATCCGTTTTGTCAATTTTTATCCGTTTTTACGTTTTATCCGTTTCGTCCGTTTTTATCCCTTTTTACGTTTTGTCTGTTTTTTATCCGTTTTCGTTCGTTTTTTCACAAAAATTTCCAAAAAATGGAATTTTTCGAATTTGAAAAAAAATTCAAAAATTTTGAAAAATAAATTGGAAAAAAATATTTTCGAAAAAAATAAAAATTTGAATAAAAATTTTTAAAAATTTTGAATAAAAAATATTTTCAAATATTTTTTAAAATTAAAAATATTTTCCAAATATTTTTTTAAATTAAAAAATTTGAATAAATTTTTTTTTTTTAATATTTGAAAATATTTTGAAAATATATATATTTTTAAAAAATATATATATTTGAAAAATATTTTTTTTATACAATTTTTTTTTATTTTTTATTCGAATTTTTTATTTTTTTCGATTTTTTTTTTAATTTTTATTCAAATTTTTTATTCAATTTTTTTTTAATTTTTATTCAAATTTTTTATTTTTTTCGAAAATATTTTTTCCCAATTTATTTTTCAAAATTTTTTGGATTTTTTTTTTTCAAATTTTTGAAAAATTCCAATTTTTTTTTGGAAATTTTTGTGAAAAAAAGCGAAACGAATAAACAACGAACTAAAACGGACAAAAGCAAAAAACGTAAAGAATGGGCGAAAAAAAACGGACTAAGACGGATTAAAACTTAAAAAGCAATAAAACGGATAAAACCGACAAAAACGGATAAAAGCAGACAAAAACGTAAAAACATATAAAGCAGCATTTAAAAGGGATAAAACGTAAAAACGGACGAAAACGAAAAAAGCGGGGAAAGCGGATAAAAGCGAATCTAAAAGCGGATAAAATGGACAAAAGCGTAAAAAGCGGGCGATAACTATTATTAACGGAGGACTGGCGGGAAAACTATATTTTAAAAATAAGGACTAACGGTGCAAAATTATTAACGAAGGACTAAAAGCAATATACTTAACGGACTTAACTAACGCCCATCAAAATAGGGACCAAAAGCGTGCATAGTTTCAAAATTAGATCTTCGGTGTAATAAAAGCAGCTTGGGACTAAAGTTGTTATTGGGAGAAACTATAAGGACCAAACGTGTAATTTTTCTTTTTTATTCAATTTTCATTTCCACAACTACCACTTATATAACGTAACTTTGCTTTGTGTCGAATCCAACCTCGTCGTCCCCACGATCTTCACTTCGCAGTGACAACGAAGAGGCGGCGGTGTGGCGGCGGCCCACGGCGAGCCTCTAGCTCAGCCATAGCGAGGCACAACGTGCTCCTCACCGGATGCTCTAATAGTGATTCAATCACTTACAAGGAATTGTAGACATGACTTGCTAGGCTTGGTTCCAGGCTCACTCAAACAAAAGTAAAACAACTCATGCAAGTTGTAAGTTACGGAGTATTTGTTTATGCGTTTACATAACCGTCCATTTAATGCACATATATCTGTGATAGAACTATTTTATGCATCTATTGCTTGGAACTGTTTAGAGCACTAGGTGTCAAAACGAGCCTAAGGCTCGTCGTCGTGCCACCTCAGCGCCACATCAACATCCTATTTTTCCACAACTAACCATAACAAACCTCATCCTCACTCATAACAAACCTCAACCTCTTCATTTGGGACCCACCACTACCACTTTTTTTTTTTTTTATCAATTTTCATTTCCAAATAAACTAAATAAATTCATTTCATTCAAATTAAAAATTCAATACATAACTTAATAAAAAACGTCTGAAACATAAAATAAAGATACGAAAAAAAACATACGCAAGAAATACATCAAATTATAACGAAACTAATTATTCGGATTATGTTGTTGAAATTGTGCCCATTGAAGTTGTTGCCAAACATGCTCGATGAGACATCGTTGAAGCTTTGCGTGTTTGCGTTTATCATGTAGTTCTTTGGCTTTTTATTTGCACTTGGCAACGTTCAATCCATGTCTCTTGTAAATTCGATGTCGAGAAATATACGTTCAAAGAATGTCGGATATTACAAAGTTTTCATCTTTCAAAATCATGTTATGCATTATGATGCACGCGTACATGATTCTCCGTAACTGCCAATAGTAAATGCACGCGCGGTTGGGCAATGACATGCCAACGTCCTTGGAGGACACCAAAAGCTCTTTCGATATCTTTTCGAGCACTTTCTTGTTTCGCTTTGAATGCGGCATTTTTGGATTAGTTGCAAGCAGTAAATGACTTGACAAAGATGTCCACTCCGGTAAATTCCGTCCGCCTAGATAATACCTTTGCTTAAATTGACACCGTATACTTCAAACTCAACCTCGAGGCGATGTCATCAAGCAAGTCGTCGAATAACGGAGAATTATTTAAAACCGTTAGATCGTTATTCACACCCGCTACCCCAAAAATGCATGCCAAATCCACAAATCGTATGAAGCAACGACTTCAAGCATTATAGTGGGATATTTTTATCACCTCTATGAAATTGGCCTTGCCATTCTTTCTGGACGTTTTTCCATTCCCGGTGCATACAATCGATGCTCCCAACATTCCGGAAGTCCATGAGCAAGTGTTATGTGCATGGTATAAGTGACGAATGTCATCCTCATCCGGTTTTCTTAAAACTCCTTAATAAATAGTTGGATTACGCACATAAGAAAAAATCTAGGCAATCGCGTGCACAATGTTCACCTATTTCTAAATACTCATCTAATGCATCGGTGATATCCCGTAAGCCAATTGGCGTAGAGGCGCATATGCATTTCATAATCACACTAAAACTCATTACACCCCTACCATCGGGTCGAACTCTAAAGAAATCAAAATGCTTAGGAAGAGGATGATGAGTTTCAATATATGTTTCAATACCTTGTACTATTTGTAGAAATAGACGACGACTCATCTGAAATCGGCGCCTAAAATTAAGCGTCCAGTATATTTTGGGTTGTCACCAAAATAGTCATCAAGAAGGCGTCTCAAACAATTTCACGTTCAAGAGGACATATTGACGACGCTTTGAAGGACCGGTGCTTGTTCCACAACGCTTGCTCCGCCTCGAACTCTTTAATAAACATTTCTAATTCGTTAACTCTTGAGGTCACTTTCATGGAATAAGATGATTCATTTCGTGTAACTAATGTTTGACAAGTTTGAATGGTTTATTTTGATTGAATATGAAAAAATGTATGATATGTTATGTTAATTTATAGAGTGAGTGGTGGGGTTGTTGTTTTTTTTTTTTTTTTTTTTTTTTTTTAATGATTATATCCGTTGTTAAACGGATAGAAATTGAAAAATTCAAACGTTATACTCACTTTTGTCAGAACATTTACTCGTCGTCACCACGATGAGCTTGGCAACGACGAATGACGGCGAGACACCACGGTGTCAAGGCGAGGCACGGCGAGCCTCCAGCGTGGACGGCGATGTGGGACGACGAATGGACACCGGGTGCTCTTACTAGATCATAGTGTAACAGTTATATCAACAACATTATATGGATCTAATTATGCTACTTCTTCTACTTTGATGATATTCTATAAAATTATATGGATATGCTTCTGCTTTCGCTTTACTGATATAGTACCATCATCTAGCTTATAAGTGTGATGTTTTATATTTGCAGGTCAATCGAACCTCATTTTTGATGCTAATAGTGATTAACCTAAGATTTAATATGTCTAAACCTAAGTTCATGTTTTTTTCTTGTCTTTTTCTTTTCTTTTTATCTTTCTTATTTATTTTCTCATTATTTGTATTTTTTAATCACTTTTTTTAATTTCACGTTTTTTTATTATTTTATTATTTTTTTTCGTTTTCGTCAGTTTTCATACGTTTTTGTCCGTTTTTTCCGCTTTTTATGCGTTTTCGTCTGTTTTCATACGTTTTCTTAAGTTTTCATCCGTTTTCGTCCGTTTTCGTCTGTTTTCTTACGTTTTCGTCCGTTTTCTTACGTTTTCGTCTATTTTCTTACGTTTTCGTCCATTTTCATACGTTTTCGTCCGTTTTCGTCAGTCTTGTTACGTTTTCGTCTGTTTTCTTACCTTTTCGTCCGTTTTCTTACGTTTTGGTCCATTTTCATGCATTTTCGTCCGTTTACATACGTTTTCGTCCGTATTCTTACGTTTTCAAACGTTTTCGTCCGTTTTCATCCGTTTTCTTACGTTTTCGTCCATTTTCATACGTTTTCGTCTGTTTTCTTACATTTTCGTCCGTTTTCATATGTTTCTGTCTGTTTTCTTACGTTTTCGTTCGTTTTCTTACCTTTTATTACGTTTTCTTACGTTTTTATCCATTTTCTTACGTTTTCGTCCGTTTCTTACGTTTTCGTCCATTTCATATGTTTTATGTTTTCTTACGTTTCGTCCGTTTTCTTACGTTTTAGTCGTTTTCATCGTTTTCTTCAAGGTTGTAAAATCGTTTTGAGGCGGTTGGGTAGAACTTGGCGATTAACGCGAGGATTAATCGGGATTAATCGGTTGCAATTTTATAGTGAAAATTTTAAAATCTAAACATAGTTCTAAGTTTCTAACATAAAGTTACAAACATCGGATTATTCGATTAATCGTTTCGTTATTATTGATGATTAATCGGTCCGTTGGCCGATTATTTCGATTAATCGGTCCGTTGACCGATTATTGACCGATTAATCGGTCCGTTGACCGATTATTGACCGATTTTTACCAAAACGATTAAATAGGCGATTATGGAAAATCGGGCGGTTAATGGCCGATCGGCGATTGTCGTGGATTAATCGGCCGCTGGACCGATTTTTTACCGGTTTTCTTACGTTTTTGTCCGTTTTCATACCTTTTCGTATGTTTCTTACGTTTTTGTCTGTTTTAATACGTTTTCGTCCGTTTTCTTACGTTTTTGTCCGGTTTCTTACGTTTTAATCGGTTTTCATAGGTTTATATAAGCTTTCGTCTATTTTTTTATGTTTTCGTCCATTTTTAGACGCTTTCGTCTGTTTTCAGACGTTTTCGTCCGTTTTCATACGTTTTCGTCCACTTTCATCTGTTTTTATACGTTTTCGTCCATTTTCAGACGCTTTTTCCCATTTTCATACGTTTTTATACGCTTTTCATTCGATTTTATACGTTTTAATCCGTTTTCATACGTTTTCGTCCATTTTTTTTTGCAATTTTATACATTTTCGTCTATTTTTAAATGTTTTCATGCTTATTATTAAACTTTATTATATTACATGTCTAATATCAATTGTGATATTTTATTATAAAAAAGTTAATGTCTAATATCACTTGTGATATTTCATAAACAAACAAGTATATTTTTTAACCTTTATATTTTTATATATTATCACCTATGTGTTTTCTAGTATTTTTATAATTTTCAATTACAAGATAGTTTTTGTGCCTTTCATCGCAATTGACAAGCGCATATTTTTTTAATGCAACCAATGTCATCGATCACTTGTGATATTATACTCTTAGTAGAAATAAAAGGGTTAAAGTCTCTTTAGGTAAATTCTTATTTTGTTTAAAAAAATGCTAATTTAATGCAACACTTGTTTGATTTTGATAATATATCAAGCCTCTATTTTCATAGTCTACTTCCTTTTTAATCATTTGATATTTTTAATTGACACTTATTTATCTCTTGTGATATAACACTGTAAGAAAGATGAAGAGTATTACACTCTTCATCATATATGTGTTATCAGTTGTGATACTCAACTAAGAATGTGAAATATTAAATTCATACTAAATGTGATAAGAATTTAGTATTTACCAAGTATATATGAAAGAAATTGTTGATCCCAGTTGAGCAAACGATCTAATATAGAAACTGACTTAAATAAAGACTTATTAAGTATCACGCGGAACTTAATACTTAATCTTAAATAGAAGAACAATAAACATTCAACACCTCAATATTATTATTAATACGAATACTCTAATCAATATTAGGGTTTTACATCCTTGAAGTGTATCGACCTTAGATATAAAACATACGTATATCTAATCTAACCTAGGACCTCCTTTTATAGGCTAAGGAGTCCTTTACATAATACAATACGTAACCTACAAGATAAATATCTTTTCCATATTTGTCTAATACAAAATATTAGACCGACTATACAAGACTAGCAGTGGTTACAATACAATATCCGTGGTTACACAATACTACTAGCCGCGGTTTGTCTTCAGCAGTGAATTCATTCTTCTGTTCGTGGTTTCACCAACTCTGTCCGTGGTTCCAACACTTAGAATAATTCATGATCCAAGGAACCTAAAACCCAACAATCCTCCCCTAAACTTGATACATTCAAATAGAATTCTCAAGTTTCCTTTAAGCTCAAAACACCTGAATTGGAGGATGTAGCCAAACACTTACTAGATTTAAGAATTTTCTCATACTTCAGCAACAAATTGTAAGCTTGACCATCATAGGGCATCAACATCTTCAAACCACCAGGCTTCACCATCTGAGCAATAACTCCTGGATAATTATTCAATTTGGGATAATCACCTTCTACAAGCATATGAATAACTTCTCCAGACACAGTTAACACATGAACTCCACAAGTTTGATATAAAAACCATCTTGTAACTTGACCATTGTAGAGTCCTTTCCATTCAGGTTCATCATGAGTAGGTTCAAACAAAATCTTCAAGTGATGATAAACCAGTCTTTCATGATAATCATCTGGATGTACATCACCAAACTTATTCTTGTAAAGCATCCAAAGATTCATTAAATCATCTCTATCCAAATATTGAAGCATCTGTGAAAATTTATTAAACTCAGAAACTTCATTATTGAGTCTTTGAATTTTCCAACATCCTTCACTTCCATTAAGCTCAAACACATAAGAGATAATTTGATTACTATCTTCAATCACTTTCAGTCTTTTAGAACCAGATGTCTCCTGAATCTCAGATTTTCTCTTTTGTCTACTTTGAATCCACTCTTCTTCTTTTTCAGAATTCATTAGACAGAAATCATCATTATTAATCCTCATACACATCAGATAAAGCTCATGAATTCTTTCAAATGAACATTTACTAAGATTGTCAGGAATATGAATGCCTGAATTCTTAATAATCTTCATCAGTACATTCCTCATCTCACGTATTTTAGGAGGTTTCTTCTTTTTAATTTGCTTCTTTTCCTTACTGATCCTCCTTGCCCATTCACCCAAGATTCTAGCTGTTTCCTCATCATCTAACAATGCCCATTCTTGAGTAGTATACTCATTTTGTATTTGATTAGAAGCTTGCAGATAGTTTTGTGATTCATACCATTTAGCTAACCATTTCTGAGAAGCCTCCTCCTCTTCTTGCTTTTCTTTTTCTGCAGTTGCTTCCTCTTCAGCTTGTATGCCTCTTGTATACTCTTCATCATAAGCAATCTGTTCTTCTACACTTTTAAACTTTAAGACAGGTGCTGCAATACTTTTACCCTTTCCAATGTCTGGTTGAGCCACCTTCTTCTTCAAAGGCTCACCAATAACTAAACTTTTACCTTTGGGTTTGTTTGCAGTAGATTTAAGAGATGAAGGTGCAATGATGGGTGTAGGGTTAGTTGAGGTTTTGCTTAGATTGATCAATGTACTTGCAGCTTCTTTCTCAACTTCTTTTGATTTAGGTGGTGATACAGAGGTGGTTGTAACAATTATGGAAGTAGTTATGATAGCGGTGGGTACAATTGCCTTATCCGAAAGCTACGTGATGGTTTTAATAATACTATCCGTGGTTGCGAGACACACTTTCGATGATTGTGTCTGCACTACCTCATCTTCTACCACGTCTTCAAACTTTCAAGAACGACTTCATTCCCATCTTTATCAGATACCAAAAATTGTCTTGCTTGATCTCCACTATCCACATCCTCTTCCATATGCACATCTCTGACCTCCCCTGAATTCATGTCTTCACTCCTCCCCTGTTTGGGTACATTCTCCACATTTGAGTGGAGAGAGTTCACCTTCTTTTCATCCTCCTCATATGCCTAAAAATAGCAACCCAGGTCTTCTCACTTTCTCCAATACAAACATCCTATGCTTGACCTCTAATTTCTTTACCTTGAAACACGACCAACTCACGAAGACTTGAGATTGTATCATCCATTTTAGTGCACTTAGCCGTCAATTCATTAAAGCGTTCAAGAATATCCTCCCACATCGACTGTGTTAGCTGGTCCGAGAGGTGGTTCATTGGAAAAGTCACCATGTACCGACTTAGGATCCGTCAATTCGGTGTTAGGTTCCAAACTATCCTCATCACTTGAGTGTGTTAAGCGCTCAGAGGTGAATCCTTGGATAAAGTAAACATAGCACCGGACCTTGCACGATCATCTATGCACCCTAAGTGATCCAGTTGGCTAGGATTCCTCACTTTGTGTTAAGTTCAAGGAACTCTCCACATTAGGAGTTGCCAAAGGTTGGGTCTTAATGATGTTTCCACTATCGACCGACATCTAAGCATGAATCGATAGTGGAAGCCCTTCCAATCATGTCACCTCCACTCCGTGTGACAGCCTCATGAACAACACCACTAACACCAGCCTGAGGTAGCTTGGTGCCCTTCTTTCTCCTAGTCCATATGATTGGTGTAACAGTGGTTTGGGTTTGACTAGAAGTGGGTTGTGATTCACTAACAGTGGGAACAAGTGCACTATCAGTGGGTTGAGATGTACTAGCAGTGGGTTCAGGTTCTAAGGGTTGGAATTCAAGACCTTCATCAAACTCAGGAATAGCAGGCAAAGTAAGCATATGGGGAAATAAAGGAACATCTCTTGGTTGAAAATTTGGTTTCTGATTCCTCATATGTGCGAAAACCTTAGGAAGCATATAATGCACTTCATACTCCCTAGAATGCTCAACAGGTTCTTCAATTTGACTTTCCACAATCAGTTGCACAAACCTAGGATATAAGAAATATTTTCCCTTCTTCCTAAGATTCTGCACAAACCCTTCATAAATCATCCTAGACCAATTAAACTTCCTCCCATCAGACAAACAAATGATAGCAGTAGCAATTTTGGAAGGGAAGTCATCAAATCCAGTGGTCTTATTACTTATACACATCAACAAGGTATGTATCAAAAACTTCAATTGTTGTGAAAACATGCTCTTAAAATTTTTTACCTTGTCTCCCCTGTGTGTATATCCAAACCTCTCTAAACCATAAAAAATCTCAGCATCTGAAAGATTAACAACACCACCAGCATCATCTAACTTCAAAACCCCTCTAATAACCTCCTCATTAACCAAAATATCATTCTCATCCACAACAGTACTAAAAACTTCTACTCCATCGACCTCCTCAAGCTTAGCATTCCCCCAGAATTGATGTATATAGGCTTTAAGGATGGTTGGTGCTACAATTAATGCAAAGTGAATAGGACTGTGAAGAAGGAGATCAATCATTTGATGAAAACCTTCAGATCGATTGTTCTTGATCAAATTAGCAACTAGGTTATGGGAGTTGGGATATTGATTCGGCATGATGAGTGATGATGTGTGGTAAGTGGGATTTGTGAATTGAACATATGAAAGTGGTTTAGGTTTATGTAACGCGCCAATTGGAAGTGATTTGAAGATCAAGTAAATGACCTATCACTGATTTGGGGATATTAACGTGTTTTCTCCAAAGTTACCAAACAGCCCCTGAAGTATCCAAAAAATCAGCAACACTAGCAGTGGTTTGAAGACCTCTATCAGTGGTTTGAAAACACTAGCAGTGGATACACAGTTTCACTCCAATCAGTTGACCAATAGATATAGCAAGCAAATCTTTGTCAATCTGAGTGATATCACACAAAAATATGAAGGATTACAACAATGAACACCCTTCTTTTTTCTTTTTTTTTTTTTTTAATACAAAAGCTCCAAGATCCAAAGCAAAATCTCCAAACCAAAAGCTCCAAAATACACAACTATCCTTCATACCTGCATATCACAAACATAAACCAAGCACTGAAAAGAAGGTTAAGGTTAGCAGTGGTTAGAGTAAAACTAAAAGTGGTTCCATATACTTAGCAGTGGTTAGCCAATGTGCTAAAGGCTAAGTCAATATGGTCAACTTCCGGTATTAAATCCTTTTCAAAGTCAAAAGACTTCATTAACTCCTCACCCACTTATACCTTCCCCTCATTACTCACTAATAACATTTACTCTGCCTATAAAAGAATCCCAAGACACAAGTAACACACACCAATCAACCCAATTTACTTCCAAACCCTAATTGCAGAAAAATCTACAATCAACAACAACCAACATGTATAATTAACCAGAAGTCATCAATCTAACATCCTCCTCATCTTCATCATCATCATCATCATCAGTGATGATTCTCACCCATTGTTTCGTTACCCTCATCAAGATGAATCGCGACCTAGAAAGTCCCCCTTTCTCCCTTCATCTGAAGATGATAGTGTGGTGGATCCTAGTGATTCATCTAGGGGTTCAGAGGACTCTACTGAGCGCCTAGAGCCAATCTTCAATAGATTGGTGAGGGATGAAGCAGAGATTTCAGCACAACCTTCACCATCCCAACCTCAACCAAGGCCACCTGCCAGAAATCCACCACTCCTAAAGAACAGAGAGGTGGTGATTGGTCTTCCTGCTCCAGGATCTGGTTCTTCAAACCATGGAAGGAGGGGAAAAGGCAAGGGTGCAGAGGTGAAGGGAAAGGGAAAAGGGAAGATGGAGTAGTTGCTTTATGGTGGAATGAGTAGATGGAACAACTGAAGATTTCTCATATCACTAAAGCATCCATCCTCGTTTTCATCAATCCATCTTTCCATATGCATCTTTAGCTTCTTCTTTGTGCAAGATATGTAGAACCACCAGCTTTTGTAATAGATGATAGGAATGTTCAGTTATGGCATTTGAAGTTGATTGTCTGCTGTACATTGTTCCTTGACTTAATGAACAACTTCTTAATGTATTTCTCTTGCATCAGTGATTAACTTCCATGTATCTGCAAAATGGTTAGTGGGAACACAAAGCAACAAACAGTGGTTTGAACATAACTATCAGTGGTTAAAAACAAGAATAGCAATACTAAGATCACATAATAACAGTCCAATACTTATACAAACTTTTACAAAACAAGTTGAGATTTAGAGATTAATCATTCCAATACTAACTACAAGGTACTGAAACCTCCCCACATCAAAAGCTTTAGTGAGAAGATCAACAACATTGAAATCAGTATGGATTTTTACCATTTGTATCAACCTTTTCTCATTACAATCTCTAATGAAATGATGCCTTATCTCAATATGTTTAGTTCTAGAATGTAAAACAGGATTTTTAATGATGCAAATTGTACTGTTATTATCAATGTAAATCTTAGTATGCATAAAGTTGTACCCAAAATCCAACAATTGATTCTGAATCCAAAGAACTTGACCACAACAACTAGCAGCTGACCACATATTGACGGTTGTAGAATTTGCCACTATAGTTTGCTTTTACACCGCCATGAAATTAGTACGCTTCCCAAAACCGACATCCTCCGGTTGTAGATTTCCTATCCAAACTAGCACCGGCATAATCACTATCTCTGTATAGGCCACCAAATCAAAGGTGAGTCCTTAGAATACCAAAGGCCCAATTTAGGATGACCTTTAAGGTATCTAAAGATCCTCTTTACAACATTCATGTGTGATGTATTTGGTGTGACTTGAAATCTTGCACACACATCACGAGAACATTATATATGGCCTAGATGCGGTGAGATACATCAAAGATCCAATCATGGACCTATACAACTTCAAATCAACTTTGGGACTTCCATCATCGGTAGCGATGGTTTACGAGTCTCCATAGGTGTACTAGCACTCTTTACATCCCGAAACCCAAACTTCTTCAAAATATCGCTACATACTTGTCTTGACTAATAAAGATACCATCATCCTTTGTTGAACACAGTAGCCCCAAAAGAAAGTGAGTTCTCCATAGAACTCATCGAAACTTATCATGCATAAGTTTCTCAAATACAATGCATAGCTCCTTATTAGTTGAACCAAAGATGATGTCATCTACATAGACCGCACCGATAAAATATCATCCTTGTGCTTCCTTATGAACAAAGTCTTATCAATCGACCCTCTTTTAAAACCATTGTCCATTAAATAAGTGAGCAGCACTCATACCATGCCTTAGGAGCTTGATGCAACCCATACATAGCCTTCCTCACCCTGTAAACCTTGTCAGGATGATCAGGATCTTCAAAACCAGGAGGTTGACAAACATAAACCTCCTCATCAATTGTGCCATACAGAATGGCACTCTTAACATCCATTTGATACACCACAAAATTCTTGAATGAAGCATAAGCTAAAAATAATCTAATAGCTTCAATTCTTGCAACTGGAGCAAATACTTCATCATACTCCAAACCTTCAGTTTGTGTGTATCCTTGAGCAACCAGCCTTGATTTGTTCCTTACCACTATTCCTCTTTCATCCCTCTTATTTCCGAACACCCATTTTGTCCCAATTGCCCTCTTTCCATTAGGAAGGTCAACCAATGTCCAAACCTCTTGAAGCTTAAACTGTAGAAGCTCCTCTTGCATTGATTCTACCCATCCTTCTTTAGACAAAGCTTCTTCCACTCTCTTGGGCTCCTTTTTGAGACAGAAAACAAGCAAATAGGAAATTTTGCAGATCTTTATGACTATTTCTTTTGTGAAGTGATTTTGCAAAGAAACCTTGCTCAGGAAAGGTTTGAGAGTTCTTAACCTTGCTTCTTGTTTAAAATGGAGTATTCATATTTCCAAGTATTTGTTCCTTAGGATGAATCTTGTGAATCCTTGTGGTGGTGACTGGACTTTCATGAATGACATGTTCCAAATTAGTAAAATCAGCATTGAAGAAATCATCCATGTCTTCATCATCAGTAGGAGTATCAATATCTACCAAAGCAGGCATGTCAGGATCATGTGGATACTCCTCTTCACCAAATAATGGCTTTGCAGTTGGTCCAAAGAAAGTACTATCACCAGTACTTGCAGCCGTGGTTGTAGAAGATGGCTTAGTAGTGCTTTCATTATACCTAGCCGTGCTTTCATTAGGCTTAGCAGTGCTTTCAGCATGCCTTTTCTTTCTGTCAATTTCTTCTACCGACACTGAGTTATCTTTCAACAACTCATCCTTACCTTGATGATGATCAACTTTGCTTCCAGAATTCAATGCATCATCATCAGTAGGACCTTGCTTATCAATGATGGGTGAGACAGAACAAGCTTTCCACTTTTCAACCAAATAGAACTCCTTTGGAGAATCAGCTTCCTTAGAAATTGTTTCTGCATCAGAATCCTTTTATGTACTGCATTAACATTAGTGGAAGTTCCTGCAATGATAGGCTCATAATTCATAGATTTGGTTAGCATATCAATGTTAAGCGACTAGTCGGTCCTTTAGTCTCAACACTAGAGTCTCTTCACTAAATTGAACATGTAAGTTCTCTTCAACAATCCTAGTCCTCTATTGTATACTCTAAAGGCTTTACTATTAGAAGAATAGCCTAAAAGTATCCATCATCGACTCTTTCTTGAAACTTACCTAGGTAGTCTATGGTATTCAAGATAGTAACAGACACCCAAAAGGTTTTAGGAATGCAATCATAGGCTTCCTATTATGTAACGACTCGTAGGGGTCTTTTTATGAGGCTTCACTACCTTACTTCAATTACGCACATAACATGCGGTGCCTACGACTTCACCCAAAAGGTAGTTGGTAACTTAGATTCGACAACATTGTCCTAGCGACCTCAATTAGTGTCCTATTTTTCCTTTCGGCTACACCATTACATTGTGGTGTTCTAGCAACACTAAACTGTCTTTCTATACCATTAGCTACAGGCGATTCATCACATCATTTTAAACTCGGTTCCATTATCACATCGATTACCTTGACTTTATGGTTTACTAGATTTTCTATCTTAGTAATGAAACTCTTGAGGATCTCACTAGTTTCACTCTTAGCGACTAAATAGTATACCCAAGAAAATCTACTATAATCATCGGTGATAACTAGGCAATCTTGTTTATGGTTCAAACTTTTAACAAAGGTAGGTCCAAATAAGTCCATATGAAGCATAAACAGTGGTTGTGTTATGGTGTTAACAGTTTTGGACTTACAAGAAGCTCTATGTTGTTTTCCTTTCTGACAAGCCACACAAAGTTCCTTACATTCAAAAACCTTAGAAGGTAACCCTCTCACTAAGTTGCCTTTTACAAGTTTATTGATTGTTTTGAAATTTAGGTGACCCAATATTCTATGCCACAATCTAGACTCATCAACTGATGCCTTAGCAAACAAACAAGTTAAGGACCTATTAGGAAGTACATCTTTAAGATCAAAACAATGTATGTTCTCTTTCCTAGGTATCCTTAACTGCACAAATTTCTCATTTGGCATTATAAAATTAGGTGACAACACCACATACTCAGTTTCCCCAAAAAGTACCCAGTTTTTCTTATCACACATTTGAGAAACACTGAATAAATTGTACTTTAGTCCCTGTAGATAGACCTTTTCAAAGTCTAATTTCACATTACGATTGTGCCTCGCCAAGTATCTTTCCTCCTTTTGGATCATTACCAAATGCCACATATCCTCCATCAAAAGCTTCAAAATCCCCGTGTTGCTCCCATCCCAAGTCATGTGCCCGAGCAACCACTATCAAAATTCCTTTGTCTTTTAGCTCATCTTGTAGATTGCCCCGCACATGAAGTTAAACAAATTAGTTCCTTTTGTGGACCCAAGACAATCTTGACTTGGGTGCGCCTCTGCATCAACATAATCAAATTTTTTAGGTCCATTGATGCAGTTGACATGATCTAAAACCTTGGTCTTAGGCTTCCATTGCCAACTAGTTGAGGCCTTAACATCATAAAATGGTTTCCAACCAACGTGTCGATTATCACCTTTGGAATTTTTAAAACTTCTTTTGTATCGGTGGTGATATTTTGCTTAGCGATGGTTTGAATTTGCTTAGCCGTGTTTACATTTTGCTTAGCGATGGTTGGAACCCATTTGGGTGCGAGAGTGACTATTGACTTTGTATTTCCATTCCTCATTAAAGCGCTCTAGGAATCATGTTTACATTAGGATGAGGGTTTGTTTTCTTTGAATAGTTTTGGTGATTTACCCTCCTCCATTGATTCCAAACTTGTGGTTGGTTTTTATAACAGTTTCTCTATAAGTGCTCAAAACTACCACATTTATAACAAGCCTTCTTGACACATTGAAACTCATCTCCTAATCTGTTAGAAATTAGGCCATTAAAGTTTCTCGATTGCCCCTAGGTATATATCTTTCATCATTCCTAGGTACCTCCTTGTACTTTACAACTTTCTTAGCAATTTGAGCTCCAAATCTAGGCACAAGGTTGGCTTGTTGAGAATCAACTTTCTTAACTTTTTCTATCTTTTCGAGGCTTAGTTGATTAAGATCTATCTTCCTCGAATCGATTCCCAATCTTCAATTGTGGGAGCATCGGATGACTTATCGAACTTATCTTAGATGTTTCATCTTATTTATCTCTTCTAAAGGTTTATTAAAGCGAATTCACTACTAAATGATGAGTTCTTTTGCAGGTGGTGCATGTTTCATCAGAGAGGGTGGTGGCATATTGTTGTAACCTATCCCAGAACCCTTTTTCATTAACTGACAATCTATTGCTTTATTAACCAAATCAAAAGAAAATTGTGTTTTAGCAACCCTAACAACATGGTATTCTTTTTCTTTCAGGGCTTCTTGTTTAACATTCTCTGCCTCCTCTAATTTCTTTTTAAGCATCTTAATCTCTCTGTCCTTAAGATCAATTTTACCACCTAGTATATTAATCTTATCTACATACTTAAACTCACATTTAATACCGTAATTTAGCTTTTCTTCCACACTCTCTAGACCAACTCTATAACCTAAGTTATCAAGTGAAAGTCTATCTACTTCTTTTCTCAAACTTGCAATAATAGCCTTTTGTGATTCTAAGTTATCTTGACATGATTTAAAAGAACAAGTAGAATTTTTAGAATCATTAGATACCTCGAATTTGAACCGAAGATGAAGCATAGGCCATAAGTGCAAAGTTATGCTCTTTAGAAGCTTCACTAGCAAGAAAAGTCGCATTGGGACCTTCTTCAACTGATCACCCGGTCATAATCACCAATCCCATCTTGAGCAACCAATGCTGAAGAAGAAGCAGGCTCTTCAGTGTTCTTCTTAATGCCTTCAATCCTCTTGGGAGCTCTACATTCTCTAGCAAAGTGACCTTTCTTCTTGCAGTTAAAGCACTCCATCTTGTTTTTGTCAAATCCAGCTCTCCTTTGACCATCATACTTAACCTGTCTTCCAGTCCTCCTCAAAAACTTCCTTGCTTGGAGAGTCAACATTGCCATCGCCATTGAAGGTTTATCTCTTCAAGATCATCGGGATCAATTTGATCTAAATCTTGATTCAAAACAAGTAACTTGGTAGTTAAATCACCGAAAAAGCAAAATTGCACCATCATCGACATTATCACTAACGGTGGTATTGTTTGCAATAGCCGTGGTTATCCCATAGGCGCGATGGATACATCTTGTGGGCTCTTGTGATTAGTGGAAACAAAAGCAATGTTTTGATTAGATGAAGATGCACCGGCAATGTTGTTCTCGGATTCATAAACCTTCAAATTGTTGTAGAGATTGTCCGAGTCATCTTATCAAAGTCATCCTTATTTATCCACTGGCTGTATGCCTGACCGGTCGGTGATAAACTTCGATGAACTTCAAATTGATATCTTCTTGAGCAACTTTGTAGTCTACTAACTTTAGTTGGCTGATAAGTTTTTGAAGTCTGTTATAAGTGCCATCAAGTTTTTCTCCATTGAGAGCAATGAAGTTTTCAAGCTGATGCTTGAGCATATTCTTCCTTGATTTCTTTGTAGCTTCATTACCAGCAAACCTTGTTTCAATAGCATCCATTAACTCTTTAGCAGACTTATATTGTTCAAAGTCCAAAGCATATTCATTAGGTATTCCCATGGAGAGAATAATATGAGCTTTAATCTCCAGCTTTCTCTTAGCCTTGTCAATTTCACTAACAATGGCTATATCTTTGCCATCATCACCCTTCCTAGGAAGAGTATCACCCTTCTCAACAACATCCCAGATAACATAATCAATCATACGAATGTATTGCCTCATTCGCATTCTCCAAATTTGGTACTCACCCTGCTTGAGCATGGGCACCTTTGATGCAGTAACCATGTGAGTTTCGTCAGACATCTTAACTTACTTGAATAGAACTTAACTAAACTTCTTCTTGGTTTCAGTTTCTAGATCACAAGCTCTGATACCACTTGTTGATCCCAGTTGAGCAAACGATCTAATATAGAAACTGACTTAAATAAAGACTTATTAAGTATCACGCGGAATTTAATACTTAATCTTAAGAAGAAGAACAATAAACATTCAACACCTCAATATTATTATTAATCTGAATACTCTAATCGGTATTAGGGTTTTACAACCTTGAAGTGTATCGACCTTAGATATAAAACATCATATATCTAATCTAACCTAGGACCTCCTTTTATAGGCTAAGGAGTCCTTTACATAATCAATCGTAACCTACAAGATATATATCTTTTCCATATTTATCTAATACAAAATATTAAACTGACTATACAAGACTAGCAGTGGTTACAATACAATATCCGTGGTTACACAATACTACTAGCCGCGGTTTGTCATCAGCAGTGAATTCATTCTTCTGTCCGTGGATTCACCAACTCTGTCCGTGGTTCCAACACTTAGAATAATTCATGATCCAAGGAACCTAAAACCCAACAGAAATGATAATAAACATCACTTATTATATTATTGTGATGATTCTGTTCATTTTTCTTATTTGTGTTTTTGAAAATATTTAGGAAGATTTTTGTGTTTTATGATAATATGAAATATTAGAAAAGGTGTTTAACTGAAAACAAAAAGATGTTATGAAACTTTAGTTAGACTTGTGGTTGATTTTTCTATTTAATGGATACATTGTGCATGTTTCGATAGGTTTTATAACGGAATTTAAAAATATCTATAGTTGAATCAGCAAACTTTAGAAGTTATGGTTGAAGAAAGCACACATCTTTATAAACAAATTGAGTAAGCTCAAACACCTGTGATATCACACATGATATCACAGGTGATATCACCTCACTTGTAATATTACATGATATCACATGTGATATAAACTATGATATCACACATGCTATCACCGGTAATATCACACATGATATCACAGGTGATATCAACGGTGTTATTACACATGATATCACGTGTGATATCACAAGTGAGGTGATATCAGAGCTTCCTCGGTTTGTTTATAAAGATGTGTGCTATCTTCAACCATAGCTTATTTAGTTTGCTGATTCAACCATAGATATTTTCAAATCCCGTTATAAAACCTATCGAAACACGCATAATGTATCCATTAAATAGAGAAATCCACCACAAGTCTAACAAAAGTATCATAACATCTCTTATTTTCAGTTGAACAACTTTTCTAATATTTCATAATATCATAAAACACAAAAATCTTCCAAAATATTTTCAAAAACACAACCATCACATTCTTAGTTGAGTATCACAACTGATAACACATACATGATGAAGAATGTAATACTTTTCATCTTCCCTACATTATTATATCACAAGAGATAAATAAGTTTCAATTACAAATATCAAAATGAAAACGTTTGAAAACGGACAAAAACGTATAGAATCGAATGAAAAACGTATAAAAACGGACAAAAACATCTCAAAAAGGACAAAAACGTATAAAACAGACAAAAATGTATAAAAACGAATGAAAACGTATGAAAACGAATAAAAACGTATAAAAACGGATGAAAACATTCGAAAGCAGATTTAAAACGTCTAAAATGGATGAAAGCGTAAAAAGCGGATGACAACGTATGAAAGCGGACAAAAGCGTATAAAAGCGGATGAAAACACATGAAAACATAAAAATACGGGCGAAAATACATGAAAACCTAAAAAGCAGACAAAAGCGTATGAAATGACCGAAAGCGTAAGAAAGCGAGAAGCGATGAAAGCGTAAAACACGTGAAAGCGTATGAAAATGGACGAAACGAAGAAAGCGAAGAAAACGTGTGAAAACGAATGAAAGCGTGAAAATGGACAAAGCGTATGAAAACAAACGAAATGCATTTAAAACGTATGAAAATGGGCGTAAAACGGCGGCGTGAAATTTAAAGCGTATGAAAACAGCAGACGGCGTATAAAGCGGATAAAACGTATGAAAGCGGACAAAAGCGGCTAAAAGCAGATTTAAACGCACGGAAGCGTCGAAACGGACGAAAACGTCGAAAGCGGATGTAAACGATGAAAGCGGATGAAAGCAGGCGAGCGTAAAAAGGGCGAAAACATATGAACACGGACGAAAACGTATAAAAGGAACCAAAACGTATGAATACGGATGAAAGCGTATGAAAGCGGAAAAAAACTTGGATAAAAAACGTGAATTTAAAATTAAAAAAAAAACAAAATAAAATGAACTTAAATGAATTTAAAGTAAAAGCGTGAATTCAAAAAAAAAAAAAAAGTGAAGTTAAAGTAAAAGCGTGAATTTAAAAAAAAAAAAATGTTAATAAATAAGAAAGACAAAAGACAAAGAAAAAGAGAAAAAAACATGACTTGTGTTTCCATATTAAATCTTGGGTTTATCCCCACCATTAGATCAAACTAGATTGATGGTAGGATTTATCTCTTGTAAGACCAAAATAAGAGTAGCGTTTGAAAATTCCTCCGCATGTTTAATGGTTTTTGTTATGCCGTATGTCACAACATCTTTTATTATTATTATTATTATTATTATTATTATTATTATTATTATTATTATTATTATTATTATTATTATTATTATTATTATTATTATTATTTAATAATAATAACTTTTATTAAAACTCATAGGATTTATGAAAAATTAGTGGGAAGCCAGAAACTAACTGGGCCCACACACTCCAAAGAATAAGAAACCAATCCTATTAAAAATATGAACCGCGACACGTGCTCCAATGTCTTGAGTCATAGAAAATCGTCGAATACGCTTTAGCAAGGTTACTGCGTCCTTCTCAAGTACGCCAAATGAAGAAAAGGAAAAGGGGAGAAACCCATATCCAATATCCGCACATTTAGCATCATATTTGACACGTTTACGTCGTGCAACATCAATGATCGCCCGCCCTGGCATAAAATCAGTCATCCCAGATTGCGTCAAGGGCGACGATCCCGTAAGATCAACACATACATCACGCCCATTATCCCACGAGTAAAGCGATTATATCGGTGGCGCGAGGATCATCCCATCTCCATAAAGCCCAATATCCACCTCCTTACGAGCGTAAATTCGGACCGAGAGCATATATCAACAAGAACATCGCAAGACAAGGTTATGCCGATGTTTAATGCCAAAATACCCGCATGCGAAACAACATATATTATTATTATTATTATTATTATTATTATTATTATTATTATTATTATTATTATTATTATTATTATTATTATTATTATTATTATTATTATTATTATTATTTTCATTTTCAAGTCGCTACATATATTAGTTATTTATTAGATTAGCATCACAGTCATGCAAAGTGTTTTATAATCTGTTTGAGTTCACGTAGGTCTAAAATAAGAGAACACCAAGGTTGCATGCAATAGGTCGATCGAGGGATGCAAGAATCGATTGGGTAATCGATCTCCCTTGTGTGGGTGAAGTCGATCGCCTAAAATCACTCCCAACTTAGTTGTGATTGCGATCGAGTTGCGGAAGTAATTGTGGGTGTATTAATAAATAAAAAGGTATATTTGTGGGTATGTTTTTTGTAGTGTAAGGTCGTCTTACTGGGACACCAAATCGCGCGAAGGTCATTTGAAGAGAAAGGCGGCGTGGCGGGGAAAATGAGGGATTGAGTCACTTCTTGAGGCAGCCTAACAACACAAAGACACAATGGTATCATTTTTATGGATCATGTTCTGTTTTTCTTCATATAGTTGTCATATATGTAATAAGAATTGTGAAATGACGTGGTTGCATAAGAGTGAGCACTTTAAATTAGAGAACACTGAAGCAAGTATGGTTACTCCTCTGGCTTAATATATTTTTTCTTTGGCTTATCTCATAATAATCAAGACTCTAAAACTCATAATGGATTGGGCGTAACATATATGTTACCTTATCGTGAGTGTAAATTGGTATCACAATTACAAGGAATGGCTATTGTGTTAACGTATATATATCTTTTGATCTTTAATAGGACCCCGTAATTAAGTTTTAAATAGCATTTATGAGTATTTATTTTTTTAGACATTTTTGTTTATAACTACATTTAAAACTTTCTTTATTAAATTGCAACGTGATAACAATAATTTTGTGTAATATATCATGTCAATGATATAAATAAGGAAAGACATTTAAATTATTGTAACAAACTTTAAATTTTATTCAATACTAGCTTATAGACCCGTGGAATCACGGGAATTTTTAACGAAATTATTCATTAAGGAGTTAGGTGTGTGAATAAATTAACAAACAACAACAAATGTAAATAGGTTCCATTACTTTTTCAAGGGAATAGTAATTAATATGTCAAAAATATGATAAACAATTTGGTTTGTAACAATTAAGAAAAAAAATGTGCATGTATCGACGTTGTCTTAAACCGGAAGATAGTCTTGGAGAGCAAAAAAAAAAAAAAATAATAATAATAAATAAATAAATAAAAAATGTAAAAGTAAGTTGTTGATAAAATATATGCAAAGTTAGAAAATGGTATAAAACATGTCGTTTATATAGTTAAGTTATATACTCTCCTAATTTCAAGAGCCAAATATGTTTGGTTAAAGACTTAAAGTTGCTATTGGTTGGTCATGATTGCTTCTAGTCTCGGTTTATGGGTTGACCCTGGTTCCATTACACGCCATACATCTTTAGGGTGCGTTTGGTATCCCACTATGGGAATGAGATTATCACTACCGTTACAAAAAAAGGATATGAATACTTGTTTTTGTGATATACTACACAACAGATCATAGATAAGTAAACATAAAGTAACTTTTTCGTGTTGGTGATAACAATATATGAAAAAATACATAGATGAGTAAGAATTAGATAATCTTGGAAGCATCACTCAACTGCATATAATCGATTAAGAAATAAGCGTTGTCCTTATTCAAACGGTGCAACCTTTGAAAGCCTCAAACTGCTTTTCCGGATTGATGCATCGATTGGCTTTACAATAGCACCAATTATTGAGGCAGTGGGTGTTCCTACAAAGACAACTTAATACAGAATATAAAGATTACAAAGAATGTATGTAGCTAATAGTCACAGATCAAAACACATAGTAAATAAAGTTGGTAAATAGCTTATTATTTTTTGAAAAGAGACTGATTGAAATTCAAAATTATAAGCACTACACAATTATCAAATTTATATTCACTGAATTATTTATAAAATAAAAAGAACCTCAGCAATGATAAATATCTTCAAATATCTATTATATACTCCTTTATTAGGCAACACTCATACACCATCCATGAGAGTTTCACTGAGTCGTCAACACGGGACATGATAGAAAAGGCTTACTAATCAAGATTTCCATCTGATGAGATGACAATTAATACAATACAATTATGAGTTTAGCTTTTGAAAATGTAGCGAATATATAACTAAGTAACTTGAAGTCTTGAACATAATCTTTAGTGGTGTTATTAACCAAAACATAATCTTGATTAAATTTAATTAGGTGAAACTGGCAATATTTTTTTTATAAAAGAGCATATAGCTTATCAATTTTGCACTTTGCTATCAAACAATACACTTAAGGTGAGTACACACCACAAGTGGAGCAAAATAACGCTTCTTTAAACGTAAAAAATTAATGATGTATCGATACCTCCTTTGAAGCCTTTTTACCACTTAAAAAATATTACTTGAACTAACATGACACAATGTACTCCAATATATATTTTTTTAGCAGGTGAAAAAAGGGTAGTTTTTAACTCGGATTATGAATACAAAGATACAACTTCTAGATATAAGTCCAAATGGGTTTGGCCAAGTCATCACCAAATTTTTGGTCCATTTCTTAAAGGTGTAAATAAAAAGTAATGCATTTACTAATATTATATAGAATATATTTTGCATAAGCAGGTTAATACTTTTTTATAATAGCAAAATAATTATTTGAACATCTTTGGGCAAACTTTACCCTTTTCTTGACATGCATCTTATCAATAAAAGTTTTTAAATTGGACCCATTTTAGAAAATGAGTACTTACTTTAGCTTGAGTATTTATTTATTTGCGGGCTCGTGTACTTAAAACATCAATATGTACTTACATACCTCAAGAGTAGGGCTTAACCCGAACACCCTGACATCCACATGAATATTAGGATTTCTAAGCCATTTAAACGATGGTTCCATAGAAGTTCCTTCTCATCTGTTGTATAAACTATCATTCCTAATTAACCATGAAACATAAAAAGTGTTAACTGCTTAGTGGGATAGTGGTAACTATACGTAATATAATTAGCAAAATTATCTTAAATCCTCTATGAACTGTTGTAGGTAGGCTGCCAATGTTAAATGAATGGAATTCAACTTCGTCAGTTGCGTCCCTTACAATATGCTCTATAGTGAGAGGTTTCATTACAAATTTTACAGTCCTGTATATAATTAAAAAAATAAAAACTTGCATAAACTTATGTAATAGACCTGATTTTAATAAAGTGATAATCTAATGTAAGTAACAAAACATAGGCCAGCCTGTATGACATGAACCTTCACCTCTTGTTAGGTGCAAGGATAATAACAGGTGACCCGAACCAAAAATTGGTTTGGGTTACCAACTACTATTAATCTTTAACCTTTGCCTCTTGTTGTACAGTGGTACCGTTAAGTCGGCATAAATGTTACGTTTACCAACTATTATATTAGGTTCACTAATATGCTTTAGACACATTAATATAAATTTTGCTATTAATATATGTGTTTACCAAAATTTTGGACAATGTGGTACCTACCATATACCACGAATACAAAAGGGCTAAAATTATGAAGTTAAAGAGTAAGTTGGCATAAATGTGTCGTTTATCAACTATTATAGCAGATCGTCAAGAAACATATTAACAGCAGCGGTAATGATGGTGATGAGAAAGTACCGCACATCTCCACGCACAATTCTTTGAGCTAACATGCCTTATATAAATTATCCCCATGTACATTAACAATAACTTTGAATTAATACATCATCAAACTGACATGAACGATAATTGTACCCAAAAATGTTTTGACGGCATAGAAATCACTTGCACACTGACGTAGAGAGAGTTACACAATCTTGACAATGTAGAGAGAGTTAAACAAAATCCGAAATAACGCGAAATATTCTATCAACCACTACAAAATACTTAGGTAAGATAAGTTTATGGGTTGCAACCTACAAAGAATTAGGCGTCTAAAGTAGTTGAGAATTAACCTTGTTTCCGTTACCCCAGACCCAGCCATGCCTATATGGTTTAGATAACAAACTAATCTTTCTTGCAGGTATTTCTTGTATAAGTTCTTGCAGGTATTTTAATAAGCAATAATAGATACGTAAAGTACTAAGCTCCAGTAAGAAGTATAATTTGTGTTTACAGACCTACAAAAAGGATTCAATAACTACTCCCCATAGCATATATTCATACTCAAATATGGATCCAACAGATATAATGTTCCCTTAGCCTAAGTATTGCAATTTATTAGCATGAAAAAAGTATTTACCTGAGTATTGTGGATCTTCATTCCTCTAGTACTTTCCACAACCCATACTTCAGCAATGCCACCTATACAAAACAATTTAGGATTTGAAAAACCATTATATAGAGAAAACTGAAAAAGAATATGAGACCGGAGTGGTTTAAGATATGATTGATTCGTGGGCTAAAAGAATTTAGTGTTGATAGTCCTACGCTTTCAGTAAGGTCTAGTAATTCCTACACAAGAAAGCAAAAACATAAATAAAGATACAATTCATGTTCCTCTATAAGGTTGATTTCACAACATAAAAAGTAAACCTGCATCGTGAATAAGTATATGTACCTCATATCGCATAATATCATGATCAATGTCATCATCTTTGCCTAAATCCGAACTTTCTGCTGGACAGCATATATTTTTCAAAACAACATATATTAATTTTGATGAATGAATTGCCAAAAATAAAAGAAAAATAAATAACCAATTCATCAAAAAACGTTTTCTTCCAATTCATAAAAGCATTTCGCCCATTTGCCCCAACCAATTTTTTTAGGGTTTTTGTAAGATGATTTCGTAATTGCCCCAAATAATTACAACTTTTTCATAAACAATCATACACATTAAAATGAATTAGAAAGAAACATTAATAACAAAATAATTGTACCGTATTTTTATTTGATGAAACTGATTGAAAGGGTTTGAACAATATGAATCAATAACCTAAATATTGAACCATAATTTATTTTAGGATGTTGATTTGAATGATGTAACTTATCAAATCATTTAGTGTGTGTTTTGAAATTAAAGTAACTTTCACTTAATTCCAATATTTTTTATACATGACCCTATATTGAAACAGGCACAACATGTGTAAAGAGCCATCTTCCTATGCTTTGTTTGTAATGAACTATGTCTTCACTTCTCATCATCAATTTCCAGCAACTCTCATATGAAGTTTTATCCTTTATTGTAATTGGTAGATGGTAGATTGTTACATGTTTATTTAAGAGTAGATAACTCTTTTTTGATCTTGCTGGCTCAGTTAAACTTTGAACTTTTAGATTTGCTTGCTATTTTTTTATAGCTTTTAAATACTATAATTACAGGTTTTAAATGTTGTTTTTACGAGGCTACCCTCAACCCGTGCGATGCACGGTCTATTGGTTGAGGGGTGATGTTTTTATCCGTAATGTTGTATATGATGGTATTTAGATACTTATTAGAGAAGTTGCATTGTATTTATTATTTAGATGGCTAATAATGTTATTATTACTTTAGTTTATATTATTTTAGTGGAATTTATATTTAGATGCCTAATAATGTTATAATTACTTTTGTATTTATATTATTTTATTTTCATTAAAAGTTTTTATTAACATAGTCTTTTCATATGTAGAATTTTAATTTGAGTAAATTACATAAGTGTTTTGTTGTTTATTTATTTGTGACTTTTGTTATTTGGAATTATATAAGGTAACATTTACTTATTAAAAGCTACTGCAGCAGTCGGTGTGGTTTATATCTGGTTAAGGATGTTATTTCGGGTCATAACTATTGGGAAAGACCCAAGGATATGTATACATGAAGGTATGCATTTGAGGTTCCTCGAAATCATTTGAGGTCTCATTTGGCTAAGGAGATTACCGTCAGATTTCTTATTTTTAAATCCAGTAAGTAAAAGAAAAGCATTTAGAACACGTTAATTTGTTTGTAGTTTCAATCTATAATACTTAATTAAAAATATTAGAAAAACCTTGTGCGTCCACGGGCATTATAATTAGTTTTACTTAAAATACTAATACCCTTTAAAATGTCAACTTGGTCAACTTGGTCTATGAATGACAACTTAAAACTACGTCTAATAAATCTTGAAACTTAAAAACACATTTAATAATGTCAACTTTTAAAACACACACGTTTTATCAATTTGTCATAATAAAATTTCGTTGCTATACGAGAATTTTTAGCTTTTTGAAAGAAGGAAACACGACTTCTAATTGTTTGATAGCATCATGAGTACGACATGAAAGATTTATAAGGCGTTAAAGAGTTAAATGTTGGATTTTAGTATGTAAGTGGGGGCAATTTGAGTTTTGGGTGGGGTCACTTTCGGAAAAAGGTCAAAATTATAGCCATGGGGGGCGCGTGCCCCCCATTCTAACATGCTAGGTCCGTCCCTGCCTATCCCATTAATTGTTTTGACATCCCATTTACCCTATATATCTACTCTATTTTGTGACCATCGACTATTTCGTTGCTATACAGGAATTTGTTTAGCTTTTTTGAAAGAAGGAAACACGAATTCTAATTGTTTGATAGCATCATGAGTACGACATGAAAGATTTATAAGACGTTAAAGAGTTAAATGTTGGATTTTAGTATGTAAGTGGGGGGCAATTTGAGTTTTTGGTGGGGGTCACTTTCGAAAAAAGGTCAAAATTATAGCCATGGGGGGCGCGTGCCCCCCATTCTAACATGCTAGGTCCGTCCCTGCCTATCCCATTAATTGTTTTGACATCCCATTTACCCTATATATCTACTCTATTTTGTGACCATCGACTGATCACCGACCATGTTCTACAATTAATCAACAAAATCTGAAGCTTTCATTTCTTTGTTTTTTAGTTGTTAGGTATGCAAAGATTTTATATTTAGTCACTTGCAAGGTATGATGATTGGTGAAGATGATCAAAGTGTGTGTTATTTATAGTTACAAAAAGAGGTGGAGAAGGGATGTTAACCGATGCAATAAGTTTGCAGGAGATATCAAGAGACACTTCATTAATTCTCTCAATGTGATTAATCTCATTAATTCTCTCAATGTGTTTAATCTTCGAAACTCATTGTAATAAATCTATCGAACTTTAAAAGCTCTTTTAAGGCTTGGTAGAAGCTCAAGACCATCGGCTTCTCTTAGCTCTATCTTAATGTTTGAGTTACTTAGATTGTAACATTAATGCTCACATTCATTGCATGAGGATATTTGGTTTGCAATGTCTTATTTGTAACGTATTTTTCTTTGTGCACAAATCCTCTTTCACATTAAATTAAGGTGCCTAAGCTTTAAGGAGTACATATATAGATATTATGATATACATGATGTGTCCTGTTTATAATAGCTACCTAGGAGTTAGACAATTCTCGGGTGTTAATGTAATTAAGGCGATATATTATTGAATTAATAGACAAATGAAAACTATTAACAATGAACTTTAAAAACTACTTCCCCAAACATATACATGTTTCGACAGAGTATAATTCTGGGTAAAGAGTTTCCACTTAAGAAACTACATGAAAAAAATAATTCTCATTGGAATCAACCCCCCTTGCACATTAAATTAAGGGGGATACACACTCTTCCAACATGGATGATGACGACGAACCCGTGCTACCATACACGTGATCGAAAGTGAACGAATGTGTACCCAATTGCACCTACAACACAACAAAACTTTAAACTGTATCCTAAAAACAAATAATTCAATTCACATAAGACATAGTATCTAAATAGTTAATATCCAAATAATCAATAATTAGTATTTAAAGATTCCATATATTATAAAATCAAATCAAACACCTTACGCTAAAATTCAAGAACCTAGGCAATTCTCCAATTTTAAACAAAATTTGCAAGAAAACCATAACAAAAAAAACATATATTATATTTTTATCATGAAAATTTGCAATTCTCCACTTCTTTTGTGCATCTTTTATGCATCATAAAAATAGGTCTAAAACCGACTTAACAAAATGAGAATTTCCATACAAAATGCTAAATTTCATTACACAATATTACATTTAATTATATAAAAATGTTAGATTAGTGCCTTTTGATAAATTTCATATAGAAAACTTGCAATTATCAAAACTCAACATCTTTGAAAAAGCATATTATAATTTATAGAAAAGAAAAGTACCCAAAACATTAATACAATTTCTTGACCATGCACCAAATTTCACAACCATTTCATCCAACGGATCTCAAATCCTTAAAAAACACACATATCAAAGTGACATTGTCCTATGATGATAATAATGAATCAACACGAGGTTTTCCATGTACAATGATGACACAATCTTCTGACTTTGAAGCTTTTCATCTTCAATAAGTGGTCATATATGTACGACCACTTTCACACAACAATCCGCAACAATATTTGTTTCCATGATCATGTGAAAGACACAACACTATTATGTTTTCTAAACTATGAATTAAGGTTAATGTTTTTTGTTTGAAGTAGTGTAATTCTTATGATCCGAAATTAGTGAGATGCCCACATCGAAGATTTTCCTTCCTTGAGCTGCGTATAAAACACACACATGGCGACCACGGATGTTAAGTCGTAATGTAGTCCATACAAATGAGTTGCGAGCGAACAAAACTACTCATTATATGTTTAAGGCATCGATACTTGAAAGTGTATAGTGTTACCTTCCATGTGTTCGGAAGCTTCGTTGCGAAGCAGTTTGTCGTTACCGATACCTAGTCGTTCAGAAGCTTAGCTTGCAATATGCATACTACATATCAGTCAATGCATAACATATATCTATTAAAACAACGAATGTCAAAAATCATAATTGCATAACTAATAAAGTTAGTTCCGCCTATGTAATAATTCACAAACTTTTACTTTTGATAATTGAAGTGAGAGACATGAATTTACCTTTTTGTTTGGTTCATAGGGATGCATGACAACACCCAAAATGTTCATGCAGAAATTGTTTTATTGGAACAAATCGAGTACCATCAGTAAGCTTTAAAGGTTCATTCACGTTCCCATACTGTGACATCCAAAGCCCATAGAAGAAGAAAAAATAGAGTCATCCCAGAATACATTGTGGCCTCTCACCTCAACTTCATTTGATTTCGTGAACTCAAGCAAGGTATCAGTTGCTTCCACCTCCAACACCACCTTTGCCACCACCTCGAATACTTGTATATATTTATACACAAAACCCTTTTTCATGTTCTCTTGTAACTGCCAAACTATATGTATTCTTGACACACTTCAATTATCCCCTTCATATACCATGCACAATTTAAGGGTGCATAACTGCAGCCCTTTCATGTTCCATAACTGCATATTTCGTTCGTAGTATTCACTATGAGTAGTTATTTCGGTATGCATAGACATGTATGTACCGTACTTTTGGTTGTGCACAACCCCCCTTGCACATTAAATTAAGGGGGATAAGCTTTAAGTATTATAGATAGTATTTATATGTTGTTTTGTTACAGCGTTTATAGGGTTGTTTGGATACGACTTTATTTCAATAAAATTAATGGGAAGAGAACCATACAAATACATATGGCAATGAATCCATAAACATTAAATGAAAGTTCATGTCATAGTCTCCCTTTTTTTATATAGTTTTACAATATCCCCAAAATCGTAAATAAAAACTACAATTGGCAACAATATCACTTTGGACATGCATAATGTCACGATAAGATTAGATCCTTTTCCACTTTCTTTCGAGTTGTTGTGAGGTTATGGTTACTCAAAAAAGAGCTAAGGACACTCGGGTGTTTATGTTGCTAAGTTCAAACTCGTGACATGGTTTCCGGACGAATGTAGCATCACAGATGCTTTGATTGTAATCCTTACTTGAACCCCTTATGGCCTTGAGGTAACACTGCATAATGAAGTGAGTTGATAATCAATCATAAGTTGCTCTTTTCCTATTTCCTTGCGATGTCTGCATACTTAATAAGTTTTCATAAAATCATTTGGTTAAGGATTACAATAATTTTGTGCAAATTACCTACATTTTGAGTGCATAATATTTGTTTTCAAACATACGAAATATAACATTATTTTCTGTTAGCCTTGATTATTTTTATTAGAAGTGATGGTCATTCACGATTAGGAACTTTGTAATGTGTATTAGATATCGTGATAGAATAGTCAACGGGCTCGGGGATTGGGCTAAGCTAATTGGGCATAAGTTATGTTAAGCTAGCCTTGTCTAGTTCGTGTAACCCAAGCCCAATCCAAGTCCATCTCAAGGCCCATGGCCAAGCCTTAGGGCATCATCTCTCTTACCTATAAATACCCCTCAAGTATGTCATTTGAGGGGTGTGCTTGAGTGTGTGTGTGTGTGTTTTCCTTTGAAGCAATATACATCTTATTGTTTTAATCTTTCTTCTCTCTACCTCTCTAAACATATACACGAATTCATATTCAAGTCACCAAGTTCTTATCTTAATCTTTCTCTTTATTTACGCATAACGTATTTGTGTTTGGTTTGTGTTGGGTTTGCTTGGTAAAGTGATAAGGTATACGTGATAAAGGGGTATAACAATTGGTATCAATCGCCTAACAATGGTTTAGGAGTGCTTGTGTTTGTTTTGAAGCTTGGTATTGTACGCGTAAAGGCTCACGTTTTTCATAGTTGTCAAGCTTAAATCTTTAATTTTTGCACTTAAAAATTCAAGATTCTTGTGGTTTAAGGTTTATTTGGTGCTAAAGTTTGAGTTTTTGCAAAAGTTAGAAGCTTTACGTGCTTTTCTTCACTTTTGAACTCGTTTTGGTTCATTGGTCATTTCTACTCGTAACTTTTCTAAGCACTTTGGGTGAAAAAGTCAACATTTTGTGTTATTGGGTGTTTTAAGGATATACGTGCAAGCGAGATCATTTGAATCGTTGGAAATTTCTTACAGTAGAAGTCAAAAGTCAAAACCCTAGTTTTCTACTCGTAACTTTTCTAAGCACTTTTGGTGAAAAATGTTAACATTTTTGTGTTATTTGAGTGTTTTAAGGCTATCTGCATGCAAGAGAAATTGGTTGAATCATGGAAATTTTTTACGAGTAGGTCAAAACCCTAGTTCTACTCGTAAGAAAGTCAACTACTCATAAGTTTTCTACTCGTAACTTTTGGTGAAGAATCTTGAACTTTAACGGTTACTCGATTGCTTCCTCACTTGGATAAGTGTGTGGAACACTTCGACTTGTGGATATCCCTTACGTGCGTGAAAGTGTAAAGGATTTTTGGTTCTTAACCATAGTTTACGCATAAGCTAAAAGCTTACGGTAACTCACGCATAACTTCAATTACGCGTAAGGTTTACGAGTAACTTTTGTCTACGCATAAGCTTAAGGTTACGCGTAAGATACTTTCACGCATAAGATCCCACGCCTAAGGAATCCTCGCCTAAGCTTCCTCGCATAAGATCCTCGCCTAAGCCATCCTACTCGTAACTACATCCTACTCGTAACCATATCCTACTCGTAACCATATCCTACTCGTAACTTCTTTGGTCTACGCCTAAGCTCTCTTTCTACGCATAAAGGTTTTAAAATATTTTTTCAAGCGCTATTCCTAAAAACATAATGGCTTGCAGTTACTTCAGACTGTAACCCGAACTTTAAAGAAAGGAAAGTGCTACGCAAAATCGATTTTCATAAATATCGAGCACTTATCCTAAAACAAATGAAGATTATTCTTCTCGAATATCTTCAAAAGATTTTCAAAATCTTCTTTTCATCTTGCATACCATTGATTCGAAATTTTTCAAAAAGATTTTTCAAAATCTCTCACATTTGGTACCAAGATAACTCCCTCTACACCCTTAATTGATTCTAAATTTTATGTATGAAAAATATGCTTTCGTTAAGGGGGAGTATAAAAGCAAAATGTTCCAAAATTCATGCTTAAATCAAATCCGTTTGTCTCTCCAAAAGATTCTAAAATGTTGTTTAATCCGTTGATATAAAAAATATCACGATTATGCTATTTTTGAGGGGGAGAAACGTGATTAAAATGTGATCAAAAAGGTTTAATGATCGTTGTTTGAATCTCAAAAGAGCTCGACTCAGTCGGAACCAATGAATTGACGAGGAATCAAAGTCAGGAAATGTACCATTTCGAGAAACTTTCTATGGACTTGACCAGGACGGGTAATAATTTCAAGCTAGTTTTCTAGTGATGTAAACGTGTCTCGAATCGGTCTAGTTCATTTAAAGTTGATCAATTCAAAAAGTGCGAACTCTACCCTCTATGTGCGATTTACGTCAAAACATATAAGCACATGTGAAGGGAGTGTTTACGAAAATATAAAACTCTGAGTGTTCCAAACATGTTTTCTATCATAAACATTTCGAGAGATTTTCATGAAAAATGGTTTTATGGCAACAATAGGACGATCATGGGTTATAAGGTGACTAAGGATAGGAAATTAGTCCTATGATCCGCCAGAGCCGGAGGGATCTACCCAAGGACATCACAAATAGTTTAGAACTAGAAGTCCTTAGGTATGATTGAAAAAGGAGTAATGTGAGAAAGGAGAAAGAAGGGGTTGAAGAATTAAAAGAAATGTAATGATAAAGGGTGAAAAGAAATAGCCTCCATATTCAACCTTAGGCGTAAACCGGGTTCAATACATATGCTACTAGTTGTCACTAGTTGACTTTGGTATAGAAGACTAAGGCGTCATGGACCCGGTGGACGACTGCACTAAAACTTCTAGCCACTCAATTCCTCTTAAAAGGATTTGTTTCATTCTCACGTGGAACCCTACATAATCTGTCGACTTTCTCTTAGAGATCGTTGGTATTGAAGAAGGAGACCCTCTCCTAGTCTCTGCTCGGAAAACCAAAATGCACTATTGAGTCTAGAGCCACGAGATTCATCAAAAGATCTCATAGGAACACATGACATGACATCGCTTGTTGTTCATCAATAAGGGCACAAGTGATATATTATAGAGTCCCACGCAGATCTTAGCAATCTGCGAACATTTATGAGAAGTTTCACATCCGTAATCTTGGTGATTGAATGGAAACTCTGCCGGGGTCAACATCAGCGACCACGACGGCGAGTCACCGGTAATTCTCCGTGGATTACGCTTAGTGTGTCTCAAGCGGTCTGATCGTGGGGTGATGCTTGATTGTACCTCGACTCATCCGAATAGATGTACTTGTATATCGCGTTATCTCACTTGTGGGACTCTGTTCGAGAGCGGCCTTTGTGAGAATTAGAGATGTGTTTTCACACTATGCTGTTAACACCCTCGAAATTCAAACTTATAAGTGCCGGAATCCGCTTATTACTAACCTGTTTTTATGTTTTCCTCTTATGGAAGCTCCGGAGCGGATGGATCGTGCAGATTATTCACATGCTCATACCAACAACACATGAAAGTTCTCATCAAAATCAAAGGCTACTCAAAGTTAAAGATTATTCTTCGTCAATGTCAAAGAATCTCAAAGTGTAAAGACTCGAGAACTTCATCATTGGAAACTCAAAGTCAAATAGAAGTGTGAGCATGGTGGAGAAAGGCGTGGAGACATCTAACCAACGAAGTTGACAACGGCAGACAACCACATTAACTGATCACAAAGCATGAAGGAACAAAGAATTAAGACTATTCTATATCTACTCACAAAGTTCAAGCTCAAAAGATTAAAGACCTATTCAAGTGGAGCATCTTTTGAATGACCACCCTTAGGGGAGATTGTTAGCCTTGATTATTTTTATTAGAAGTGATGGTCATTCACGATTAGGAACTTTGTAATGTGTATTAGATATCGTGATAGAATAGTCAGCGGGCTCGTGGATTGGGCTAAGCTAATTGGGCATAAGTTATGTTAAGCTAGCCTTGTCTAGTTCGTGTAACCCAAGCCCAATCCAAGTCCATCTCAAGGCCCATGGCCAAGCCTTAGGGCATCATCTCTTACCTATAAATACCCTCAAGTATGTCATTTGAGGGTGTGCTTGTGTGTGTGTGTGTGTTTTCCTTTGAAGCAATATACATCTTATTGTTTTCATCTTTCTTCTCTCTACCTCTCTAAACATATACACGAATTCATATTCAAGTCACCAAGTTCTTATCTTAATCTTTCTCTTTATTTACGCATAACGTATTTGTGTTTGGTTTGTGTTGGGTTTGCTTGGTAAAGTGATAAGGTATACGTTATAAAGGGGTATAACATTTTCAAACTATATTATTCTGGTACAAGGCAGTGAAGTAACTAACTAAAAAAGAAACCATCTAGATAAACAGTATATATGTTGTACCATTAACTAAATAGATAACCATTCGATTTCCAGAAGAGGAAATATATCCATACAAGACCAAAATAAACAATACTCTTCAAGAATGTTAAGTAAGACGACAAACATTCATTATTAGTATGTTTGGCAAAATAAAAAACATATATGTGACAAGACCAAATAGCAGTTGTGTAACATTATTTTCAAACTATATTATTCTGGTACAAGGCAGTGAAGTAACTAACTAAAAAAGAAACCATCTAGATAAACAGTATATATGTTGTACCATTAACTAAATAGATAACCATTTGATTTCCAGAAGGGGAAATATATCCATAACAAGACCAAAATAAACAGTACTCTTCAAGAATGTTAAGTAAGACGACAAACATTCATTATTAATATGTTTGGCAAAAAAAAAAATATACGTGACAAGACCAAATAGAAGTTGTGACACACCAATATCAGCAAAACTTCCATCTTGCAACAACTTCAACACATATCAAACATGGGTATCATGACCGGACCTCTTTCGCAATGACAATCAACAAAAGTTAGTGATAATCTCTCGGGCAAGTCGGTTTATATTTTCCACGAACTGTTTTAACACATGGTCAACTCTTGTGTTAGGAGCAAAAAAGGATTGAAGATGATTATTCGTGACGAAGATGGAAATCTCACTAATACCACCACCAAAGTGGTCTACAAAAAAATATTACACATTTTTTTATCACATTTTTATCACATCTACATGTACACGTATCTCGGATTAATAGAAATAATGTATTGAAGATTTTATTTTTTGGATTTTTTGACTATTGTATTTCATGTAACATATGTTTGACAATTACCAACTGTATACTTTATGTTTTTTTTATGAATATAACTTCATAATACACAATATTATTTACTACTTTTTTTACGTTACTTTAAAATACCCGTGAATTTCACGGGTCTTTTAGCTAATTCAAAATAAAAGAAAAACTTGCAATGCAACAAATTCTTGTTGTGTAAACTTATGTCGTAAAAACAAGAAAGAAACTTACTCGGAACACAATGGATCACCTAGAAAGAGCAATTCGGCTTCCTTTTTTAATTAATAACACATGTGAAATCAATAGCCACGACTACAACTTATAGACACCCCACATAATCAGCACTTACAACCACATACAAGAAGTTACACCACATGATACTTATTAGGGCAAATCACCTGAAAATGTACTTAACTTGCCACTTTTTCTCGTTGTATGCATCATTTTTTTTTTCACATTCCTTCACTAAACCTGCATTGTTAGTCCCTTGTGTGTACCCGTTATCTGCAAAGCCTGCATCGTTATTCCTTTATACTAACGGCCGTTAATAAATTACTTAAAATTTGGTTATGTTACGCTAAACTTGCATAGTTGGTCCTTTATGCTAACGACTGTTAATAAATAACTTAAAATTTGGTTTTCTTACGTTTTCGTCCGTTTTTGCACGTTTTCGTTCGTTTTTGCACGTCTTCTTTCGTTTTTCCACGTTTTTGTCCGTTTTACACGTTTTCATCTGTCTTTAAACGTTTTCGTCCGTTTTTACACGTTTTCTTCCATTTTTACACGTTTTCGTTTGTTTTTGCACATTTTCATTCGTTTTTACATGTTTTCGTTTGTTTTTACACGTTTTTGTTCGTTTTTGCACGTTTTCGTTCGTTTTTCCACGTTTTATGCATTTTATCGTTTTCATTCGTTTTGCGTTTTAAATACATTTTCCACGTTTTGTTTGTTTTGCGCGTTTTCGTTCGTTTTACGTTTTCGTTTGTTTTTACACGTCTTTGTCCGTTTTTGCATGTTTTCGTCCGTTTCCACGTTTTTTTCTATTTTATACGTTTTCATCCATCTTTACACGGTTTCGTTTGTTTTTTCACGTTTTTGTCCGTTTTCCCCGGTTTCGTTCGTTTTACGTTTTCATTTGTTTTGCACGTTTTGTCCGTTTTACGTTTCGTTTGTTTTGCATGTTTTCGTTCGTTTTCCACGTTTTTATACATTTTATCGTTTCATCCGTCTTTACGATTTCGTCCGTTTTACATGTTTTAAATGCATTTTAGACGTTTTCCTTTGTTTTTGCACAATTTTCATCCGTTTTTCCACGTTTTCGTTTGTTTTCGCACGTTTTCATTCGTTTTAACACATTTTCATTTGTTTTGACACGTTTTCATCCGTTTTAACAAGTTTTCATCTGTTTTAACACCTTTTCGTCTGTTTTAACACGTTTTCGTCCGTTTTAACACGTTTTCGTCTATTTTTGCATGTTTTCGTCCGTTTTTGCACGTTTTCGTTCGTTTTACACGTTTTCTGTTGTTTTTACACGTTTTCATCTATTTTAACACGTTTTCATTTGTTTTGCATGTTTTTTCGTCCGTTTTTACACGATTTCGTACGTTTTTGTTCGTTTTTGCACGTTTTTACACGATTTCATACTTTTTCGTCCATTTTTATACGTTTTCATCCGTTTTACATGTTTTTCGTACGTGCTCGTTGACTAAAGTACATGCTTGTTTACTTAAATACATTGCTTGCTTTTACATACGGAAAAAAGTGTAAAGCGAACAAAATGTGTAAAAGCAAAAACGTGTAACGCGTCGTAAACGACGAAAACATGCAAAACGAGCGAAATGTGTAAAATGGACGAAAACATGTAAAACCAATGAAAACAGCAAAAGCGGACGAAAATGTTTAAAATCGACGGCGTGTAAAGCGGACTAAAACAAGCGGCGTGTGAAAGCGAGCTAAAACTTGCAAAACAAGCGAAATTTGTAAAATGGACGGCGTAAAACGGACGTGGCGTGTAAGGCGGATGGCGATAAAATGTAAAATGGGCGGCGTGTAAAACAAGCGAAAACATGTAAAAGCGAGCGAAACGTGCAAAACAATTGAAAACATGGAAAAGCGGACGGCGCAAAACAAGCGGCGTGTAAAGACGGATGACAACGTATAAAGCAGAACAAAAATGTGGAAAAGCGGACGGCGTGCAAAATGAATGGCGTGTAAAACAAGCGAAAACATGTAAAACGAGCAACGTGCAAAAACGGACGAAAGCGTGTAAAAACGGAAGAAACATGTAAAAACGGATGAAAATGTGTAAAGACAGATGAAAACGTATAAAAACAGGCAAAAACGTGAAAAACGGACGAAAAAGTGCAAAAACGAACAAAAACATGTAAAAAGCAAATTTTAAGTTATTTATTAACAATCGTTATTATAAAGTACCAACGATGCTAGTTTAGCGTAACATAACTTAATTTTAAGTTATTTATTAACGGCCGTTAGTATAAAAGGACTAACGATGCAGGCTTTGCAGGTAACGGGTACACACAAAGAACTAACGATGCAGGTTTAGTGATAGAATGTGAAAAAAATAGATAGATGCATACAATGAGAAAAAGTGACAAGTTAAGTACATTTTCAAGTGATTTGCCCTACTTATTAACGATTGTTAAATTCTCAAACAACATACAACGACACAGCAACATCTGTAACAAGAAACCTTTTTTCTTTTTTCTTTTTTTTTTTACAAACAAAACTCATAGAACCAACAGCTAATACCCTAACTTATATGAAACATACAAAACAACGCATAAGACTCTAATGGATATCTGGAAACACTTGTTTTGCAACACCAAAAAAATACCTAACACGAATATACTGAATTTTGTAGATACATCTTGCTGACCCCTATTGTATTTTGCACAGTTCCAAGGATTACTTCCTCGTTTAAACAATAAGCCAGCTTCAAAACAAAGTGATTTTAAACAACAATATTTTCATGCAATATAAACCACATATGACAAGTGTTTCCATATTTTTTTTAGCGTAGAAATAGCACTGAATCTGAAACGAACCATCTTTCGACAAAAGTTTTCACAGCTGTTACACATTGACTGAAACGGTTTGTAATAAGCAGACTAACAGGAAGCAACATATAAAATCCCATGTTCCAATCATCTCGCGTTCCGTAACCCGTGTGATCACATAGCAGATCCTGACCAATATCAGCAAGCACTTGTTTTGCACAACCCAAAAATAGCTCATAAGATCAAAGAACCTAAAAAATTGTAGAAACAAAATTGCTTTCCACAACAAACAAAAAACATAAGAGCTCAACCCAAAGCTTAGCATATAAAATCAGGACATATAACCACATATCAAGTAACAACATATAATATACCAAGCTACTACTGTTTCGCACTCCATCACTCACATGTTCACATATAAAATAGCGAAGAACGAAACCATCCGATATTTGATAATGCAAAACACGTGTAAAACATGCAATTAGCACAGACTTTGATAATGTCTTTACATAAACCATGAATTAGTAACCACACTTGGTAAATGCCACCATATTTTCTGAACAAAGAAACATCCATGGAGCTGAAACGAGCCGACTTTCAATAAAAGAGTTCATAATTACTAAACATTTCCCGAAACGATTGTTATGAAACAAACTTATAGGAACCAACATATAAGACCCAAAAAAACAAACAAACACAACTATCTTGCAAAACCATAAAAAAAAAAAAAAAAAAAAAAAAAAAGCCCAATTCAAACCTAAGCATATTAAATTAGCATATATGACCACATATATCAAAGCAGCATATAATATACCAAGTTACTAATATTTCACGCTTCATAACTAACAGTACCACATATAAAACTGTAAAGAATGCACCTATCCAATTTCTGATAATGCAAGACAGATAGAAAACATGCAGCTATTGCACACATTTAAATCATGAACTGGTAACCCTAACAAAAATTAAGTAAACAAATAACACTAAACTTAATCAAGCCCACCAACAAAAATTCTTTTGCACAGCCAACAAAAACATAAAAGTCTAATCCAAATCAAAGCATATAAATTCAGCACACATGACCACATATCAAGCAACAACACATAATATACCAAACTACCACTATTTCGCCATCCATAACTTTTGTTACCAAATATAAGATTGTAAAGAATGAAATCATCCAAATTCTGAAAATGCAAGACAGAGGCAAAACATGCAATTAGTACACACTTTTAAATCATGAACTGATAACCCTTTCATACTTATCTCAGATAACCAACAATTGTTTTCTGATCAAGCCCAACAAAGAAACCTCGTCAGTTTTCAAAATTTACGTAGATATACAATAAAAATTTAAATGTTTAGGATAAAATTTATACCTTTTTACCATGTGAAGCAATGCATCTGGAATCAATAACATGCAAAACATCCAAAGCTTAAGGAGAACCAAACAGTAGTTTGAACCTAAAACAGTCTAATAAAATCATATTAAAAAAACTCATAAGCAAACTAAATCAGATAAAAATGTTGGGATATAGAAAGTCAAAGTACTGCTAAAGAAGAAAGTCATAGTACTGCTCATTCATCAAAGTACTGCAAGGATAAAGGATTGCTATGCAAATCGTTAAGGATTATTATGTAATTCTAGTATGTTCTCAGTTTAGTTTAGTATTACTTGTCGTACAAGGAATAGAGTTGTAAACCGACTAGGGTTATCCTTATGCCTATAAAAAGACCCCTAGATTGGCATTAGACGTACGTGCAATATTAGAGAATATTAGAGTTTACAAAGTTCGATATTAGAGCTGTTAGGGATTGTTAGAGAATCTGTGTATTAAGCAGGTTCTAAGTATTAATAAAATCGTTGAAGTTAAAGTTAATTCTTCTTAGCTTTATTGAAGTAAATTCCGCATACTTAATAGAGTTAATTCAGTGTTTCATTGTTAGTGACTTAGGATTTATCTGAGGTTGCTAAGCCCTTACAAGCTACATAAAGTTAGTTTGGTTAGAGTATATCAATCCAACAAGTGGTATCGGATCTTGTGTGGAAACTCGATTAAGAAGAAACCCTTAAACCGATTTAACAACAAACCCTAAAGATGTCATTGTTGCACCACCCCATCCATCACCTCACTCGAATTCCTATCATCAAGAAGGAGAATATGATCTATGGAGTATGAAGATGAGGCAAGACATTGCTATTACGGACCATGCACTATGGAATGTAATTGTCAATAGTAATGAAGTTGTTGCAGAACACGTAGAAGTTCTAGACAACCTAAACCCCTAAGGTTGTCTTACCGCAGCACTCTGTAAGAAATCAAGAAAAGGCTCTCAACATACTCATGCGCTATTCACGATGGTCACCTACTCAATTTTCATGATGCTAAGGATGCAAAACAACTATGGGCTACACTCAAGACAAGATTTGGAGGTAATGATGCTTCCAAGAAGATGCATGAAATCTGTTGAGGCAATAGTTTGAAACATTCACTGTTGGTGAAAGAGAAGGTCTTGATGCTGCATATGACATATTCCAAAATCTTCTTAGTATGCTGGAGTTATACAAAGCGAGGTATCTGTTGAAGATGCCAATATGAAGTTCTTAAAGAGTTTGCCATCCACATGGCATGTGATTGCTACTATGATCAGAGGACAACCTGGTTTAGATGTTATGGACTTTGATGATCTTTACAACCATTTGAAGGTGTATGAGCATGAGATGAATGGCCAAACAAGTTCAAAATCTCACAGTATTGCTTTTGTGTCGTGCGAAAGAGGCGGTACTTCCACTAAAAGTCGCTTATTCTACTCAAAATCTTGTTGCTCAAATCACATTACCTATCCTACCCCCACTTCATCACCAACAAACACCATCCATTCTGATGAAGTCGTATGCTCATTCTTTGCTCATCAAGCCACTCTACCTGTTACTTATGAAGAAGATTTGTCACAAATTGAAGAGGATGCTCTTGAAGAAATTGATATAAGGTGGCAAGTTGCTATGATCACTGCAAGAATCAAGAAGTTCATGAAGAAAACATGAAGAGGCATTGAATTCAAGCCTAAGCAGGGTATAACTTTTGACAAGACCAAGATTGAATGCTTCAATTGTCAAAGAACTGGACACTTTGCAAGAGAAGGCAAGTTTGCTAAATATCAGGCAAATAGAATGACTGAGAAACCCAAGCTTGAACTAAAGAAAATCCCTATTACTGAAACAAAAGCTTTGGTTTCTCAAGAAAATCTATCGAGGTTTAATGGAGTCTTGAATTTGATGATGAACCGGTAACCTCTTGTATGATTGCGATGGAAGATTTTGATTGGAGCACAACCTTTGATGAGGAACACGGATCTGCTTTGCTTTGGAATCTAGAGATGGCCTATGAAGCTTTGATTGGAGCATGGAATGTGAAGAGGAACACATTACGCTTGCTATGGTAGCTACTTCACCAAGTTCACCCCTATCTACGAGGTATGCTCTAAGTGTCATCATTTTTATCAAAAGTGCTTATGATTATGTAGCGAAAGAGATAATTATAGTAGGGCTAGGTCTGAGGTAGCTGGTTATCAAATAACCTTAGAGTCTATGGAAGCCAAAATAATAACTCATGAAAATAATGAAATGGCTTGGGCAGAAAAGTATGAACAACAGGATTATCAGTTAAAATTAAGTGAATGGAACTTAGGATGTAAGATTTCTGAGATTGAAAAGCTGACTAAGGAAAGGGATGAATTGCTAGAAAAGTTTGATGCTTGGGGAAAATCTGGCCTTTCACATGTTAGTTTTGTTGAAAAACATAAAAGAGTACACATTAAAACTGGCCTAGGTTTTGGTATGGATTTTAGTAGCATAGAAGAGAACCCACCTAGTGATCAGGAACAACTTGATTCTGAGGATATACTAACTAGTGATGATGAACTTATTAACTATGTAGATAATATATCTAGTAATGAGGAATCTATTAGTCAAACACCTCCTGAATTTAAGAAAGACAATGGTTATCATGCAGTCCCCCACCAACTGGTAGTTTTCAACCAACTAGGATAGATGTTTCTTGTTTTGGAGTAGACAATTTAGAGTTTAGGAAGAAGCTTACTGGTCAATCTAGTTCTGAAACTCCAAAAGAAACAGTTGAGAAACCCAAGAATGATAATGGTAAGAGTCAAGCAGTACCTTCAACTCAAAGTACTGCTACACGTTCAGCAGTACCTTCAAGAAAACCTTTTCAAAATATTGCTAAACCTTTTTGGGATAATTTTGGTCAAAACAATTTTCATCATTCACCATGTCATTCACCAAAAAGACAGGATAGTTTTAATCATAGAACTAAAGGAAGATTTTTTGGGAGTATGGGTCAAAAATTGTGTTTTGTTTGTTATAGTCCTGATCATTTGATTAAGGACTGTGACTTTCACTCAGATTACTTAAGTAAATTGATAAGGTTTTAAAATGTACCTTTTTTAGGGATCGTTTAAGCTCTTATTTGATCACTTTTGTATCCGTTATTACTTAATATCGTTCCTTTTCACTTTTAGGTATCTTGAAGGCAAAATCTGGAATGACACATATTCGAACGAAAAGCGCGAATATCTGAAGAAAATGGCCAAAGTCAAGAATCGAGACACTCAGCTTCTTTGGGCCGAAGATGGCGTCGGGCATAAAAGCAGTGGCCATTGGACCACTTTTGTGGCGCGCAGAGCCAAATTGCTTATTTTCAAGTGGCGACTTGAGTTTTAAAAGAGTAGGCGTCGCAACTCGGGCGGCCTAGATTTGATCCGAGACGACGTCGAGGCGAAGGGGCGGCATCACAAGCATAAGGTGGCGCCGTCGCCAAGACTAATGTGGCCAAGACAAAACCCTAATGGCGGCGACCGGCGGCGTCACAAATCATAAAGTGGCGCCGTCGCATTTGTAATCTTATATATAGAATCCGAATTTTTAGGTTTGGTGTGTAGTCTTTTGGAGAAAAACCTAAACCGAACCAAGGCTGTCTTGTCACGGTATTTTAGGGTTCCATACCTATCTTACATCAAGATAAGTGTTTTACTTCATTAATTCAATTATGTCTTCAATTAATTGTGTGTATGCTTGCATGTTTTCCATGTCCGACTAATTTACTTGTGTGTTTGCTTAGGGAATATGAAACTTAATTATTGAATATTGATTGGTTGTCTCATATCTTAAGTGTTAATGATCTAGTATTGCGATAGATCATCCGTTGTGTAGTTAATGCTTGATTAATCTTTGTTGAACCTTAGCTTATAGTACCTAGAGTCATTGTAGGCTAAACCATCCGAAGAGTACCTTAGTGTTAAGTTTATAAATCCTAGAGATTTTGTGGCGATAACCTTTGGTAGTTTCAAAGAGTTAGGGATAAGCGCATACCCTACGACCTTAGACACACAACGCGATTAAGAATAAGGGCGTGACAATTCAACCATCGGTGGGAGATAATTAAGGAGTAATAAAACCTAAGTAAACACATCTTTAAATCATCATACGAGCACACAATAATTAGACATAGACTACATACACCTTTGATTAGATAATTAGGCGAATAGAGTAATCGGTGAAATACCAACCCCAAATCAATACCCGAAATCATGCCTTTCCATTTCCTAAAAACATAAAAGATAAAAATAATTTTCCTCAACCCTAACCTTAGCGTAGTAACTTCTCACTAGCATTCCTATTCCCCAGAGAACGATATCAATACCGTGGCTTACCCTAATACTATACTACAATGATTAGGTTCCTTTGCTAGGGTGTTGAAAAACTTCTTTCGACGAAAGGAAGTTCCTTTGACCCGAGCGGCAGCGTGTGGCGTTATCAAGTTTTGGCGCGCTGCGGGAATAGAATAGCTAGTTAGGAGTCCACCTCGTTTAGGTTCCCTTGCTTGATTCCTATCAAGTAAATTTTTTCCAATTTTTTTAGCTTCCTCGTAGTCTATCCCCCTTCTTCATGACCTTTGTTAGTAACCCCATCACTTTTCATCATGGAAGGTGATAACCAACCACCATTCATCAACCTACCACCAAATGACCCGCCAAGAGGCCATACTCTTGGTGAATACTCGAGACCAAGCCACCTAGGCTATAGGAACACCATTGAGCTTCCCGACCAAGCCCAAACTATGGCCCTGCGATCCGACACCATCCGGTTGGTGCAAAATGGATGTGCATTCCATGGACTTCGTTCCGAAGATCCTAATCAGCATCTTAAGGATTTCCTTAAAATTGTCGATTCCGTCGACCTCGATGCTACTACTCGGGAGACCACGAGTTTGCGTCTCTTCCAATTATCTCTATGGGACCAAGCTAGTAATTGGCTTGAGCGACTTCCCGCCGGCTCCATCTCAAGTTGGGATGATCTCACCTCTCGCTTCCTTGCTCAATTTTTCCACGGGAGAACCACTAAGCTTAGGAATGATATCTTGATGTTCCAACAACATCAAGGTGAATCTCTCTGAAGCATGGACTCGATTCAAGGACTTACTCCATAAAGTCCCTCATCACGGCATTGATCTTTGCCTTCAAGTACAACTCTTCTTTGATCATGTCAACTTCCCCACCAAGCGATCCATTGACCAAGCGGCGGTGGAAAACTTAGTGACCTCACGCGGAAGAATCATGGGGTATAATAGGGACCTTGCTCTCTATGACAACGAAAGTTGGAATGACCCCCGTGAGTTGCCCAAAACCGTTAAGGCAATCTCCTTGCCTCCCATTGACTCACAACCTTCCGACCGTAGGATGCTCGAGCTTGAAGATCAAGTTAAATTCCTAATGAGCTCCTATGAAAATCCTAAGTCTTCACACCATGTGAACAAAGTTTCTTCCTTGTGTGAGCCGTGTAGTAACATGCGCACTTGCACCAAATTCCCCGAACAAGCTTCCGTTGACTACGCCTCCTCGCGTAATAATGGAACGGGAGGAAGATTCCCTAGAACACCCGGACCTAGGACTTTTAATGACGCTCGAGAAGCATGGAAGGGCAAACCCGACTTTTATCGGGGACAAACCAAAGAATTCACATCCAATGATTTTTCATTTCCCCCATCTCACGGCCCTAACCAACAAAACATTGAGGGGATGTTGTAACACCTAGTCGCATCCCAAGAAGCTCAAATAGCTAAGCTCTCGGACCGTTTTAACCAACAACAAGCCGAGATGGATAGGAAGATAGATAACCTCTTGAAAGTCATGACCAATAGTGATAGGAAGGTTAATGCTATCTCAACTCCCGAACCTTCCGGTGTAGAGATTAAGGACCCAAGTAAGCTAGCCAAGCACGTTCAATTCGTCAATACCATCACCTTAGCAAAACCTAATAGAACAAATGACGATGCGAAACATGAAACGATACTTGAGGTTAGTGAAACACCTAGGAATGGAACAACCAAGGAAGAAGATGAAGTAGACAATGACTATTTCAATAAGTTTCCTATGGAAGAAGAACTATCTCGCCACCCTCACTTAGTGCGTGACCTCCGTCACATGTATGTTAGGAGAAGCCCTAGGATCAAGTTTGGGAACCCTTGGAATCTTAACATACCATGTTGCATAGGACACCTTTTCGTGGCAAAGGCCTACATTGACCGCAAGTCCCCAATAAACATAATGACTAGCACATACTATAATTAGGTAATGAAGAAGCCTATCCCAACTAGGCAAGATCCCGATAATCCTAGGGTTAGTTGCAATTTTCTTGGTAGAGTTAAGAGATTGCCCGTCTATGTAGGTAGTTTCATGTTTCCTACAGATTTCATAATAGTGGATGATATTAGTATGACCATAGATCCTAGTTTGTCCCACGTTATTCTAGGGAAACCTTTCTTATAGAACACCGGGATGACTTATGATCCCTCGTCAGGAATAGTGCAATTCAAGGATGAGACCGATGATGTAGCCTACCAAATGCCGTTTAAGATTGAGAAATTTTCATCACTCTCCAATGATGAAAAGGAACTTAAAATATCGGTCTACTATAGGAATGAGAAGGATAAGGAGAAAGGAGTGGATTATGTTATGGCCAAGATTTTTGGTTTCTATAAGGATTGCTTGAACTTAGGACCGGAATATAGAACTGAGTGGGGAGAGGACAAACTCTTAGAAAGGTGCATCATAGGGCACTTTTACAATATGGAATCCCCAACTAGAGACCGTCATGAGGAAGTAGGTGACGGTAATGAAGTTACGTAGGGGCACGACTTCGAGTCTAGCTACAAGACTCATAAATAAAGAAAAGCGCTTCGTGGGAGGCAACCCATGCAATTTGTTTGCTTGTTTGTGTCGTGTATCTTTTATTGATTGTTTATTCTCATGTTTAAATTTGTAAAAATGCTTTATTTTGTCTTTAACCTCGTCTTAATTACATATAAAGGTATTTTACATAAAGGATAAGTGTAGGGAGGATTACACACGTTTTCAAAAGAAACGTAAACATGAAAATTACAATTAATTAAAACATATACATGTGTGTTTTTTCGAGTCAAATGCTTGTATCGAGTCATAATGGATGTTTTGCGGAAATTTTCGATTCTAAAGATGTAAATTTTCGAATTTTTTCGAAAAATCGAGACCGGTTTTGTCGGGATAACTGGCGTCGAGATCGCAACTGACGGCATCGGGAAGGAGCAAAACAAGCGATTACTTTTTCTCGTTTTCGAGCTACTTATAAATTTTGGAATTTTCGGTCTTAATTTTCCGAAATTATGTAAACATCCATTCCACAAGCATTATATCCTAGTTTAGTAGAGTCCTATATATATTATTACCGCCGATTTTACGAAGGTTTCGTTTGTTTTCTTCAAGTGTCCAAGAAGAAGATACATAAGATGAGAAGGAGCTTTTAACGTAAGCGTTCTTCTTGAAGAAAGATGTAACCACCACTTTACGGATCCTACCGAGCTAATCGGGGAGTATTAGTTTCTTTCATTTTTCATTACCTTCCATTATCATAACTTTGATACTTTCCGGGAACATTGGGGACAATGTTCAGTTTAAGTGTAGGGAAGGAAAATAAAACGGGAACTTTGAAACTATGCTTATCCTTGATTATTTGCTTTGTCCAATTGCATTTGTGTAATAAATCATGAGAAAATGTCGGTTAGGGTAATTTTGGCACCAAATTTAAAAATTTTCATGACATATAAGAGTGGGCCATTAGTCTTAATAAAGCGTCTCATGGATAGGAAATTGCATGACTAGCACAAAAACCCTTTACCACCTAAATTCCACCCATAATTTGAGGATCACCCTTAGATTAGTAGGAATTGAAGCATTCATCTTTAATGCTTAGAGTGTGAACCGGTAGTATAATAGATTCTAGAACTTGTTTTGTGATGCATCCCGAGATCGCTAGTAAGACTACACTTGTGTAGTTAGGAATAACTAAATGATAAGAGGCATTAGGATAACCCTTGTTCGATACCGTAATATAATTACTTCTTCCACATCGGTTGAGTAATTCCCCGCACCTTTGCGTTGTACTCATTTTAGTACCACGATACCCCTAGGTAACCCCTCGAGCCTATCCTTTCGCGGTTCTCATGATGTTTCGGTTTTACGGAATATCAATGAAGAGCATTGTTTACACCCACCCCAAATGTACACCCAAATCGCCTTAGCCTACCTTGTATGCACTCACTTTTAGTGCATTATTGTTATCACACTAAACCCTTAGTTCAATTATCTAGTTGCTTGCATAAGTTGCTAAGTCGAGTCATATCCTTTGTACAGTTTTGGGATGATTGGGACTCATGGGAAAAGTTAAAGTTTGTGAAATGACGGAAGGGGGCGTTAAATTCAAATTCCCTTTATTTGCATAATAATGTACTCAAGTGTTTTGATCTTTCCAATTCGGGTCATATTAGTGTTAGAGTAATAAAAACTCAAGTGTAGGGATGTGCCTATAAATCCCTATCATTTTGATGTTATCGTAGAGGATGGTAGAGTAAAAGTGTATGGAAAAAAAATTTAAAAAAAAAAAAAAGAAAAAGAAATAGAAAAAAATAAGAGTGTTGAAAAAAAAAAAAAAAAAAAAAAAAAAACTTACGGGCTACCATCCTACATCTATCTTTAAATTTAGGGAAAATTAGTGAAATAGACCCATGGCATACTGTTGCATATCACTTTATGGACCACGCTTTTTTGCGTTACGGAAATGGACTTGTTGCCCAGCGACTTTATTGTAACCAACCATATGGTGCCACGTGTCCGACAAAGGTATGACATAAGTACATATTTTGACCGTATTTGTCATGTATTGTAAGGTATTGTTTTTTGGGCAACCAAAATGTATTTTCGGGTAACTATATATTATTGGGCAACTTGTATTTATACACGAGGATAATATGGTCAATTTACAATGGCTGTATATAAAAGTAATATTAATAAATCGGACACGTACTCACACACCATCACGCGCACACACACACAATCAAACATCTTCTACTACAATTTAATGACTTCTACAATTAAACATTTTCTTCTAGATCACGCGTACACACTCGCAAACCACAACTTATTCACGAACCTCTAACCCCTAATTAATTTCTTTGTATAATTACGTATGACAAAATTAAAGTTGTACAATTGTAAAATCATGATTCGTTCTACATTGAAGTTCTTTGCGGATATTAAACTCTGTTTGTCAAAGAACGAAACCGGAAAGGTTGTTCGGAGAGCGATTTGGTCCATGGTTGGACATAAAGTCGTGCGAGAATACCGCCTTCTAATGCATTATGTTTTGCAACACGGTATATGTTTCTAACATATCCTCGATTCCCTCACTAACATTCCAAATAGGGAGCATTCGTTAAGGTTTGGTCGGAAAGAATTTTGTCGATAATAGGGTTTCGATTTGGCAAAGTTTCAAAAGCGAAAAAATGATCTAGCGCTTTCTGTGATCGTGTATTTCCTGAAAAAAAGAGTAACGGTATAACAAATGTACATGCCATTGATCTTTTGGAACTTGTTAATGATTCAAAAAAGGATGGAAAAAGGTGGTTATCGCTTTCTGATGAGGATGCTGATAACGCTACACGCGTCGTTCGGGGTCAAAGGAACTTCCTTTTCGTTGTGAAAGTTTTATAACACCCTAGGCAGTGAACCTAATCGTTGTAGTGTAGTATAAGGGTAAGCCACGGGTATTGATATCGTTCTCTAGGGAATAGTGTCGTTAGGCTGAAGTGTATGTCGATTTAAGTCTAAAGGTGAGGATGATTATTTTGTATTTTTATATTTTATGAATCTCGGTTTTGGAGGGAGGGTGGAATTAGTTGCTAGTCAACTATCCCAAAAGATACTAACTAAATTATGGGTCTACCAAGAGCGTGAGCGTATCTACTTATGATGTATTACTCCTTGCTAGCTATCCAATTCTACCTCTTGAATTGTCACGTCCTATTGATGGTTGAATTGTCACGTCCTTATTCTTAACGCGTTGTGTTTTCTAAGGTCGTGGGTGTGCATTCCCTAACTCTTTGAAGTCACCTTTAAGTGTAGTAAGCGAAATCCACTAAGTCATTCATAAACTAACTTTGAGGTTATCTTTGGGTTTAGTAAGCGAAATCCACTAATTCATTCATAAACTATCCAAGATTTATCAAGTATTAAACACAACGATAGCTAGTCGCACTCCTAAGCCAATTACAATTAAGATAAGAGACAACCAATCAAACAAGAGGCGGTGGGATGCAAGAATTATAAACTAAACCAATTAGACTCATTGAAATTGTCACACCCCTAATGATGAAGATAGACACAAGCATCACTAAGAAATCAATAAGATCTAATTAATTACATACAAGTTTCATACAATCATAAGCAAACACAAGGTAAATTAGCCAAGCATAATTAATGAAGAGCAAGCAACAATCATAATTGAAGACATACCATAGGATTGGATTAATGATAACGCTACACGCGTCGTTCGGGGTCAAAGGAACTTCCTTTTCTTCGAGCAAGTTTTATAACACCCTAAGCGTTGAACCTAATCGTTGTAGTGTAGTAATTAGGGTAAGCACGGGTATTGATATCGTTCTCTAGGGAATAGGAATGCTAGTAGGGAGTTACTACGCTAAGGTTAAGGTTGAAGAAGATTATTTTTATCTTTTATATTTTATGAAAATGGAAAGGTCACGAATCTCGGTATTGGATTTGGGGGTTGGTATTTCTACCGATTACTCTACTATTATCTAATTATCTAAACTAAGGTTGTGGGAGTCTATGTCTAATTAATGTGCTCGTATGATAGTTTAAAGATGTGTTTACTTAGTTTGTATTACTCCTTAATTATCTCCTATTGATGGTTGAGTGTCACGTCTTATTCCTAGTTGCGTTGTGTTTCTAAGTTGTAGGGTATCGTTTCTCTAACTCTTTGAACTTACCAAAGGGTCTTGTCTACAAATCCACATAGAGATTATAGACTCCTACTCTAAGGCGCTCTTCGGATGTTTTAGACTACAATCGCTCGGTAATCATACTCTAGGGTTCACAAAGATGAATCAAGAATTAAGTACACAGCGAATGACCTATCGCATTACTAGATCATTAATCAACTAAGATAAGAAACAACCAATCAATATTCAATAATTAAGTTTCATACTACCTAAGCAAACACACAAATAAATTAGCGGGACATGGAGAACATGCAAGCATACACACAAATAATCAAAGACATAATTGAATTAATGAAGCAAAGACTTATCTTGGTGTAAGATAGGGTTAAAAACCCTAAAATCTTGTACAAGACACCTTAGGTTCGGTTTAGGTTTTACTCCAAAGACTCTCACACAAGGCGAAAAATTCGGATTCTATATATAAGATTACAATTGCGACGGCGTCACCTTATGTTTAGTGGCGCCGCCGTGTCGCCGCCATTAGGGTTTCGTCTTGGCCACGTTAACCTTGCGACGCGTCACCTTATGTCCGTGGCGCCGTCCTCTTGACTTCGGCGTCGTCGGATCGCATCTAGGCCGTCGAGTAGCGACGGCTACTCTTTTCACACTGGACGCCGTCTCTTGAAAACATGAGTTTTGAGTTCGACCGTCGCAACTTTCTCCGACGGCGTCGCAAATATCTCTGACACCGTCGCCTTCACATTCGGTTGTGAGTGTCATGATTTCGACTTTGGCCATTTTCTTCATATATTCGCGCCTTTTCGTCCAAATAAGTGCCATTCCGACATTTTGCCTTCACGAGACCTAAAAAGTGAAAAGGGCGATATTAAGCAATAACGGATACAAAGTGATCAAATAAGGACTTAAGCGACCCCTCAAAATGGTACCTTTTAAAACCTTATCAAATATCCCTACACTTGTTATTTGCTTGTCCTCAAGCAAATGTGCTTTAACCAATTAATTTATAAGTTAGGGGTCATGCGGCATTAATTCAAAGCGGTCCACAACACATATAAGCCCATAAAAGTCATAACAAACACGGAAATTACATACTAGCACCTCACATGGGGTGTTTGGATACTCACATCTCTCTCGGTGTATAAATGAAATATAACAATATAGGAAATGGAAGATAAACACTCATTAACCGGTCCTAGTACATAGATTACCATAGGCTTGAGAATAGATCAAACCTCCATCGCTTTGGCGTAAGCACCTAGGAAAGACTATCAAAGAGGTCTTTAAAGGGTTGTAATGTTAGGCTTACGGTAGGAAATAAGGGTTTGGTGGGATAGGCTATTTAGTGGTGGTAAGTCAAAAATCTTTATGTTAAATGCATATGAAGAATGGCGTTGCTAAGCCAAGACTCGACACTCTAAACTCTAGATAATGAAATAAACAAACATAAATTAAAAGATAGATGTAGGATGGTAGCCCGTTTTTTTTTTTTTTTTTTTTTTTTTTTTTTTTTTTTTTTTTTTTTTTTTTTTTTCATACACTTTACTCTACCATCCTCTATGATAACATCAAAATACTAGGGATTCTGAGGACATCCCTACACTTGAGTTTTATTACTCTAACACTAATTTGACCCAATTGAAAAGATCAAACACTTGGGGTAAATTATTACGTAAACAAAGGGAATTTGAATTTAACTTTCCCTTCCGTCATTTCATAAACTTTAACTTTTCCCATGAATCCCAATCGTCCCAAAGCGTATACAAAGGATATGACTCGACTTAGCAACTTATGCAAGTAACTAGATAATTAAACTAAGGGTTTGGGGTGATAACAAATAATTGCACTAAAAGTGAGTGCATAAGGGGTAGGCTAAGGCGATTTGGGTGTATATTTGGGGGTGGGGTGTAAACAATGCTCTTCATTGATATTCGGAAAACCGAAACATCACGAGAACCGCGAAAAGGATAGGCTCGAGGGGTTAACTAGGGGTATCGTGTACTAAAGATGAGTACAACCTTAAGGGTGTGGGGAATTACTCAACCGATGTGGAAGAAGTAATTATATTACGGTATCAAACAAGGGTTATCCTAATGCCTCTTATCATTTAGTTATTCCTAACTACACAAGTGTAGCCTCACTTGCGATCTCGGAATGCATCACAAAACAAGTTCTAGAATCTAATATACTACCGGTTCTCACTCTAAGCATTAAAGATGAATGCTTTAATTCCTACTAATCTAAGGCGATCCTCGCATTTGGGTGGAATTTGGGTGGTAAAGGGTTTTGTGCTAGTCATATAACTTCCTATCCATGAGGCGCTTTTGTTAAGACTAATGGCCCACTCCTATGTGTCATGAAAATTTTAAATTTGGTGCCAAAATTACTCTAACCGACATTTCTCATGGGTTATTACACAATCACAATTGACAAAGCAAATAGTCAAGGATAAGCATAGTTTCAAAGTTCCGTTTTATTTTCCTCCCTACACTTAAACTGAACATTGTCCCCAATGTTCCCGAAAATATCAAAGTTATGATAAAAGAAGGTAATTAAAAGCGAAGAAACTAATACTCCCCGATTAGCTTGGTAGGATCCGTGTAAAGTGGTGGTTAAATTCTTTTCAAGAAGAATTATTGCGTGAAAAGCTCCTTCCAATCTTATGTAACTTCTTCTTGACAAACTAAAACGCACACTTGAAGAAAACAAACGAAACCCGGCGTAAAATCGGCGGTAATAATATATATAAGACTCGATTTAAACTAGGATATAATGCTTGTGGAATGAATGTTTACGAAATTTTTAAGAAAATTAAGACACGGAAAATTCAAAAATTTATAAGTAGCTCGAAAGCGAGAAAAAGTAATCGATGTTTTACTCCTTCACGGCGTCGGTTGCAATCTGACGCCGTCGGTTATCACGACAAAAGCGGGCTGCGATTTTGGAAAAATTTACGGAAAATTTACATCTTTAGAATCTGGAAAAACTTCGCAAAACATCCATTATGACTCGATACAAGCATTTGACTCGAACAAACAAACATATATATCTTTTAGTTAATTGTTATTCTCATGTTTACGTTTCTTTTGAAAGCGTGTAATCCTCCCTACACTTATCCCTTATGTAAAATACCTTTATATGTAATTAAGGCGAGGTTAAAAACAAAATAAAGCATTTTACAAATTTAAACATGAGGATAAACAATTAATAAAGATATATGACATAACAAGCAAACAATTAAGCATGGGTTGCCTCGAAGCGCTTTTCTTTATTTAAGAGTCTTGTAGCTAGACTCGTGAGTCGTGCTCCCACGTTTTCTCACTATCGCCTCTTCATGGCCTCTAATGGGGATTCCATGTTGTAGAAGTGCCCTAAAATGCGCTTCTCTAAGAGTTCATCTTCTCCCCATTCGGTCCTATATTCGGTCCTAGGCTCAAACAATCCTTGTAGAATCCGAAAATCTTAGCCATAACATAATCAACACCTTTCTCCCTATCCTCATCATTCCTATAATAGAACCGATAGTTTAAGTTCCTTTTCATCATTAGAGTGATGAAAATTTCTCAATCTTAAGCGGCATTTGGTAAGCTATGTCATCGGTCTTATTCTTGAACCGCACTACTCTAATGAGGGGTCATAGGTCATTCGGTGCTTTCTATGAAAGGTTTTCCTAGAATAACATGGGACAAGCTAGGGTCTATGGCCGTGCTAATGTCATCCACAACTATGAAGTCCGTAGGAAGCGTGAAACTACCTACATGAGCGGGCAATCCTTTAACTCTACCAAGAAAATTGCAACTAACATTAGGATCATTGGGGTCTTGCCTAGTTGGAATAGGCTTCTTCAATATCAATTGTAGTAGGTGCTAGTCATTATGTTGATTGGGGACTTGCGATCAATGTAAGCTTTTGCCACAAAAGGTGTCCTATGACACATGGTATGTTAAGATTCCAAGGGTTCCCAAACTTAATTCGAGGACTTTTCCTAACATACATGTGACGGAGGTCACGCACTAAGTGAGGGTGGCGAGATAGTTCTTCTTCCGTAGGAAATTTGTCGAAATAGTTAATGTCTACTTCATCTACTTCCTCGGGTATTTCCTCATCCACTAGTGTATAGCCCTCTTCGTCATTTGTTTCATCAGGTTCAACTAAGGCGATGGTATTGACGAATTGGACATACTTTAGCTTGCTTGGATCCTTAATCTCTATGCCTGAAGGCCCGGGAGTTGAGATAGCACTAACCTTCTTATCACTATTAGCTATGGCTTTCAAAAGGTTGTCTATTTTCCTATCCATCTCGGCTTGTTGATTATTAAAGCGGTCCGAGAGCTTAGCTATTGGGTTTCTTGGGATGTAACTAGGTTTTGCAACATCCCTTCGATGTTTTGTTGGTTAGGACCGTTAGGTGGGGGCCATGAGAAATCATTAGAAGTGAATTCTTTGGTTTGTCCCCAATAAAAGTCGGGCTTGTTTTCCATGCTTCACGGGTTTCATTGAAATTCCTAGGTCCGGGTGTTGTAGGAATCTTCCTCCCACTCCATTGTCTGGCGAGGATGCGTAGTCAATGAAGCGTGCTCGGGGATCGGGTGCTGTCTGGCGTGTTATGAGGATCACAAAGCGGCTCACATGAAGAGAAGCTTTGTTCACATGGTGTGAAGACTTAGGATTTTCGTAGGCACTCATGAGGAATTTAACACGATCTTCAAGTTCGATCATCCTACGGTCGGGAGGAGGCAAGGAGATTGCCTTGACGTTTTGGGCAGCTCACGGGGTCATCGAACTTCGTTGTCATAGAGGCAAGGTCCTCTATTATTTCCCATGATTCTTCTGCGGTGAGATCACTAAGTTTTCCACCGGCCGCTTGGTCAATGGATCGCTTAGTGGGAAAGTTGACATGATCATAAAGATTTGGACTTGGAGCCAAAGATCAATGCCGTGATGAGGACTTTGTGAAGTAAGTCCTTGAATCGGGTCCATGCTTAGTAGAGATTCACCTGGCGTTGTTGGAACATCAAGATGTCATTCCTAAGCTTAGTGGTTCTCCCGGTGGGAAAAATTGAGCAAGGGCGAAGTAAGATCATCCCAACTTGAGATGGAGCCGTGGGAAGTCGCTCAAGCCAATTACTAGCTTGGTCCCATAGAGAGGTGGAAGAGACGCAGCGTGGTCTCCCAGTAGTAGCATCAAGGTCAATGGAATCGGCGATTTTGAGGAAATCCTCGGATCTTGATTTGGATCTTGAACGAAGTCCATGGAATCACATCCGTTTTGCACCAACCGGATGGTGTCGGATCGCAGGCCGTAGTTTGGGCTTAGTCGGGAGCTCAATGGTGTTCCTATAGCCTAAGTGGCTTGGTCTTGAGTATTCACCAAGAGTACGGGCTCTTGGCGGGTCATTTGGTGGTATGTTGATGAATGGTAGTGGGTTATCACCTTCCATGATGAAAAGTGATGGAATTACTAACAAAGGTTCGAAGAAGGGGATAGACTAGAGAAATCTAAAAATGAGAAAAATTTTACTTGATAGGAATCAAGCAAAGAAACCTAAGCGAGGTGGACTACAAACTAGCTATTCTATTCCCCGTGGCGCCAAAAACTTGATAACGCTACACGCAGCGTGGTTCGGGTCAAAGGAACTTCCTTTTCTTGAGCAAGTTTTATAACACCCTAAGCGATGAACCTAATCGTTGTAGTGTAGTAATTAGGGTAAGCCACGGGTATTGATATCGTTCTCTGGGGAATAGGAATGCTAGTAGGGAGTTACTACGCTAAGGTTAAGGTTGAAGAAGATTATTTTTATCTTTTTATATTTTATGAAAATGGAAAGGTCTGAATCTCGGGTATTGGATTTGGGGGTTGGTATTTCACCGATTACTCTACTATTATCTAATTATCTAAACTAAGGTTGTGGAGTCTATGTCTAATTAATGTGTGCTCGTATGATAGTTTAAAGATGTGTTTACTTAGTTTGTATTACTCTTAATTATCTCCTATTGATGGTTGAGTGTCACGTCTTATTCCTAGTTGCGTTGTGTTTCTAAGTTGTAGGGTGTCGTTTCTCCTAACTCTTTGAACTTACCAAAGGGTCTTGTCTACAAATCCATAGAGATTATAGACTCCTACTCTAAGGCACTCTTCGGATGTTTTAGACTACAATCACTCAGGTAATCATACTCTAGGGTTCACAAAGATGAATCAAGCATTAAGTACACAACGAATGACCTATCGCATTACTAGATCATTAATCAACTAAGATAAGAAACAACCAATCAATATTCAATAATTAAGTTTCATACTACCTAAGCAAACACACAAATAAATTAGCGGACATGGAGAACATGCAAGCATACACACAAATAATCAAAGACATAATTGAATTAATGAAGCAAAGACTTATCTTGGTGTAAGATAGGGTTAAAAACCTAAAATCTTGTACAAGACACCTTAGGTTCGGTTTAGGTTTTACTCCAAAGACTCTCCACAAAGGCGAAAATTCGGTTCTATATATAAGATTACAATTGCGGCGTCGCACCTTATGTTTAGTGACGCCGTCGTGTCGCCGCCATTAGGGTTTCGTCTTGGCCACGTTAACCTTGCGACGGCGTCACCTTATGTCGTGGCGCGTCCTCTTGACTTCGGCGTCGTGCGGATCGCATCTAGGCCGTCGAGTAGCGACGGCCTACTCTTTCACACGGGCGCCGTCTCTTGAAAACATGAGTTTTGAGTTACGACCGTCGCAACTTTCTCCGACGGCGTCGCAAATATCTCTGGCCGTCGCCTTCTACATTCGGTTGTGAGTGTCATGATTTCGACTTTGGCCATTTTCTTCATATATTCGCGCTACGTCCAAATAAGTGCCATTCAAACATTTTGCCTTCACGAGACCTAAAAGTGAAAAGGAACGATATTAAGCAATAACGGATACAAAAGTGATCAAATAAGGACTTAAACGACCCCTCAAAATGGTACCTTTTAAAACCTTATCAATTAACAAACAAACCATTACACGATGTTTATAGAGTGTTTGAAACCCTTTAAGTTGCTAGAAAAACACCTACCTAAACCCCAGAATCGGACTTAGGGTTTAGGGCTTACAAAAGTGAAGTTATAATGTTATATTTATAAGCGATTTTACGTCGGGAAAGAGACGGCGTCACACCTAAAGAGTGATGACATCACGACCACTTTTTCACCAAGCTGTAGATTTTCTCGTTACGGTCGCGTGGGCTTTTGAATCACCTAAATCCGAGTTCGTATGCAAAAGTTATGGCCAAAGCAGTGTCGGCTACTTAGCAGCGCATGTTGCGGTTGTGACGGTGTCACCTTATGCCTATGACGCCGTGCGCCGATCTCGGCGTCGTCTGGATCAAATCTAGGCCGTCGAGTTGCGGCCCTCTCTTTTAAAACACGATTCCGTCACTTGTAAATAAACAATTTGGCTACTAAGTCGTCACAAAACATGTTGCGACGGCATCACAGATAGAACCCGGCGCCGTCCTTCGGTTTCAACGGCTGAGTGTCTCGATTCTTGACTTTGGCCATTTTATTCGTATACTCGTGCCTTTTCGTCCGAATAAGTGTCATTCCGACATTTTGCCTTCAAGATACCTAAAAGTGAAAAGGCGATATTAAGTAATAACGGATACAAAGTGATCAAATAAGGGCTTAAACGACCCTCAAAAGGTACAATTTAAAACCTTATCGAGATCTTTGTTAGGGTGTATACATTGGTAGGCTGCAGAGTTGGTGTTTGTGGGAAAAGAAGGCGAATTGCATCCATAATCACATTGTCCTTGGTTGATGATTTTGAAGCACGGAATGTATTTCCTTGGGGTGAATATATGTGGCATAAATTTTATCAAAGGATCATCAATATTGTTCATATTCACGAGAAAAGATCATCTGTTAAAATTGAAAAAAAACCCAAAGTTCAGTGCCACATACAATCTATAGGGGTTCGCTTGGGCTTTCAAGGTTTGAATTCTCTATAGTTTGTACTAATGTATGTATGTCTTAGTTTGATAACACGTTTGTTTTAGAAAACAGGTTATTAAAAGCTTTTGATTCTATTTTGTTCAATCGAAAATTACCTATAAATAATGATGTTTTTAATTGTTATGCAATGCTTGTCTTTGCTGTGTATACACGTAATATAATTGTTACCCGTAATTTTGATAACAGCAATGTTATAACACTTTTTAGTTTGCGATTTTTTTCAAATTGTCATCATAAACGTATTGTTTCATTGTAAACTGACTACATTTACTTTGTTAAAACTTTAAACAAATTAAAAAATGATAACTGCATAGCTAGACATTTTTAACGATGACGGGTGTGCCTATTACAGATTTTGGATTTTGGAGAGTTTTCCTAGAAGCTCACTTTGGTGGGTGAAAGACAACAAGGTGATTCCACGTGGTCTTGCTTGGTCGGAACTTGCAAAGTTTGAACATGATTGTTATGTCGCTTTGGACGGTAGGCCTCACACGATCTTATGATGCGAGACTATACTAACTTGTACCTAAATTTGTTCACAATATCGATGGTGTAACTCTTTTTAGTTCTTAGGACTCAACTCCTATTGTTGAAATTTCGCAACACAAGCTAAAATGAAGCAACCGTGGTGTATTACGATTGCCCAATATATAGATGGTTTGTCTATGCGGACACGAGACGGTTGTGAGAAAAGCGCACAACACTCTAATCAATTCGTGGGCGCTTTCAATTTACACCTTTGTCATGGAAAGTCAACTAGAGGGTTACACGAAACGCATTGCAACTCAACATTGAGCAACGATCTTCTTTAAATGGTGCACAAACGGGACCACTCTTTCAATGAGTTGTAATTCGTGAGTTAGTGGATTTGGATCAAAACTTTTGATGATAGAAAATGGCATTCATTCGATTGAAACACACCGGTCATACTTGATGTGTTTACGAATGTCAAAAGCGAGTTTCAAAAGTACAACAACTTTTGGGTCTTAAAATGATCGACGCCGTTCTTGAAAAATTTAAAAGTTGTGCCAATACAAATGACTCGGCGTTAATCCCGATGATCCGAAGGTTTGTATTTACTTTTAAGGTTGCCTCAATGTTATACAAACCCAAATAATCCTTCGTGTGTACACTTATATCAAACCTTAGGCGCTACAGAGGCCACGTCGTGTCATACTCTAGGCCCTAAGGGGATAAGGTTGTCGATGGAAGATGCAGCGGACATTGACAATGATGATGGGCTTAAAAAAGCGCAACCATGTAACATTGGGATTCTTGTACAAGCTTGTGCCATGACCCAAAATGTCACCGCTATGGAATATGGAGGTGATCGTACTACTCAACTTCAACCACTTGCACCAAACGATGAAAAAAAACACCCGGTGACCCCATTATTGTATGTTATCTTTCATTTAGACTTTACATATCAAGTATAACATATGTCCATAGTTATGTATATATAATTAAAATTCATCAGGAACCGGATTGTGGTATCGATTGGTCGTCATACATAAACGACGATAAAGTTTCGTGTGATAATTCTATAAATGCAATGGATTGTGATAATGAACAGCAAGATGTGGTTCAGAAACAATTTCCTGGGAACCTGAACCCGTTAATAATATTGTTGGTGTGCAGACAGAAGAAGGAACACCAACCAACAAAGCTCTTGAGGTATCTACATTATTAGTAAAACAACGCCGATAAATAAAAGATTTTAATGTGCTGTTTTTAACATACTATATTTTCAAATCGCAGTTCAAAGACAATAACCTGTCAAATGTAAATGTGGTTGGCGAAAATGACACACCTATGTTGGGACGTGTTTCCTTCGGAGATAATTTCAACAAAGGCCTCGATAAAAAATTGTTTGTTCCGTCTTTAGATTTAATAGATTTTGATGAGCAAGAATTGAATGTGGTTGAGGAAAACTCCTTTGTTGGCCTCCGATCCGGTAACAATGATGTCGTTGTTGTTACCCAAGAAGAAACACCAACAAATAAAGACCCTGAAGCCCCTAAATCTCAGGTTAAATCCAACAAATTGTCATTTGCAAATGTGGTAGGTCCTAATGACAAACCTCCATTGGAAGAACTTTTCTCCCATAATAATACAAACAAAAGAAAAGAGTAAAATTGAGCGACAACCTCGGTAAAAAATACGACATTGTAAAACATTATAAGAAGATGGTGATTACATCAACTCGACAACCGGCCTATCAAAACATCAGCTACTCCTTGCCGCCTTCTTACAAGATCGCAAGGTGTCATTAATGAGCTTTTATCCATTGCCGGTTCGATGTAAAGCACCATATTAAATTCTAATGAAATGAATATTTTATGTTTGTCTTCTTATTTTTCAAGTTTGTTTTCGGAAAATTCGGAAAACCCCAAAGCGCGTCGCGTTAGTCACTTGTATTCGCCCAAAATTGAACCGTTTGTAGAGGTATCTTACTGTTTGTTAATCCATTAACATCATTATCATATGGTTAATGTTATTCAATATATATATATATATATATATATATATATATATATATATATATATAGGAACTTTTACGACACGAAATGCAACAAGGAGAAGGTTCATGTGCACGATTACCTTCGCACCTATTTCAAGCTTAAAACCATTACTTTATCGTTCCTTGGGGCTCCGGTGCGTTGTTGTTTCTGGGGTTTTGGGTAGCCTTGGCATGTGTTGAGGATTACACCCACGGGTGGCTTCTTGACTTAGTGAGTAAACTGATTTTATCTTGTCTCCTACACATGTTTATTATTTCGTTTTGTTACATTGGAACCGAATATTATGATTTTGATTTGCTTTATATGTCCATGACACTTGGATGTATGGCTTGATTTGATGTGGTTGTTTAGACCGGCCGATGCAGATTGGGCTTTGGCGGTGTAATTCTGCGATCAAATCCTAGATGGCAAACTACCTACCACTTACCGGATGGCACAACATACCCGTCGCTTGAGAGATGTTGAAAAGGTCGGTTTGCGACCTCTTACCGTACATATAGCACTCTTGTTATAAACAACTTATAATATTCTTCAATTGGTTTATTTATCGGTGTATTTTCACTGTGAATGAAGCGAAAACCACTGGGTACTCGGTGTGCTCCATATCCGCCTGACCGGAGTTGTTTACGTTTATGACTCTCTTGGGTCGGTCGGAAGAGGTTCACGGTGGTGGCGAGGTTTGAAGAGATTTACAAACACAACTTCAACTTTACCTAACAAATCTTGGGGTCTTTGCATAGTAAGGGCATATCACCGGGGATTATAAAATCACATACAAGTTTCCAAAGTCCCACAACAATCGAGACTTGTATGGCGATTGCGGAGTATGGGTGTGCATTATATTGTACAAATTGCTCAGTAACCGACCTCTCAAGTAGACGACCCTCTTCAAGCAAAGCGTTAGCTTCCGTGAACGGATGCTTGAATACTACGGAAGCACAAGGTTGAATACAAAATTGTCGGTCTCTCAAGGTACCATCCAGTAATGTCCTTTTGACCCATAATTATTGTCACATGTTGACTTGTGCATGATTTTTCTTTCAACTTTTACTATACTTATTTTTACTTGTGTTACATATTCTTTGGATTATTATATTTTGTATTTTTATAAGCTCAACTGCATTTCCTTTTTTTTATACCAGTGCACATACACAAAAAGGCATATGGTTTGTAAACCAATTCTATATTGGTTATGTATACGTTATTAATATTTGGTATACACCTTAATTAAATATTATATGGTTGCCCTAAAGTACATCATGCTACATGTCCTTTTATGCCTCTGTTCCCAATCTCTTTCTTCAATACAAATCTTTCTAATTTTCTTTAACAAAATATTTCTTTCTTCTTTTGGTCACTTGACATCTTTATCTCAATCTTTCTGCTTTTCTTTAACAAATTTTCTGACAATATCCCACTGGATGTTCAACTAGATATCATCCGTAGGCTACCTCCTAAGTCTATACTCCAGCTACGTATTGTTTGCAAGTTATGGAAGGCTAGTATAGACTGTGGAAGCTTCATCTTTAATTACGGTGTTCGTCGTAATGATGCGTGTTTTTTTACGCTAACATTCGATCCGGGTCACCAAGGATTTATGTTAGGTTTAGATGAAAAGCTAATCGCTACGCCACTTGCATGCATTTAAGGCTTTCATCTTTGATTGCGATTAGCAATTCTAATGGTCTTCGTGTTTTGTTTATGGTTCTAATCTAATGTACATTATTTGGAACCCGGCAATCAAAAATCACTTGCAATATTTGTCCCGTTTTACGCATCAAATTGAATCTCAAAGATTTGTTTTGGTTTTAGCGTCCGTCGACACTCTTGACCCGACGATCGTGAAGGTCTCCTATCCATTTTCCAAAGTGGTTTTACGGTATGTGTCTGTCTTTTACGTGAACTCTTCACGGTGGACACGCCTTGAAAATTTCCACCCCTCGTGAAACAATCAAATTGAAGCGTAAAACTCGAGCGGTTGTGGGTCATTTTATCTATTGAATTTGGGGTGAAAAGCTAACTAATGAGGACGATGTTACCTACAAGATTTATATGTTGATTTCTTTTGATTTGGTAACGGTAATTCAAAGTTATCGACATACCGCATATTTTCAAAGCGAACTCCTAGTCCCATTCTATGTTACGGATCTTGGAACTTCTCGGTCATTTACGGTATGATCATTGGTGAAGGTATGCCATTGTTTTGTGGATGGTTGTTGGGCGTGAATGGTTGTTCCATAAGATCATTCGAAGCCTATTCGCCATCCCTAGCCTAGTTTCGGTTCATTTGCTTGGCTTTACAAAACATCATGCTCCAATAGTGGAAGCCTCAGTGGCAATCATTTGCATCACTCTGTATTTGTGTACAACCAAGAACTTGAATTATTCGTCACCATGGGAATGTTAGGAGATCTTGGAACTTTCTACATCACCCATACAAAGAATCTCTTCTTTTGTTAAATCACACAGATCGTCTTTGTGTATAGTATGTTTTTTTTCTTTTTTTTGTAACTTAACATTCTATTCATATTCCTTTAAAAGATTATCACTTTACTTGGTTAATGATATATGAAGGGCATTTTCAACAGGTACGTCGGCCTGAAGTTGTCGATCATGATTAATGTGAATGAGGCTTTGTGGTTTTAGTACGTTGTCTATGGGGAGGAAGCATGTAGTGCTTATCTTTTTCGTAGTCGCTGAAAGTTATAAATCACGTGTTTCTATAACTATGTAACCATTAAACTTATAATTATGTAGTACGCTTAATATGTTGTAGGTTGTGTGTATGAAACGTTGTAAGTCAACTTATTTACTATTTCCTTCGTTTATGTAATCTTGGCAACCATCAGTTGTTTACAAAAAACAATTAGGCAACTAACTGTTGTACGTAGGGCAACTTTATTTCCCTAGCAACGGCTTTTATAAATGAAGTAGTCCTTTTAGTCTTACAATTCGTATTCTACAATCTACTAATACCTACAAGCTAGTGACATAAACACTCCACACTAATACCTACACACTTGACAAAAACATATTTAACATTCCACACTAGTACAATTTATCTAGCAGTTGTCAGTTTAATACGACTGTGGCATCATTTCGTTGATTTCTTCTATCACTAGCAGTAGTTAACATAGCTAGCAATTCTTATTTTACTACTAGCAGTTGTAACAATACAACCAACTCGGTTTGACTACCTACCAGTTGTAAAACTAACTACCAGTTGTAAGTATACAAGCAATTCGTTTTATGTTTTGAGATTCCTAATCTAAGTAATCGAGCATAAAAGCAGTGCAACTTTTTTTTACGTTTACAACTATCGTATATAGCTCAAAATAATCATCTCAAATGAATTTAACTGTACACATCATTTCGTTGAGGTCTTCTATCGGTGGCACTAGTAAAATTAACAAGTACATGATATTATACTACTAGCATTGTACTAGCGATTTTCTATCCTTTTGGTATTTGGATAGCGCTTATCCACAATTATAAACACTTTGAATTTAACTACTCGACCTTTTAATTCATAAATACCATTTTTTTGTACCTTAGGGACTCTTTGAATATCTTATTAAACAACACACAAAACCGATTTTTCGTCCAAAATATGCAACTTTCCATTAAAAGCGGATACATTATTAAAGTTTACATCTGCCGCTATTTCTTCTATCTTTTCAACAAGCACATATGCCACTTCACTTATTCTATTTGTCGCCGCCTTCTAAAACAACATGTTACAAGCTAGAGTTGGTGTAGAGGGTGTCTGCATCATCCGGCGTATGTACGAGATAACTTGTTGGCGTAGTAACCACATGAACTCCACCATTGTTTGTACAATCTCCAACTCGTGACTAGTGTTTCTTTCCATTCAACGTCCTCTATATCGGGCTCAAACATGCACTTCATCCCCTACCACTTATCAACTCCTAGGCAACTTGCGTCCTGGCTGTCTGAAAGCCAATTTTAACGACCGCCAAACAATTTCCAAATCTTCTCTGTCTATAATATGTAGCAACCGACCAAGTCGTTAAATGTAGTTTCGAGCCGTCGAGACCTCTTGATGGTAATTACAGTGCCACCATTTGTCAAGTAAACGTTAGGTGCACGATATGTTATTTTTGGCTGAAGTAGACCCAGTCTTTATCCCGTCGTATCAAGCACAATCAAACAGTTTAACCTTTCAATCCTTTGTTTTTGATCAATCCTCTACCTCTTTGACTGATCCTGCTCTAAATCATCAACAACTCTTTTGGAACTTCTTTCATCTCTCTCACCTGTACCTTTGTTCATAGGAGTTAACTTATCAGGCCTCATTCTACACTTTTCAAACATTTCTTTCACTTTATCATAAGTTAGCCTCCGCAAGACATTTATTTTATGCCCTCCCATCCTCTCCAAGTACTCACACATGAAGATTTTACATTCTTTCTTCGTTGGTGGCTTTCGGATCCTTTCTTGTGCTCTTTTTTTAATGTAGAATTTGTGCCTTTCTATCACTATTTGATCAAGAGCTTCTTTTGCATGTTCACATGTTAGGATTTCAATTTCTTTGTTCGCATCCTAAATGCTAGTATCTCATCGGCTTCATTGTTGACCTAATGTAATGCCAATGTTCCAACGACTTCTGTCTAGCTACAACATCCGCCTTTATTTTCCTTTTAACCCTTGCTCATCTTTTGCATTGGGAGAACCTCACCGGGTTTTAATTTGTTGCTTTTTCGGTTACATTGTCGTGACAATCTTATCGCCTAATTTCGCATCGGTTTCAAGCTGTAGCACCAATGAAACATATGTGTAGCAACCGTACCTTTGTTCAAAATTGTTGTTGGTGCATCATTACCTTGTTCATTCGATGCGTTTGTTTGAGTGACATTTGTTTGAGTTGTAATGGAAGTGGTTGCACCATTTGTTGCAGAGAGGTGGTTCGGCGGTTGTTGCGGCGACACTAGCTTGGTTTCGAGTTGACCATTTCCACCGCATCCATAGTCTCTTTCACCGTTGTGTTTTGTTGTCACATCGGTCATATGCCCAACAAGATCTTTTGCGGCATCATTCTTGAATGGCAATTCACCGCTTCTAGTCACATGAGTACCATTAGTAATGATTGAGGTTCACTATTTTCACCGGAGGAGACTCCTCATTTCCACTGCGTGAAATATTTATTAATCACAGCAGATAACATACGCATTAATATCGTCATGTTCGGTGTTGCTTTTTACATTCTCGCCGCAACGTCATAAGCGGATATACAAGCATCGATTACTTGACAAAATCTTTGGTTTTATTGAACAAGCGGCGTAATTATCTGCACCGTGCGTAGATCTGTGATCCCGGTTTATACGTCCGCTAGACTGCTTAGCATTGGCGGCAGAAAACATCCTCCCAACTGCGAAGGAAATGGTGTAATTACGAGACTAGTCAAGCCAAGTGATAACCATGCATGTACACATCAACATAATAAAGAACAATAATGACATTAATACCTTATTTTGGAACCAAAATAGGCAACGACATCTTCAATGATCTTTTTAGTTCGAACTACATTCTCATTGCATTAGCATCCTCCATTGAAGCATCCACATCCATCCCGATCTTTACATGCGATTACGGACTAGTCAGCATAAGTGACAACCACGCATTTACATATGAACATGCTTAAGGACACGATACCTTCGTTTTGAATCAAAGAGACGCTTACATCTTCAGCAGTTTACTACTTTCAAATGTCTCCTCCGGTTCGATCGTAGCCTCCCGACGCATCCTCATTCATCACGCTCGTGTTGTACAATCTTGACTAGTCACGGCGACCGACAACAAATCTTTTACATACGAACATACTTAGCGAGTTCATGACACGCATACCTTTGTTCGACTCAAATGAGGCAACCGACATTGTGAGCAGTTGTATTAGTTTCGACGGTCTTCTCCACTACATCCGGCGTCTCGGTGAACCATCCACATCCTTCACGGCCGTTACGTGTATTATCGACTATTCAAGGCAAGCGACAACCACGCATTTACATATGAACATACTTAAGAAGTGTAAGGACACGCGTACCTTCGTTTTGAATCAAAGAGACGCTTACATCTTCAACATTTTTACTACTTTCAAATGTCTCCTCCGGTCCGATCGCAGCCTCCCGAAGCATCCTCATTCATCACGCTCGTGTTGTACAATCTTGACTAGTCACAATGACCGACAACAAAGGTTTTACACACGAACATACTTAGCGAGTTGATGACATGCATACCTTTGTTCGGTGTCAAATGAGGCACCGACGGCGTGATCGGTCTTATTAGTTTCCACGGTCTTCTCCACTACATTCGGCGCCTCCCTGAACCATCCACATCCTTTACGGCCGTTCTGTGCAATTACTGACTAGTCAAGGCAAGCGACAACTATGTATTTACATATGAACATGCTTAAGAAATGTAATGACACGCATACCTTTGTTGTGGCTCAAATGAGGCACCAACATCGTGATCACTTGTATTAATTTCGACGGACTTCTCCGCAACTGCAATGACCTCCTGAACCATCTTCATTATTTTTGTACGCCTCCCACGCTTGGTAGTATCCTCCGCATGATCACAACTTGCTTTTTCGAGATGACTCACTACTACGATGTTTCGAACCTTCACCAAACATTTTATTTTGTGGTACCTGCCTTTTTCTTCTCCAACCGCTTAAACTTCCTATTCAAATATTTTAAATCGCATGTTGTGCTAAAGTTTTCTTTGTTAATTCACATATCTGTTTACATAGTTGATCACACTTTTCCACGAGTTTATTTAATATCGGACATTTGTCTGTCTTGAATTGTGTTAACTCGGTCGAGGTGAATCTTGAGGTGTGCAAACCTCATCTCTTGCCTACCATGAGCAGAAAGATCCCCATATTTTCCGCTTGGGTGGGTTCATCGTGAGAACTTGTTCCATTGAAATTGACTCAACTAAAGTTTCATTGGTTTGGGATGTAGAAGGAAGCGTCCGGGTGTGTTTTGGGATTGGAGGGACTTCGATCCTTCCCCAAATTCGAGGCGCGACACCATGTGTGGGAACAATGGTGTTAGTGTCCCATCAAAATTATTGCCATGTCTTCTCATGTGACTCATAAGTTTTTGAGTGTGACAATGGACAGCCCAAGTTTTAGAATGTTTGGGTGGTGTCTCAAAATGGTTGTCGAATACCAGTTGTAAAAACCTTGGATAAATATAATATTTTGCATGCGTATCCAACAAGTTCTTGACTAAACCATCAAATATCATTTTGGATAAATTGAATTTCTTATTAAGAGCTACACAAATCACAAAAGATGCTATGTTTGTACTAAACTCATTCCAGGAAGTTGTCTTTGGACTTAGACACTGCAATATGGTATGGATCAAGAATTTCCATTGTGGGGAGAACAGTTGTTTAACAAATTTTAATTTTGGTCCTAATTCACCTTCATACCCCAAAAGCGGTAGTGTTTCAAAAATGGTATCATTATCCAAACACATTAACACTGTCGACATCATCTAGGAAGATCTCTCTAATTGATGTCTCGATAATAATTATCTCGCATGCCATATGCGCTACCATGGTTTGTACTTCCTCACCAATAGTTTTAGTCTTTGCGGTAGACAAAAGCGCTTCATACAACAAGCGTAGATATGTGTTTGGCGGTGAGTGCATACCTAGCGGGTGTGCATTCAGAAATCAATAATTTGTTCAAACCCCAGAGCCTCCTTTGGTTTTTCAAAAGCGCAATCATGTTGTGACTTCTAGCAAAAAAGTGAGTGCATAAGGGTAGGCTAAAGCGATTTGGGTGTATATTTGGGGGTGGGGTGTAAACAATGCTCTTCATTGATATTCGGAAAAACCGAAACATCAAGGAACGCGAGGACTCGGGGGTTAACTAGGGGTATCGTGTACTAAAGATGAGTACAACATAAGGGTGTGGGGAATTACTCAACCGATGTGGAAAGTAATTATATTGGTATCGAACAAGGGTTATCCTAATGCCTCTTATCATTTAGTTATTCCTAACTACACAAGTGTAGCCTCACTTGCGATCTCGGAATGCATCACAAAACAAGTTCTAGAATCTAATATACTACTGGTTCTCGCTCAGCATTAAAGATGAATGCTTTAATTCCTACTAATCTAAAGTCCTCGCATTTGGGTGGAATTTGGGTGGTAAAGGGTTTTGTGCTAGTCATATAACTTCCTATCCATGAGGCGCTTTTGTTAAGACTAATGGCCCACTCCTATGTGTCAAAAAATTTTAAATTTGGTGCCAAAATTACTCAACGACATTTCTCATGGGTTTATTACACAATCGCAATTGGACAAAGCAAATAGTCAAGGATAAGCATAGTTTCAAAGTTCCGTTTTATTTTCCCTCCTACATGCCGTGAACATTGTCCCCAATGTTCCCCGAAAATATCAAAGTTATGATAAAGAGGTAATTAAAAGCGAAGAAACTAATACTCACGATTAGCTTGGTAGGATCCGTGTAAAGTGGTGGTTAAATTCTTTTCAAGAAGAATTATTGCGTGAAAAGCTCCTTCCAATCTTATGTAACTTCTTCTTGACAAACTAAACACCGCACACTTGAAGAAAACAAAGCGAAACCCGGCGTAAATCGGTAATAATATATATAAGACTAAACTAGGATATAATGCTTGTGGAATGAATGTTTCACAATTTTAAGAAAATTAAGACACGGAAAATTCCAAAATTTATAAGTAGCTCGAGCGAAAAAAGTCGATGTTTTACTCCTTCACGGCGGTCGGTTGCAATCTGACGCCCGTCGGTTATCTGACAAAAGCGGTGCCGATTTTGGAAAATTTGGAAAATTTACATCTTTAGAATGGAAAAACTTATGCAACATCCATTATGACTCGATACAAGCATTTGACTCGAACAAACAAACATATATATCTTAGTTAATTGTTATTCTCATGTTTCGTTTCTTTTGAAAGTGTGTAATCCTCCTACACATCACCATATAAATATATATATAATTAGGCGAGGTTAAAAACAAAATAAAGCATTTTACAAATTTAAACATGAGGATAAACAATTAATAAAGATATATGACATAACAAACAAACAATTAAGCATGGGTTGCCTCTCTGACGCTTTTCTTTATTTAAGAGTCTTGTAGCTAGACTCGTGAGTCGTGCTCTACGTTTTCTCATTATCGCCTCTTGGCCTCTGATGGGGATTCCATGTTGTAGAAGTGCCCTAAAATGCGCTTCTCTAAAGGTTCATCTTCTCCCCATTCGGTCCTATATTACGGTCCTAGGCTCGAACAATCCTTGTAGAATCCGAAAATCTTAGCCATAACATAATCAACACCTTTCTCCCTATCCTCATCATTCCTATAATAGAACCGATGGTTTAAGTTCCTTTTCATCATTAGAGTGATGAAAATTTCTCAATCTTAAGCGGCATTTGGTAAGCTATGTCATCGGTCTTATTCTTGAACACTTTTCTCTAATGAGGGTCATAGGTCATTCGGTGCTTTCTATGAAAGGTTTTCCTAGAATAACATGGACGACTAGGGTGCATTGCTAATATCCACAACTATGAAGTCCGTAGGAAGCGTGAAACTACCACATGAGCGGGCAATCCTTTAACTCTGCCAAGAAAATTGCAACTAACATTAGGATCATTGGGGTCTTGCCTGTTGGAATGAAGCTTCTTGATATCAATTGTAGTAGGTGCTAGTCATTATGTTGATTGGGGACTTGCGATCAATGTAGCTTTTGCCACAAAGGTGTCCTATGACACATGGTATGTTAAGATTCAAGGGTTAAACTTAATTAGAGGACTTTTCTAACATACATGTGAGGAGTCACGCCTTAAATGAGGTGGCGAGATAGTTCTTCTTCCGTAGGAAATTTGTCGAAATAGTTAATGTCTACTTCATCTACTTCCTCGGGTATTTCCTCATCCACTAGTGTAGCCCTCTTCGTCATTTGTTTCATCCGGGTTCAACTAAAGCGATGGTATTGTGGTGGACATACTTTAGCTGCGGATCCTTAATCTCTATGCTGAAGGCAGGGTTGAGATAAGCACTAACCTTCATCACTATTAGCTATGGCTTTCAAAGGTTGTCTATTTTCTATCCATCTCGGCTTGTTGATTATTAAAGCGGTCCGAGAGCTTAGCTATTGGGTTTCTTGGGATGTAACTAGGTTTTACAACATCCCTTGATGTTTGTTGGTTAGGACCGTTAGGTGGGGCCATGAGAAATCATTGAAGTGAATTCTTTGGTTTGTCCCCAATAAAAGTCGGGCTTGTTTTCCATGCTTCACGGGTTTCATTGAAATTCCTAGGTCCGGGTGTTGTAGGAATCTTCCTCCCGCTCCATTGTCTGTGAGATCGTAGTGTCAGCAGAAGCGTGCTCGGGGATCGGTGCTATCTGGCGTGTTATGAGGATCACAGCGGCTCACATGAAGAGGCTTTGTTCACATGGTGTGAAGACTTAGGATTTTCGTAGGCACTCGTGAGAATTTAACACGATCTTAAGTTCGATCATACGGTCGGGAGGAGCCAGCGGTTTTGGAGCCTCGCGGGGTCATCGACTTTCGTTGTCATAGAGGCAAGGTCCTCTATATTCCCATGATTCTTCTGCGGTGAGATCACTAAGTTTTCCACCGCCGCTTGGTCAATGGATCGCTTAGTGGGAAAGTTGACATGATCATAAAGATTTGGACTTGGAGCGAAGATCAATGCCGTGATGAGGACTTTGTGAGTAAGTCCTTGAATCGGGTCCATGCTTAGTAGAGATTCACCTTGGCGTTGTTGGAACATCAAGATGTCATTCCTAAACAGTGGTTCTCCCGGTGGGAAAAATTGAGCAAGGCGAAGTAGATCATCAACTTGAGATGGGCCGGCGGAAGTCGCTGAAGCGATTACTAGCTTGGTCCCGTAGAAGGTGGAAGAGCCTTGCGGCGTGGTCTCGATAGCATCAGGTCAATGGAATCGGCGATTTTGGGAAATCCTCGAATCTTGATTTGGATCTTGAACGAAGTCCATGGAATCTGCATCCGTTTTGCACCAATAGGATGGTGTCGGATCGCGAGGCCGTGGTTGGGCAGTCGGGAGCTCAATGGTGTTCCTATAGCCTAAGTGGCTTGGTCTTGAGTATTCACCAAAATGCAGACTCTTGGCGGGTCATTTAATGGTATGTTGATGAATGGTAGTGGGTTATCGCCCATGATGAAAAGTGATGGAATTACTAACAAGGTTCGAAGAAGGGGATAGACAAGAGAAATCTAAAAATGAAAAATTTTACTTGATAGGAATCAAGCAAAGAAACCTAAGAATTGGACTACAAACTAGCTATTCTATTCCCGGCGTGGCGAAAACAATGCTACTACGGATTGGGGTCAAAGGAACTTCCTTTTCTTGAGCAAGTTTTATAACACCTGGATGAACCTAATCGTTGTAGTGTAGTAATTAGGGTAAGCCACGGGTATTGATATCGTTCTCTGGGGAATAGGAATGCTAGTGGGGAGTTACTACGCTAAGGTTAAGGTTGAAGAAGATTATTTTCTTTTTATATTTTATGAAAATGGAAGAGCTGAATCTCGGGTATTGGTTTGGGGGTTGGTATTTCTCTGGGTACTCTACTATTATCTAATTATCTAAACTAAGGTTGTGGAGTCTATGTCTAATGTGTGTGCTCGTATGATAGTTTAAAGATGTGTTTACTTAGTTTGTATTACTCATGAGTATCTCAATGATGGTTGAGTGTCAAATCTTATTCTAATTCGTTGTGTTTCTAAGTTGTAGGGTGTCGTTTCTCTAACTCTTTGAACTTACCAAAGGGTCTTGTCTACAAATCATGAGTTATAGACTCCTCTAAAGGCACTCTTGGATGTTTTAGACTACAATCGCTCGGTAATCATACTCAGGGTTCAAGATGAATCAAGCATTAAGTACACAACGAATGACCTATCGCATTACTAGATCATTAATCAACTAAGATAAGAAACAACCAATCAATATTCAATAATTAAGTTTCATACTACCTAAGCAAACACACAAATAAATTAGCGGACATGGAGAACATGCTGAGCATCTGCAAAATAATCAAAGACATATAATTAATGAATGAAAGACTTATCTTGGTGTAAGATAGGGTTAAAAACCTAAAATCTTGTACAAGACACCTTAGGTTCGGTTTAGGTTTTACTCCAAGACTCTCCACAAAGGCGAAAAATTCGGTTCTATATATAAGATTACAATGCGGCGGCGCACTTATGTTTAGTGGCCCGTCGTGTCGCCGCCATTAGGGTTTCGTCTTGGCCGTTAACCTTGCGGCCACCTTATGTCGTGGCGCGTCCTCTTGACTTCGGCGTCGTGCGGATCGCATCTAGGCCGTCGATAGCGGACCTACTCTTTTCGCCGCGGGCGTCTCTTGAAAACATGAGTTTTGAGTTACGACCGTCGCAACTTTCTCCGACGGCGTCGCAAATATCTCGGCGGTATGCGCCTACATTCGGTAGTGGTGTCATGATTTCGACTTTGGCCATTTCTTCATATATTCGCTTCGTCCAAATAAGTGCCATTCCAATTTTGCCGAGACCTAAAAGTGAAAAGGAGCGATATTAAGCAATAACGGATACAAAAGTGATCAAATAAGGACTTAAGCGACCCTCGAAATGGTACCTTTTAAAACCTTATCAATTAACAAACAAACCATTACGATGTTTATAGAGTGTTTGAAACTAAGTTGCTAGAAAACACCTACCTAAACCCGAATCGGACTTAGGGTTTAGGGCTTACAAAGTGAAGTTATAATGTTATATTTATAAGCGATTTTACGTCGGAAAGAGTAGCGTCACACCTAAAGAGTAATGACATCGACCACTTTTCTGGCCCCAGATTTTCGTTACGTGCGTGGGCTTTTGAATCACCTAAATCAGAGTTCGTATGCAAAAGTTATGGCCAAGCAGTGTCATTACTTGGCGCGTATTGCGGTTGTGGCGGTGTCACATGCCTATAGCCTAAGTATGCCTTGATCTCGGCGTCGTCACGGAAATCTAGGCCGTGCGAGTTGCGGCCTTCTCTTTAAAACGATTCCGTCTTGTAAATAAACAATTTGGCTACTAAGTCGTCACAAAACATGTTGCGGCGGCATCACGAGATAGAACATGGCGCGTCCCGCCGGTTTCAACGGCTGAGTGTCTCGATTCTTGACTTTGGCCATTTTATTCGTATACTCGTGCCTTTTCGTCCGAATAAGTGTCATTCCGACATTTGCCTTCAAGATACCTAAAAGTGAAAAGGCGATATTAAGTAATACGCGGATACAAAGTGATCAAATAAGGGCTTAGCGACCCTCAAAGGTACAATTTAAAACCTTATCGAATCTTTGTTAGGGTGTATTACATTGGTAGGCTGCGAGTTGGTGTTTGTGGGAAAAGAAGGCGATGCATCCATAATCACATTGTCCTTGGTTGATGATTTTGAAGCACGGAATGTATTTCCTTGGGGTGAATATATGTGGCATAAATTTTATCAAAAGACATCAATATTCATATTCCACGAGAAAAGATCATCTGTTAAAATTGAAAAAACCCAAGTTGATCCGTACAATCTATAGGGGTTCGCTTGGGCTTTCAAGGTTTGAATTCTCTATAGTTTGTACTAATGTATGTATGTCTTAGTTTGATAACACGTTTGTTTTAGAAAGCAGGTTATTAAAAGCTTTTGATTCTATTTTGTTCAATCGAAAATTACCTATAAATAATGATGTTTTAATTGTTATGCAATGCTTGTCTTTCTTGTGTATACCAATAATATAATATTGCCGTAATTTTGATACTTGACAATGTTATAACACTTTTAGTTTGCGATTTTTTCAAATTGTCATCATAAGCGTATTGTTTCATTGTGACTACATTTACTTTATTAAAACTTTAAACAAATTAAAAATGATAGCGCATAGCTAGACATTTTTAACGATGACGGGTGTGCCTATTCTGATTTTGGATTTTGGAGAGTTTTCTAAAGCTCGCTTTGGTGGGTGAAAGACAACAAGGTGATTCCACGTGGTCTTGCTTGGTCGGAACTTGCAAAGTTTGAACATGACTGTTATGTCGCTTTGGACGGTGAGCCTCACACGATCTTATGATCACGAGACTATACTAACTTGTACCTAAATTTGTTCACAATATCGATGGTGTAACTCTTTTTAGTTCTTAGGACTCAACTCCTATGTTGAAATTTCGCAACACAAGCTAAAATGAAGCAACCGTGGTGTATTCGATTCTGATATAGATGGTTTGTCTATGCGGACGAGGCGGTTGTGAGAAAAGCACAACAATCAATTAGGTGGACGCTTTCAATTTACACCTTTTCATGGAAAGTCAACTAGAGGGTTACACAACGCATTGCAACTCAACATTGAGCAACGTCTTCTTTAAATGGTGCTTGAACGGGGACGCTCTTTCAGCAGGGGTAATTCGTGAGTTAGTGGTTTGGATCAAAACTTTTGATGATGAAAATGGCATTCATTCGATTGAAACACACGGTCATACTTGATGTGTTCACGAATGTCAAGCGAGTTTCAAAAGTACAACAACTTTTGGGTCTTAAAATGATCGACGCCGTTCTTGAAAAATTTAAAGTTGTGCCAATACAAATGACTCGGCGTTAATCACGATGATCCAGAAGGTTTGTATTTACTTTTAAGGTTGCCTCAATGTTATACAAAACAAATAATCCTTAGTGTACACTTATCAAACCTTAGGCGCTACGAGGCGCGTCGTGTCATACTCACAGGCCTAAGGGATAAGGTTGTCGATGGAAGATGCAGCGGACATTGACAATGATGATGGGCAAGAAAGCATAACCATGTAACATTGGGATTCTTGTACAAGCTTGTGCCATGACCCAATGTCACTGCTATGGAATATGGAGGTGATCGTACTACTCGACTTCAACCACTTGCACCAAATGATGAAAAAAACACACGGTGACCCCATTATTGTATGTTATCTTTCATTTAGACTTTACATATCAAGTATAACATATGTCCATAGTTATGTATATATAATTAAAATTCATCGGGAACGGATTGTGGTATCGATTGGTCGTCGTACATAAGCGACGATAAAGTTTCGTGTGATAATTCTATAAATACAATGGATTGTGATAATGACGACAAGATGTGGTTCGAAACAATTTCTGGGAACTGAACCCGTTAATAATATTGTTGGTGTGCAGACGGAAGAAGAACACCAACCAACAAAGCTCTTGAGGTATCTACATTATCGGTAAAACAACGCCGATAAATAAAAGATTTTAATGTCTTGTTTTAACATACTATATTTTCAAATCGCGGTTCAAAGACAATAACTTTGTCAAATGTAAATGTGGTTGGCGAAAATGACACACCTATGTTGGGGCGTGTTTCCTTGAGATAATTTCAACAAAGGCCTCGATAAAAATTGTTTGTTCCGTCTTTAGATTTAATAGATTTTGATGAGCAAAATTGAATGTGGTTGAGAAAACTCCTTTGTTGGCCTCCGATCCGGTAACAATGATGTCGTTGTTGTTACCGAAGAAACACCAACAAATAAAGACCACAGAGCCCTAAATCTCGAGTTAAATCCAACAAATTGTCATTGCAAATGTGGTAGGTCTAATGACAAACCTCCATTGGAAGAACTTTCTCCCATAATAATACAAACAAAAGAAAGAGTAAAATTGAGCGACAACCTCGGTAAAAAATCGACATTGTAAAACATTATAAGAAGATGGTGATTACATCGACTAAACCGTGGCCTATCAAAAACATCGGCTACTCCTTGCCGCCTTCTTCAAGATCGCGAGTGTCATGCGAGCTTTTATCCGGTGCGGTTACGATGTAAGCACCATATTAAATTCTATGAAATGAATATTTTATGTTTGTCTTCTTATTTTTCAAGTTTGTTTCGGAAATTGAGAAAACCCCAAAGCAGCGCGTTAGTCACTTTATATAGCCCAAAATTGAGCCGTTTGTAGAGGTATCTTACATTTGTTAATCCATTAACATCATTATCATATGGTTAATGTTATTCAATATATATATATATATATATATATATATATATATATATATATATATGAACTTTACGACACGAAATGCAACAAGGAGAAGGTTCGCATGCTGATTACCCGCGCCTATTTCAAGCAAAAAACCATTACTTTATCGTTCCTTGACTCTCGGTGCCGTTGTTGTTCTGAGGGTTTTGGGTAGCCTTGGCATGTGTTGAGGATTACACCCGCGGGTGGCTTCGACTTAGTGAGTAAACTGATTTTTATCTTGTCTCTACACATGTTTATTATTCGTTTTGTTACATTGGAACGAATGTTACTTGTTTTGATTTGCTTTATATGTCATGACACTTGGATGTATGGCTTGATTTGATGTGGTTGTTTAGACCGCCGATCAATTGGGCTTTGGCGGTGTAATTCTGCGATCAAATCTAGATAAACAACCTAACCACCGGATGGCGCAACATACCATCGCTTGGAGAGATGTTGAAAAGGTCGGTTTGCCGACCTCTTGCATATATAACACTCTTGTTATAAACAACTTATAATATTCTTGATTGGTTTATTTATCGGTGTATTTTCACAGTGAATAAGCGAAAACCACTTGGTACTCGGTGTGCTCCATATCCGCGCTGGAGTTGTTCGTTTATGACTCTCTTGGGTCGGTCGGAAGAGGTTCACGGTGGTGGCGAGGTTTGAAGAGATTTACAAACACAACTTCAACTTTACCTAACAAATCTTTGGGTCTTTGCATAGTGGGCATATCACAGGGATTATAAAATCACATACAAGTTTCCAAAGTCCCACAACAATCGAGACTTGTATGGCGATTGCGAGTATGGGTGTGCATTATATTGTACAAATTGCTCGTAACTTGACCTCTCGAAGGCGACCCTCTTCAAGCAGCGTTAGCTTCTGAACGGATGCTTGAATATACGGAAGCACAAGGTTGAATACAAAATTGTCGTGGTCTCTCAGGTACCATCAGTAATGTCCTTTGACCGCAATTATTGTCACATGTTGACTTGCATGATTTTTCTTTCAACTTTTACTATACTTATTTTACTTGTGTTACATATTCTTTGGATTATTATATTTTGTATTTTTATAAGCTGTTGCATTTCCTTTTTTATACGATTACATACAAAAGGCATATGGTTTGTAAACCAATTCTATATTGGTTATGTATCGTTATTAATATTTGGTATACACCTTAATTAAATATTATATGGTTGCCCTAAAGTACATCATGCTACATGTCCTTTTATGCCTCTGTTCCCAATCTCTTTCTTAATACAAATCTTTCTAATTTTCTTTAACAAAATATTTCTTTCTTCTTTTGGTCCTTGACATCTTTATCTCAATCTTTACGCTTTTCTTTAACAAATTTTCGACAATATCCTTTGGATGTTCAACTAGATATCATCCGTGAAGCTACCTCCTAAGTCTATACTCCGACTCGTATTGTTTGCAAGTTATGGAAGGCTAGTATAGGCGTGGAAGCTCATCTTTAATTACGGTGTTAAATACGTAATGATGCGTGTTTTTACGCTAACATTCGATCGGGTCGCAAGGATTTATATTAGGTTTAGATGAAAAGCTAATCGCTCGCCGCCGATACTGATTTAGGCTTTCATCTTTGATTCGGTTAGCAATTCTAATGGTCTTCGTGTTTTGTTTATGGTTCTAATCTAATATGCATTATTTGGAACACGACAATCAAAAATCACTTGCAATATTTGTCCCGTTTACGCATCAAATTGAATCTCAAAGATTTGTTTTGGTTTTAGCGTCCGTCTGACACTCTTGACCCGGCGATCGTGAAGGTCTCTATCCATTTTCCAAAGTGGTTTTACGGTATGTACGTCTTTTACGTGAACTCTTCACGGTGGACCGCCTTGAAATTTCCACCCCTCGTGAAACAATCAAATTGAAGCGTAAAACTCGGCGGTTGTGGGTCATTTATCTATTGAATTTGGGTGAAAAGCTAACTAATGAGACGATGTTACCTACAAGATTTATATGTTGATTTCTTTTGATTTGGTAACCGGTGATTCAAAGTTATCGACATACCGCATATTTTCAAAGCGAACTCTAGTCGTTTCTATGTTACGGATCTTGGAACTTCTGGTCATTTACGGTATGATCATTGGTGAAGGTATGCCATTGTTTTGTGGATGGTTGTTGGGCGTGAATGGTTGTTCCATAAGATCATTCGAAGCCTATTCGCCATCCACTAGCCTAGTTTCGGTTCATTTGCTTGGCTTTACAAAACATCATGCTCAATAGTGGGCCCTCATGACAATCATTTGCATCACTCTGTATTTGTGTACAACCAAGAACTTGAATTATTCGTCACCATGGGAATGTTAGGAGATCTTGGAACTTTCACATCACCATACAAAGAATCTCTTCTTTGTTAAATCACACAGTCGTCTTTGTGTATATATGTTTTTCTTTTTTTTAACAATTCATATTCCTTTAAAGATTATCACTTTACTTGTTGGATATATGAAGGGCATTTTTCAGACGTCGGCACGAAGTTGTCGATCATGATTAATGTGAATGAGGCTTTGTGGTTTTATCGTTGTCTATGGGGAGGAAGCATGTAGTGCTTATCTTTTTAGTAGTCGTGAAAGTTATAAATCACGTGTTTCTATAACTATGTAACCATTAAACTTATAATTATGTAGTGCTTAATATGTTGTAGGTTGTGTGTATGAAGCGTTGTAAGTCAACTTATTTACTATTTCCTTCGTTTATGTAATCTTGGCAACCATGGTTGTTTACAAAAACAATTAGGCAACTAAGCATTGGTATGCGTGGGGCAACTTTATTTCCCCAACAGCGGCTTTTATAAATGAAGTAGTCCTTTTAGTCTTACAATTAAATTCTACAATCTACTAATACCTACAAGCTAGTGACATAAACACTCCACACTAATACCTACACACTTGACAAAAACATATTTAACATTCCCACTAGTACAATTTATCTAGTTTATGAGTTTAATCTGACGTGGCATCATTCGTTGATTTCTTCTATCACTAGCATTAGTTAACATAGCTAGCAATTCTTATTTTACTACTAGCGAGTTGTAACAATACAACCAACTCGGTTTGACTACCTACAGTTTGTAAAACTAACTTCCGAGTTGTAAGTATACAAGCAATTAGTTTTATGTTTTGAGATTCCTAATCTAAGTAATCGAGCATAAAAGCGGTGCAACAACACATAAAACACCGATTTGTGATATTTTCATCATTTGATGCGTTTCGAGTGTTTTCGGATGATTTTGCGGTTTAAAGGTATAAAATGATGAGTATTTAGACACTCATCAATCCCCACATCGAGATATTGCTAGTCCCTAGCAATGATTTGAACTTTAATGGATTTTAAAACTCTTTACCAAAAGCCATCACTTACGGAGTAGCCAAATGTTTGATTCAAGTAAGAACCTTGGTACATCGATGACCAAATGATTTTGAGCAAATCATAAGTCAGAACGGATTTGATTTGTCTTTACCGAGCCGTACTTTACGGACTAGCCAACTCTTAGATAAATTATCAATATTATCTTTAGTGAGTGATTACCAATTATGGTTTTCCATCGCCTTTACCACAAGCCATAATCTTGCGGGCTAGCCAACTCTTCACTTTTTAGGATATGGTGGTGAATACCATACAATTTTGGGCAAATTGCAAGCCATATAAGCGGATTTGATATATCTTTACCAAGAGCCGTTTGCTCTGGATTAGCCAATCCTTTTGTCTTCTGAGACATGGCGGATCGATAACCGGATGAGTAAGTGTAAACACTTACTCCAAAAAATTTTGGCCAAAACGGAGGAATTGGGTAGATAATATATGAAATTGTGAGAATTCCCCACACTTAAAATGAATATTGCCCTCAATATTCAAAGTACCGCATGTTATGCCTAAACCGAGAACGTAAAAGGGAAATATTAAGGCCATTATTTAGAAAGATTTTTTTTTTTTTTTTTTTGACACAACTTATATATATATATAATATGTGGGCAACACCCCACACTAGGTGGAACACATGGGTGAAAACCCATGTTTAGCTCTTGTTTTTGATTAATGAGTCGCTAGCTTGACTCGACCCCGAATTCATTGGTTCATGGGGAAGCAAAGTGGAAGAAACAATCTCCATCGGACTTTCATTCAAGATGTTTGGACAAACATTTGAAGCACGTGAAAGTTCCACACCGACGAGATATAGAGAGAAAGAGACAGACCCGGCTCACAGATGGTACATGAAAATGCCGGGGTCAAAGATAATGTCTTCACTCCCGAAGGAGTTAAGACATGGAGAAGTCACACCGTATGTGAAGAAAAGAAGGAGAATCATGATGATGATCATGACTAACTCCTCATTATCGAAGGAGAATTCATGATTTTGGATCATGAATCTCATCGATGAGGATAGAATCATCATCGCATGATGGAAGAGATAAGATAGAATACGAGGTGGGACAAGTGATGTGCTCGAGAGCTAGCAATTTCCACCACTTCCGTGATGGTCTCAGATCGACCTCGGACATTTCATCGAAAAGAGGATTTACTTTCTCAAAAGTGTAGCCATTATGAAATTCAAAAGAGGATTTGAGAAAATCCGGAAGTAACCTCGTAAATGTCGAGAGAATCACAAAAGGCAAATCACAATCACTATCGGATATATCCTCGGACTCACTTGGGATTGGGACAAGATCCTCAACACTAGATGATTCCGCTTCCGAAATAGTGTCGAGATGATCATCCTCCATTATGAGAGAGTCTTTGGAAGCAATAATAGGTAAGATAGGTGTGATAGCAATAGGCGGGGAGTTGAGAAATAAGATCGTTCAATTGAGTAACACTCTCCTCGTCGTAATCATAGTATTCCTTCATTTGAATACTATCCTCATCATCATCGCCATCATATCTCGATTCTTATATTCATCTCTTGAAGCTTACACCATTCTTTTCATTTGCGGTTTCTTTCGAATGCGTATTTCTTGAACTTTGAGGAAGATTACACTCCTCGTAATCATTGAAATGATGTGAAGGCTCTAAGTCGATGGTGATGGAATATCGTGGGGTTGGAAATTGTCAAAACCGGAGAATTGGAATTTTGAAAATTTTGATTCATCGGTTGACATTCAAAAGTCGCATGAGGACCCCCACAATTCTCACAACAGAGATAATTGGGAAAATAACTTTCACCAAAGTTACGATTGTAACATGGTTCGGCTCATAGACAAGCGGAACCCGTGGTGGACAATCAAAACCGTAATGAGAATCATTCCACAAAACTCGCATGAGTAGGATTCGATTAGGCTGTGGAGGTAGGTAGGAAAAATCGGTGTTTCATTATTTGAAATGGGATCGGGATTATCGACAAACTTGTCTCCGAAACCCACATTGGTACATCGCCGACAATTTCCACCATTAAATGGACCTCCACACAGGAACATGTCAAATACCATGACATAAAGAATTAAAGCGATAAGAGGATAAGGAATAGAGAATTAAACAGGTTTGAGGATAAAGAAATGGAGAATTAAACAGATGCGAGAGGTAAAGATGGATATTTTGGATTTTTGAAAATATGTCAAAAACAAAGAATGAAAATATTTTTGGTGCTAATAACACTTGTGAAAAGTGTTAATGAACTTTTGATATTTTAAAAACTTTACAAAACTTTTTACAAAGAGGGGTATGTGCAAGAATGGATCGAAAAGGTTTAACACACTAAAGCCTCCCGTGCAATGCGCTAAAATTTGATCATGCAAAACCGTCTGCTAAATCACTCAAGCTCGCCACTCATGAATGGCGTAACCGTAATGTACTTAAAGCAATTTTAAGCACAAATGCGATGAAGATCGAGAATATAATGAATTCCCGGGTCGTTATGTCCCACGGAGACTCAATGGTGTGCAAACACTTGATCAGACGATAGAATGATCACTAAGGATAGTGATCAGTAAAGGTTTTAGATGGATAATTACACTATTGAAAAAGTTTATAAATTAAAGCGACTTAAATGCAAATTAAGAAAATCAAAAAGATAAAAGATATTAAATAAACGCTATCACTATATTTAAAGTGATGAACGTTTAAAACCTAAAACGTACGTTTAAATTAAAAACTACGTAACGTACAAAATAAAACGTGAAAATAAAGAAGGAAAATACCTATGTATATAGAAAATACATTTTTACAATCCTAATTATATAAGAAAATTATTAAAAAAGGAAAATTATTTTTAAAACTATTTAATTAATTATAATTAATTAAAACTATTTTAAACTATTTAATAATACTCTAAAATAAAAGAAAATATGAAATAAGACTAGAAAAATAAAATTAAGACTTAGAAAAATCTAAAATATGATAAAACTAATTTTAAAACTGAAAATATATTTTTTAGACTTTATATGTATTTATTATTAATTTAAAACTATTTAAAACTAATTAAAATGCTAGAAAATACTATTTAAACCAAGAAAATTATGGAAAAATACTTTTATTACTTTTATATTTATCTTAATCTATAAAATTGAAAACATATTTTTTAAAGCTTTTTCTAAATTATTTGTATTAAAAGCTATTTAAAAAGGCTTAAAAACTAATTTAAATAAAGAAAAATAGCAAACAAGCTAGGAAAAATCTGAAAATTTCTGGAAAAGTCTAAAATAATATTAGGAAGCTAGGAAAAATAGAAAAACAAGGGCTTGTGTGGAGGATTTTGAAACTGATGTGGAAGTGCTTATTGAAATAAGCACTAGAATAAGCAAATGGCTACCATAAGCTACCAACCCAAAACAGAAGCTATGAAATACTAAAAGAACCAAAATGAAACAAGTATCAACAAGCTACAACCTCTGATAAGCAAGTGAACAGATTTGAGAATATGAGCTTATGGGCTAAAAACAGTGAATAAGTACCAAGTTGCAGCTGAATTATAAGCACTTAAATAAGCTGAGAACTAGCAAACAAGAGCAGGATCCTAAAGAAGACCTGGCTGGCTATGTATAAGCTAAAAATCAGACCTAGGTGAGCTCAAATGAGCTTTGCACAAGCTCTGCAAAGACTGGACAAATCCTGTGCAGCCCACTGTGCTTTGCACAGGGCATTTGACCCTATTTTGACAAGCTAATTTAGAGCTTAAAGAAAATTTGCAAAAATATGAAAAAATCACAACCATAAACTAGACCAAGAGAGGTTTTAAAAACCACAAGATTCACTTATAATGGTTCAGAAATGAACCCAAGAAAATTCTTCCTAGTTGAGCTCAAAATGGATTTTTCAAACTTTGACTTTTTGATTAAACTTACAGTTTGACTTATATGAACTTTAAATCTATCCTACTGATTTATTATGATATATTAGGCTAAGATAAGATGAAATTAGGCTAAAGTAACAAGTTCTAAGCTATTATGATGAGTTTTACACTTCAAATCCTAACAAATGAGCTAGTTGAGTTAATTAAAAGTGATTTTGACTTTTCACTAACAAGGACCGATTTTCTTATTTCTTTGAGCTACTAAGACCTAATGAAACATGTATTAACCAAGATCGAGACACATAAGCACCCTCTAACTTAGTTAATCAAGAAAATCCAAACACCCCTTAATGGGATTTGTTTTGACACTTTTCAAAGATTTTAATGATTCGATCCATGCATTTGATTGATAACCATATATTATCATACATTAAGACTAAAGAAACCTTAAACAACAATACTAACAACATTGAACTGAGAAATCACAATAATGCTAATTTGACTGCTAAAATAAAGTTTTTAGTAAGTATGGATTCTAATAAACAATTAACTTGTTTTAATGCTTAACTCTACTTAACTACAGCTTATAAACATAAACAAACACAGGTTTAAGTTAATTAACCACTTAAACAGTAATATGCAAAAATGGAGAATTAACCTTACTAGTTGGATTTCAAATAAAAGCTGAGAACCAGAGCACAATACCAATCCTAAGCTAACCTACTCTATTCCAACCCATATCAAAGCTGCATCAACCACCTTATCCATTTCCACAATCAACTGCACCCAGTTTGACTTTTGTTGACCCAAAATGAAAAGTGCTTGAAACTGTTGTGAAAGCTTATCAAAAGCTATCATAAGCTTAAATAAGCCTAGTTGAATCAAAATGAAGATACTTGGACTTTTAATTATCAGAGCTTGAAACTGAATTTGTTAACAGAGAGCATAAAATTTGAAACTAAAGTGAAACTTTGAATTAGGACTTAAAATTGATTAAAAACTCTTAATTAACTGAAATTCAATACATGGAAACTAAAAGATTACACTTTAAGATTTAAACTAAGACATTTTTATATAAACGACATACATTGAAATTAAAATCTAACTACCTTCCTCTTCTTCTTTCTCTTGCTTTCTTTTATACTCCAAACTTTCTCCCTTTTCTCCGAGCACTTCCCACCAATAATAATAGCCATTGGATGACTTGGATAAATTCTAGCCGTTTGATTCATTTTGGCGCCAAAGCGTGTCATTAGCGGTTGGAGGATGAGTGAAATGGTTGAAGAATCATTAAATGCTTCTTGGAGTTGTGTTGAGGTGGGGGACAAGGAGAGTGATATGTTGAAGTGGAGGTGAGGTTGTGTGGAGAGTATGCGAGAGCGGTGGGGAAGGAGAAGAAAATGGCGCCAAGTGGGTTGGGTTTGACCAGATGGGTTTGACCGGTGGCTAATATATGATGGGGTCCAAAATGCATATGTGAGGGTCCAAGGGAAAAGCGTGGTCACTTGGATTGTGATAGGGTCCAAATGGGTTTTAAAAGGGTATTAAAGGTTTAAATAACAAGGACCAATGTTGTAAATTCTGAAATTCAAGGGACCATTGCTGCCATTTCATCAAAGATGTTCCAAGGGACTAAAAGTGACAAGTTTTAATAATACAAGGACCAAACTTGACATTTTCCATTTTTCCAAGGACCAATTTTGACAATTTTCAAACTTGAAGGACCAAAGTTGTAATTTTGCAAATTTTAAACTTTGAAAGGTTTGTTTTAACAACTTTTGAATCCCATGGACCTTAAATGACATTTTTCTTTATTTTGATATACCAGGGACTGTTTTTGACAACTTTTGAAACTTGGGGGACTAAAGCGCCAATTTTGCAAATTTGATACGTTTTTCATCTGATTTTGATATTTTTGCATTTGAAACACATAAACACACTGATTTGTGATATTTTCATCATTTTGATGCGTTTCTGAGTGTTTTCAGATGATTTTGCAGTTTAAAAGGTATAAAAATGATGAGTATTTAGACACTCATCATAATGGAATATATATAAACGTTTAATTATATATGTAATTTACTTTTGGAGAAGTTGCAAGTTTTTATGTTCAGTGTTAAATTGTAAAGCCCACCGGAACAGAAAAAATATATACGGTACAAATTACCTTTACATAATGTAAGCAACAACATATATCACATAAAATGGATACCCCTAGAGTAATGATTCATGTTTAGATCTTTTGAATACATAATTAAGATTATACTGATGTTGCATTTCATAAAGTAGAAACAATCTTAAACTAGTTTCTGAATTTTGTGATATGTTATAGTTTTTCCGTAAGTATACAAAGGGTTTAATTGAATATGATAACGATCGCTATGAATAGCACAAATTCATGATAATGTTGTAATCTTTGCTCTCGTTGATTGATCTTGCTGTTTATAAAGGTAGTCATGGTGATGCAATATAATGCAAAACATATGACACGTATATTAGGCCGTCGGAATGAATGCTTAAAGCGCTATTGCACGTTAGTCTTGCTAGTGTGAAGACCAAGTAACATAAACATGTTGTTAGTAAATAGTGGGTAAATGCACACACTTGATAAACAATATGAAAAAATGTATAATCAAGTCAAAACTGTCAAATACATTTTTGGGTGCCTTTCTTTAAAGTCAAAGTGGGTAAACACAAACAAGTCCGGATAGAGCACTATACCGTGAAGAGATAGTTACAATGCACGTGGCGATGCATAGACGTTGCCTACAAAAAAGCCTAGACTAGGCTATCTTTTTGACTTGAAAGTAATGTTAACACAAGTGCTCAGAATCGTTAACAACACCATTAGCATGCCGCATAACAATACCTACACTCCAACCTTCCGTTCCTTAAATACCAAGTTGGTTTTAATCCCGAACATCCTCGACGCGATCTCTTGTTAGAGCCTTCAAATGCCTCAACATCTTGATCTTCCGTAAACCCGTTCTTGGTGTTTCAAAGCATAGCCTCCTTGCATACGGTTTCCTCGAAACCTTATGTCCATACCTTAGCTTGACACATATCCCTACTTGACGTGGAGCGGAAGAAGATCCTGCATCCAACAAAACCTGATTTGGAAGAGAATTTGTCGGTACATTCGTTAAAGTGGCATCATCGTATTCGATAACCCGTTGCACCCGTTTATATGGTGAGGAAGTAGACCACCCAACATCCATTGCTACACAACCCACAAATCCCTCATAGTACCATTCATCATCACTGAACTCAATGGCATCATCAACACTTTGGCTATGCAAAAAATCCCTGAAAGATTCTTTCCTTGGAATTCAATTCCTTTACGTCTAGGTTGGGAAGGAGGGGTTCTTAGGGAGGTGAGCATCTTCTTCCTCCTCCCATGCTAGAATATCGAGTAAGACTTAGATGTAGCAAGTTGCACAAGTTTATCATGTATCGCAAGCTTTGCATGCGTTTCCTTATCAAGAAGATTAAAAGTTAGGTTAGGATAATAGAAACATGCTAAGTTAGCGAGGGTTATGTGCAACGCATGTCGATTAATCCATATTCCTCTGCAAGTTCATACATTCTTTTAACATCGTTATCACATTCAACAATTGTCAAACCAGTTGAAAGAACAAATCTTGGCATGCAAAAATATAAAGCCAGTATCTCACACTCAAGCTTGTAGGCCAACAAGTCAAGCATTTGCTTAAAGTTCATCCTTGTGGAGTTACTAAACCTTAGCGAAAGGGTTCGGCCAAACTCATAACTTAAATTGGGCAACCGAATGAAGGTACCATCGTAGTGAATCTCAAAAACAGGATACGCAGCTACAGACCCTGGCGTCCTGTAATAAAGGTATATAAATGTACATAAATAAGAATAGCAAGTATGGTAAAAAATATAGTCAAGGCAAGTGAGAACCACTTGGTAACATATAAACATTTTAGGAAGGGTGATGGTATTCATACCTTAGTTTGAGATCAAATAAGGCAATGAAGGCTTAGAAGCATTTTTGATGAAAGAGATTGTTTGGAGATAGGCATCGACTAGTGTACAAATGTGATCTTGATGAACATTTGCTATATATTAGCAAAGGTAGTATTATTTTACTATTAACAATGTACTTATATATTATATGAGACTTATGATCCATTGATTTTGATACGGAAATAGTAATGGGGTAAATGTTATTTTATTTTGTTAAACGTTTTATGTCTAGCGTGTTTGTGTAATAATGTGGGTGTTAATGTGTGAATGAATATGTCAATGGATGAGGCATGGTATATGTTTGATTGTAAATGTATTTGATACAATATCGTATATTGAAAACCGATAGTGCATGATAAAACAACGAAAGTCTTTGTTGGAGATAAGTTAAAATTGTTGACACAAAGGATAAAATCTAACTCTATAAAAACCGAATCATCTTCTCGCGATAAGCTAGCGCGACGTCAAGATGATCATCAACTTGCAACCATTGACAATGTTCCAATCGACATAAAATATACAAACCCACACACCTCAATCACCAAAATACACCCTTCACTACATGTAATCTTATAGTCGTTCGGACGTATTCGATCTTATCAAAAACGTTTGCTTACTCTAGAACAATCGGTAGTTTGGCCTGTATAATAACCGAGATTGTTAAAATACATACGAGGGTGATCTTGTTGGAGGTTGTCAAAAATGTTAATATTGTATACTCAAAATAAGTAAGTTATACATAAACTACAGCTTGTTTGTTCAAGAAGGATTAAAAATAATACGTAGTATATATAGTGTTGTTAATCAAGATTTGTCCAAAAGTATTATATGTTTGTTATCGTGATACGTATAAATTCGACCATTTGACAATTTCTTCTTAATTAATTTTTATAATACATTTCATTTCATTACATTAGCGATAAAAAAGAGAGTAAAGCAACAACATTGATGATGAGTCCAAAAAAAAGATGACAATGATGAACTTGAGAGAAAGCACATAACAAGCTAGGAGTATAGGTTTAATATTTTTGCGCATCATGGCCGAAAGGAGCTTTTCTTGAGAACTTGTACTGCGTCTCGTTGATGAGCCTCATCGCCCTATTTTCTCTAGCTCCTCATCATGGATTTCACAAGCATTTCCATACAAGCACCGCAACAGTGGACCTAACCAAACACTCCAACCGCTGATCTCGCTCACCCCGCGACATCGCATCGACCGCTTAGCTCCATCACCGCTGCATGCATGTCACTAATGAACTTTAAGTCACGTCCATTGTCACGCACAAAGACAGTGTTAGCCATGTCATAAATATAGTTATCCATTTCTATTGTAGTAAATGCTGCTATGGGTAGTGTGTGTCACTTCACAAAAGTAGTTTGAAAATAAATTAGATGGTGTCCGTTTATATAAGCAAAATGGGGTGTGTGGGGTGACATGGATTTTATTTTCAATTAAAGTCAATATAAGTAAATGTTGATAGTCAAATGGTCAATAGTAGCGTCTTGTCATGTAATTAGAAATGCACATTAAGCTAATGAAGCTTCATAGTACTCATACGCCTCGCCCAAAGATAACAATTTTGGGCAACTAAACCATTTGGGGGCAACTAAACTTGTTAGCTTGTTGTTTACTTGCAATTCAAACAAATGTTTTAGTCACGTATTGATGAGTGTGTAAATACTCATCATTTTGTACAAAATAAAGCGCAAAATCATCGAAAACACTCGAAACACATCAAAATGATCAAAATATCACAAATCGGTGTTTTATGTGTTTTAAATGCAAAATATCAAAATCGGATGAAAACATATCAAATTTGCAAAATTGCGCTTTAGTCCCCAAGTTTAAAAATTGTCAAAAATAGTCCCCAGGCCAAAATTTCAAAGAAAAGTCACCAAAGGTCTTTTAAAATCACAAATTGTCATATTTAGTCCTTTGGTGGAAAATCTAAAAGTTTTGAGAAAATTACAGTTTAGTCCCCGAAAATCCAAATTGGTCAAATTTAGTCCTTGAAATTTTCAAAATGTCAAACTAGACCTTGGACTATTAAACATTGGCAAAACAAACCCTTTGACTACTCTTCATAATTTTCATGTTTGGTCCTTGGATTTCCAAATGTTACACAAATGGTCCTTGGTGTTATTATTTCAAACAAACCAAACGGACCTTGTTTTAATACCCAAGCCCAAACAAAATAATACAGCCCAATCCGATTACCGGTCCTGTAGACCCATGACCCGACCAAAACCCAACAATTTAAAATAAACAAAACCCGCCCCCGGTTTGTCTTCCCCGACAACCTTGTCTGCTCCCACCACCAGCCACCAACATCCCTACCAACCCACTCTACTACACCATTTGTCTCCCCCCACCTCACCAACCATCCCACCACAATTAATGCCCCTCTTTCCCTGTCTAAAGTGTAAAACCTTTTTTGGCGCCAAAACAAGATTAAGGGCCAGGATTGATTCTAGCCCATCAATGGTGGAGATTGCAGCTGGGAAATGCTCAGAGGAGTGAGAAAGAAGCTTGGGATTATAAAAAGACCAAAATTGAAGCAAGAGAGGAGAGTTAGTTTAGTTTTATAAAATGTATGTCGCCTCTTTAATTACCATGTTTTAAATAAATTGTAGTTGTAATTTTCACTTATTTGTATTAATCGAAACTCTTCAATGTATTGCAACTTATTTCCAAGATTAATTCCAAGTTTATGTTCAAGTTTCACAATTCTAGCTCTTGTTGCATTTTCATTTTCAAACTTTGAATATCAAGCTTCAAATAGCTTCTTTCCTAGTTAAAACAAGTTATATTAGCTTATCATAGCTTCTTATAAGCTTGTGTTTAAGTATTGAGCAAAAGTGACACTTGGTCAACAAAAGTCAAAATTGGAGCAAGAATGGTGCAGGATGAAATGGTTGATTCAGAATGGAAATGGGTTGAAATGGAAGCGATGGGTGGAAATTGATAGGTTAGGGTCCTTGGTTTCCTTATTGGCTAGCCATAGTGGCTATTGGACTTATTGTAAGTCAATTCCAAGTTTTAGCATAGTAAGTAATTGTAGTTGTAAACTGCTTAAACTCGTTCTAAAAGTAGTAATTAGGATAAGTTAATCTAGTTTGATCATTTGTGCATGCTTAGTTAGGTGTTATCTCCTTTAAATTTGCAAATCAATGAAGTTAAGGGTGTTTGGATTCTTCATATATCATCCCAAAAGTGAATTCGGTGGTAGCTTGTTGATTGGTTTATGCTTCTTTGACTAAAACAAACTCATCTCTGTCTTATTTTGTCCATGCTACACTCTTAAAGTCAAAATCAAACTAAATCTATTTTGACCATTGTTGTGGATTTTGGATTTGAAATCTTTGAATTTGTGTTTAAAAGTCTTAGACAAAGCTGGTCTTAAGTTCATTTCATCAAATTACTTCATTATCAGTCATAAAAACTGGATCAAACTTCACCAAAGTCAAACTAGCATCCACTTTCAAAAGTCAAAACATGCAAAAAAATGGTTTTATGCAGAAGTTGCAGCTTGTGCACAGGTTTTATTAAAGCTTTTTAGGTTACGGTTTTGGGATATAAGTAGTTCACTTGGGTGGTCTTTAAGACCTCTTACTTGTTTTTGCTTTAAGCTTTTCGGATAAGCTTGAGTATAAGCTCAAAACAGCCTCTCGTGTGCCTGCACCAACTCGATTAATCTTGAGTGATTTTCTCGATTTTAGCCAAGCTTGCACGAGCTTATTGAAGCTTGTAAAGGGCTGGTCTTTTGGTTATAAGTAGCTTCCTAGGTCTAGTTTAAGTTTTGATAATTGGATTTTAGTTTGTAGCTTATTTGAGTACTTATTTATTGACTGCAAGTTGACACCTAAAATCTGTTTTTAGCTTAATATCAAAAACATCAAATCTGTGATATTGTGCTATTCAGTGGTTGTAGTGTGTTGATTTAAGTTTCATTTGGTTACTTTTGGTACTCCATAGCTTCTGTGATCAGTGTGGTAGCTTATTTGCTCATTTGCTTATCAAGTGCTTATTTTAATAAGCACTTGATTCATCAGTTGCATTTTTCTCCACATAACATACTGTTTCTCCAATTTTCTTAGCTTCTTAACATCATTTTAGAGTTTTCCGAAATTTCGATTTTTCTTAGCTGTTTTTACTATTTTCTTGATTTTTATTAGTTTTAGCACTTTTAATTAGCCTTTAATACAAAAATTCGGAAAAGGGTCCAAAAATAATCTTTCAATTTTCTTAGGTTTAGATAAATATAAAAAGTAAAAAAGTAATTTTCTTGATTTTCATAGCTTGTTTGGTAATTTTTAGTGATTTAATTAGTTTTAATAGTTTAAAATTCCTAGAAAATAGAGAAATAGTCATAAAATACAAAAATAGTTTTGAAAAGTCTATTTTGATATTTTAGACTTTTCCAAGTCTTAATCTTATTTTTCTAGCCTAATTTCCTATTTTCTTGTATTTTAGGTAATTAATTAATAGTTAAAATAGTTTTAATTAGATAATTAGTCTTAAAATAATTTTTCTTTTCTATAAATTTTCTTTTATCATTAGGTTTATAAAAACATCATTTTCATATTTTTAGGGTTAATATTGCCTTAGTTTCACTTTTTTATTGTGACGTCGCGTAGTTTTTAATTTCCGCTTTATAAAACATAAAAACAAAAACATCATTTTAATTTTAGTGATAGCGTTTATTTAATATGTTTTATCTTTTAATTTCCTCTCATTTGCATTTTAGCCTTTGTATTTGTTTGATGTTTCTATAGTTATAATCACCAATTCATAATCCTTTTCGCTCAAACTCCTCGATCACTATCGTTGATTGATCCATTGCATAGCTCATTGGGACATAACGACCGGGAGACCCTATACTCCTCGGATCTTCATTGATTTCGTGCTTAAGCTGTTTTAAGTTTTCTTACGCTTGCGTGAGAGAACTTGACGGTTTCTTGCAAGATCAATTTTTGGCGCTACTGCCGGGGAGTCAGGCCGATCTACCTTCCGTAGTAGCATTAGTTGTTTGAATCCTCACTCTTTGTTTATATCATCCATCTTTGTATATATATATATCCATATTTTCTTCTAAAAATCCAAAACCCAAAAACACCAAAAACGTATAAAACACAAAAATATTTTCCTTTTGTTTCTATATATGTATCAAAATCAAAAATACAAAAGATTCGCTGTTTTCTTTAATAATTAACAACTTAAAAGATTACCACGAAAACCAAGGCGGTGCACTACCTAACTGGGGTGCGACCATAATAAGTTCCCGAACTAAAGATATAAAACTTGCCTTTGTGTCCTTGTGATTGGTGTACCTTTTTCAAAAAGCCATTCATCTTGGATTATTGGTTAAGTTCATCGTTGTTTTGCCTCGATTTGTGTTAATTGATTTTGTTGTGATATCGACGTTCGTAACCGGAAAACCCATAAAGATTCTTCTCACCCCGCTTTTATAAAACGTCTTCATAATTCTCATTCTCATCGAAATATCTTCATAATTCCATTTCTCTCCTTAGCTCGAGTTTCCTTAGAGTTAATTCTAGTGCATGCGCACTCGTTCTTCTAGATCATTGAGTCCTTTGCGTGATCTAGCGAAATTCAAGGAGGCGTTTCGTGAGCGTGTCGCCCAAATAGTCGAACCCGAGATTCGCACTATTTCAAGCAACACCATGGCGAATTTAACGCACTATGGCGAAATGCTCCGTGCACCCACCGAGGGTTATGGAGATGCCATTGTTTTACCCGTAATCAACTCGATCACTTTGAATTGAAGACACATTTGATCCAACTTGTGTCTACAAATCAATTCGCGGGTCGATCGAGAAGACCCGTATGCACACATCCGTTGGTTTAACAAGTTGACTTCAATTATCAATTTCAAGGATGTGCCACAAAAGTCATCAAGTTGATGCTTTTTCCATTCTCTCTTGAGGGACGCCCGATTTGGTGGAAAAAGAACCCCTCGATCTATCGAAACTTGGGAGGATCTTGTTCAAAAGTTTGTGAATTACTTCTTTCCTCCATCAAAGACGACTAATCTCAAAAATGAAATTTCGGATTTCGTCAAAATTTCGATGAAAATTTTGGAGAGGCATGGGAGAGATTCAAAGATCTCCTCGTGAAATGCCCCATCATGAATTCACGGAGCTTCAACAAGTAAATATCTTTTACAATGGGTTGAACGGAAACGATCAAGATTCCTTGAATGCAGCATGAAGCGGCAATATCTTGAATCGTAAACCTAAAGATGTGATTGAGATTTGCGAGCAAAATCAAAAGTTCCTATTTCTCGCAACAAAGTCAATGTTCAACACTCTGCTTCTTCATCCGGTAACTCTTCCGAAGTTAGCGCTCCGTTAACCGCTCTAACGGACATCATCCATTGTATGATAAAAGAGGTAAAAGAAATCAAAAGCGAAATTCATAAGCGGAACCAATCAAAGCCGTAAACAAGGTGTGTGAAACTTGTAGTGGTCCACATGCGTATTATGATTGTCAAGCAACCGATGCTTCCTTTTACCAAGCTCCCGTAGCCGGTAAACCACAATCAATACCGACCACAGGTGATCCTCACTACGTGCACCTAGCGGTATGACACCACCGGTTTTCCTCTGTGCAAAACCATGGCAATCAAAACCATGGCAATCAAAATCGCTTTGTTCGAATCAAGGACAAAATTTCAATAACTCTCAAAATTTCAATCAAAACCGGAACAATTTCAACCAACCTTATCAAGCTCCTAATCATCAAAGCTATCAACCACCTCCTCAAGCTCCCATTCGAATGACTTCATGAAAATGACCGAGTCAAACATGCGTTCAATGCAAACTCGGATCAATAACATGAGAGTTGAGCTTAAAAGGAAATTGATACCACAATGTCTCGGCAGACAAATGAGTTAAAGAATATGATGAGCGGTTTCATGAACATGAATATGAACAAAGCTTCACCATCTTCCGGGGACTCCCAAGCAATACTATTCCTAATCCCAATGCCGAGTTGAAAGCCGTCACCACTGTAGTGGTAAGACGCACAATGGACCTTCGACTCCTATGCCCCTCCTCCCGTGGCATTTAGTCAAGTTACCAAGGAGACAACGGACAAGGTGCATTATTCAAGCCCACGGCATCAAGACACGTCCAACCTTCGGTAGTCAAGTTTCAAATCCGAACCCAAGTTCGAAGAAAATCTTGAGCCGAAAACACTTCCATCCCGGCTCAAAGTCTAGTCACTTCCTACCCATCAAGAATGAATGATGAGAAGCTCAAAGACAAAACAAAGAGCAAATGGAAAATTTTTCCAAATCTTCAATGAGCTTCACTTTGATTTAAGCTTCGTTGATGCTCTCGTTCTAATGCCTAAATTTGCATCCACGCTAAAGGCTTACTCACCAACAAAGATAAGCTATCGAGTTGGCTAAAACTCCTCTCAATGAGCAATGCTCGTGCCATTCTTAATAAGCTTCGAAAAGCTTGAAGACCCCTGGCGGGTTTTAATCCGTGTGATTTCTTGGGGATGTTTCAATGCTCCGCCTTGGCGATCTTGGCGCTAGCATTAACCTCATGCCACTCTCGGTATGGAAGAAACTATCTCTTCCTGAACTTTCATCCACTCGTATGACACTCGAGCTAGCGGACGCACTGTAACTCGTCCACTTGGAATAGCCGAGGATGTCGTGATGAAAGTGGGAAAGTTTCACTTTCATGCCGACTTTGTTGTAGTAGACTTGATGCGGATCCTAGAGTTCCCTCATCTTGGGAGAGCTTTCTTAAGAACAGTCGTGCTCGATTGATGTGTTTGTGAAGAGTTGACCATACGGGTTGACAACGAAGAGCTCACATTGAATATCAACGAACTCCAAACCTCTGTACAAGCAGTGTTGCCACAATTGATCAAAGATCCGAAGATTCAATGCAACACTCTCAAACTTCACGGTTAAGAGGAGTTTTCAAAAGCGTCTTTGAGCTCAAAGCTTTGAAAATTACCCTGGTTCAAACAAATGGTTTGAAAGTCGTACTGTGGAAGTCAAGAGTGTTCTTGATGATGACGATGATCTAGAATCGGAGACTTCATCGGAGTGGTGGAAGCTGCTAGCTCTAAGAGCACACCACTTGTCCCACCTCCGAATCGGTTTGTCGCATCGAGATTGTTAACTCGTGGATGAAACTAAACTCTCTTCGTTTCATCCGAGTTGGATGATGATGTTTGTGATCCAATGGGAGACATTCTTCCCATTGATGAATCGCTCAAAAATAATCCATCATCTTCTAGTCCTATTCCGACTCTTCCATCCTTTCTCTCACTTCGATGAGGAAGATGACATATTTTGGAATGAAGTCGATGCATTTCTTAGTGATGAGTCAATTCCAACGGAATTGATAACACTTACCTTGATCCGGAGGAGACATCCTTTTACGGAAAGTTTGTTGATTGAAGAACCATTTCCCACCCTCCTCCCGGACACCTTCTTGACAATCACCATCTAAGCTTCAAGTTTAAGCTTAAAGATGTCAAAGCGGTGATTTGCTTCTCTCTCGCTGAGGAATGGACATACATTCTCATGTACGTCTTTATTCCATTCTTCACAGATGGTGTGGTTGCTCTTTCCTTTTCTCTTTCGGAATGAGGACACCATCTTTGACCCCAGTATCATCCTTTATAGTATTTACTATTAAACAATACCGCGGTTATATCTCGTCGGTGTGGAACTTTCGATGTTCATATGTTCATTAACATTGTGAACGAAAGTCCGATCGAGATTGGTTTTCCACATTACTTTCCCATGAACAAATGAATTGGGTCGAGTCAAGCTAGCGACTCGGGAATCAAAAACAATAGCATGCCATATGGGTTTTCACCCATATTTCGTCCTCTTACCTCTTTCTACCACCCTAGTGTGGGGGTTGCCACATGTTTCAAAAAAAAAAAAAAAAAAAAAAAATCCTTCTTTCTAAATAATGGCCTTATATTTCCCTTTCACGTTCTTTGTTTCGGCATAACCGCGGTACTTTGAATATTGAGGGCAATATTCATTTCTAAGTGTGGGGGATTCTCACGAATTTTATCATGTAATTATACCGCCTAATCCCCGTTTTTGGCCAAAATTTTTTTTGGAGCAAGTGTTCTACACTTTCTCATTTGGTTATCGATCCGCCATGTCTCGTAAGACAAAAGAATTGGCTAATCCAGAGCAAACGACTCTTGGTAAAGATTTCTCAAATCCATTTATATGGCTTGCAATTTGCCCAAAATTGTATGGTATTCGACTCACCATATCCTAAAAAGTGAAGAGTTGGCTAGCCCGCAAGATTATGGCTTGTGGTAAAGGCGATGGAAAACCATAATTGGTAATCACTCACCAAAGATAATGTTGATAATTTATCTAAGAGTTGGCTAGTCCGAGCAAACGGCTTCGTAAAGACAAATCAAATCCGTTGAAGTCGGTGGTTTGCTCAAAATCACATGGTTATCGGTGTACCATGGTTCTTACTTGAACTGAAACATTTGGCTACTCCGTAGTGATGGCTTTTGGTAAAGAGATTAAAATCCATTATGTTTTCTCAAATCATTGCTAGGGACTAGCAATATCTCGATGTGGGGATTGATGAGTGTGTAAATACTCATCATTTTGTACAAAATAAAGCGCAAAATCATCGAAAACACTCGAAACACATCAAAATGATCAAAATATCACAAATCGGTGTTTTATGTGTTTTAAATGCAAAATATCAAAATCGATGAAAACATATCAAATTTGCAAAATTGCGCTTTAGTCCCCAAGTTTAAAAATTGTCAAAAATAGTCCACAGGCCAAAATTTCAAAGAAAAGTCACCAAAGGTCTTTTTAAAATCACAAATTGTCATATTTAGTCCTTTGGTGGAAAATCTAAAAGTTTTGAGAAAATTACAGTTTAGTCCCTGAAAATCCAAATTGGTCAAATTTAGTCCTTGGAAATTTTCAAAAATGTCAAACTAGACCTTGGACTATTAAACATTGGCAAAACAAACCCTTTTGACTACTCTTCATAATTTTCATGTTTGGTCCTTGGATTTCCAAATGTTACACAAATGGTCCTTGGTGTTATTATTTCAAACAAACCAAACGGACCTTGTTTTAATACCCAAGCCCAAAACAAAATACCTGGCCCAATCAGATTACCGGTCCTGTAGACCCATGACCGACCAAAACCCAACAATTTAAAATAAACAAAACCCGCCCGGTTTGTCTTCCCGACAACCTTATTCTGCCCACCACCTGACCACCAACATCCCTACCAACCCACTCTACTACACCATTTGTCTCCCCCCACCTCACCAACCATCCCACCACAATTAATGCCCCTCTTTCCCTGTCTAAAGTGTAAAACCTTTTTTGGCGCCAAAACAAGATTAAGGGCCAGGATTGATTCTAGCCCATCAATGGTGGAGATTGCAGCTGGGAAATGCTTAGAGGAGTGAGAAAGAAGCTTGGGATTATAAAAAGACCAAAATTGAAGCAAGAGAGGAGAGTTAGTTTAGTTTTTATAAAAATGTATGTCGTCTCTTTAATTACCATGTTTTAAATAAATTGTAGTTGTAATTTTCGACTTATTTGTATTAATCGAAACTCTTGATGTATTGCAACTTATTTCCAAGATTAATTCCAAGTTTATGTTCAAGTTTCACAATTCTAGCTCTGTTGCATTTTCATTTTCAAACTTTGAATATCAAGCTTCAAATAGCTTCTTTCCTAGTTAAAACAAGTTATATTAGCTTATCATAGCTTCTTATAAGCTTGTGTTTAAGTATTGAGCAAAAGTGACACTTGGTCAACAAAAGTCAAAATTGGAGCAAGAATGGTGCAGGGATGAAATGGTTGATTCAGGAATGGAAATGGGTTGAAATGGAAGCAGTGGGTGGAAATTGATAGGTTAGGGTCCTTGGTTTCTTATTGGCTAGCCATAGTGGCTATTGGACTTATTGTAAGTCAATTCCAAGTTTTTAGCATAGTAAGTAATTGTAGTTGTAAACTGTTTAAACCTGTTCTAAAAGTAGTAATTAGGATAAGTTAATCTAGTTTGATCATTTGTGCATGCTTAGTCAGGTGTTATCTCCTTTAAATTTGCAAATCAGTAAGTTAAGGGGTGTTTGGATTGCTGTCATATCTGTCCCAAAAGTGAATTCAGTGGTAGCTTGTTGATTGGTTTATGCTTCTTTGACTAAAACAAACTCATCTCTGTCTTATTTTGTCCATGCTACACTCTTAAAGTCAAAATCAAACTAAATCTATTTTACAGCTTACTGTTGTGGATTTTTGGATTTGAAATCTTTGAATTTGTGTTTAAAAGTCTTAGACAAAGCTGGTCTTAAGTTCATTTCATCAAATTACTTCATTATCAGTCATAAAAGCGGATCAAACTTCACCAAAGTCAAACTAGCATCCACTTTCAAAAGTCAAAACATGCAAAAAATGGTTTTACGCAGAAGTCAGACTTGTGCACGAGGTTTTTTAAAGCTTTTAGGTTCGGTTTTGGGATATAAGTAGTTCACTGGGTGGTCTTTAAGACCTCTTACTTGTTTTTGCTTTAAGCTTTACGGATAAGCTTGAGTATAAGCTCAAACAGCCTCGGTGCCTCGCACCAACTCGATTAATCTTGAGTGATTTTCTCGATTTAGCCAAGCTTGCATGAGCTTATTGAAGCTTGTAAAGGGATGGTCTTTTGGTTATAAGTAGCTTCCTAGGTCTAGTTTAAGTTTTGATAATTGGATTTTAGTTTGTAGCTTATTTGAGTACTTATTTATTGACCGCAAGTTGACACCTAAAACTGCTTTTAGCTTAATATCAAAACATCAAATCTGTGATATTGTGCTATTCAATGGTTGTAGTGTGTTGATTTAAGTTTCATTTGGTTACTTTTGGTACTCCATAGCTTCGTGATCGGTGTGGTAGCTTATTTGCTCATTTGCTTATCAAGTGCTTATTTTAATAAGCACTTGATTCATCGATTGCATTTTCTCCACATAACATACTGTTTTTCCATTTTCTTAGCTTCTTAACATCATTTTAGAGTTTTCCGAAATTTTTGATTTTTCTTAGTTGTTTTACTATTTTTCTTGATTTTTATTAGTTTTTAGCACTTTTAATTAGCCTTTAATACAAAAATTCGAAAAGGGTCCAAAAATAATTTTCAATTTTATTAGGTTTAGATAAATATAAAAAGTAAAAAAGTAATTTTCTAGATTTTTCATAGCTTGTTTGGTAATTTTAGTGATTTAATTAGTTTTAATAGTTTAAAATTCCTAGAAAATAGAGAAATAGTCATAAAAATACAAAAATAGTTTTGAAAAGTCTATTTTGATATTTTAGACTTTTCCAAGTCTTAATCTTATTTTTCTAGCTAATTTCCTATTTTCTTGTATTTTAGGTAATTAATTAATAGTTAAAAATAGTTTTTAATTAGATAATTAGTCTTAAAAATAATTTTCTTTTTCTATAAATTTTATTTTATCATTAGGTTTATAAAACATCATTTTCATATTTTTAGGGTTAATATTGCCTTAGTTTCACTTTTTATTGTGACGTCGCGTAGTTTTTAATTTCCGCTTTATAAAAACATAAAACTAAAACATCATTTTAATTTTAGTGATAGCGTTTATTTAATAGGTTTTATCTTTTAATTTCCTCTCATTTGCATTTTAGCCTTTGTATTTGTTTGATGTTTCTATAGTTATAATCACCAATTCATAATCCTTTTCGCTCAAACTCCTCGATCACTATACGTTGATTGATCCATTGCATAGCTCATTTGGGACATAACGACCGGGAGACCCTATACTCCTCGGATCTTCATTGATTTCGTGCTTAAGCTGTTTTAAGTTTTCTTACGCTTGCGTGAGAGAACTTGACGGTTTTGCGCGCATCACGTATGCCACGTGGTCCATAACATTATGATGTGTATGGCTTAGGAAAAATATTATTTACCTTTTTTGTTAGCATACAAATGGTATTATTAGGTGTACATTTACTTTATATTTTTCTGTAACAATATACAATTATAATATAACTAACAATTTATGTCATGAACTCCAAGTATGTGTGCAGTTGCCTGTGGTTTCTTCAGTATTGCATGGATATTTTGAAATAACCCAAATCAGGGATGCACAAAAGTAGGACAAACTTTAATAATGAGGAAAAGACGTAATGAAATGATGGTGCTGCCCAGTATCATGTACTTGAACTGTTTATGTCCATTAATTATAAAGTTTACGTATTCCCATAAAAGGTGGAATTAAACATGTGTCTAACAAGTTACTAGAACGAAGATGAGTTTGAAAAGATGACCTTGGATAATCTCTAAAACAACTTGAATGTCTATGACTCGAAAACAACATTGCATGTTCATCAACGTCACACGTAACATTGCTTTAGTGTAAGTTTGTAATCCTTCAAATCTATGCATCATCACATTACATTAACAACGACTTTGGTACCGTAGCCTTGGTCAAAGGATGGGAGTGTCGATGATGTTGCCACCGCCGGTTTGCGCTATCCACCGCCAAGAATAGTAAATACACCGCTAGTGCGGTTGTCTTGAATATGGGAACCACAAGGGCTTTTGTGAAACATTTTGCTTGTACCGTACTTATTCCCCAATTCATTGCCGATCAATTAATTGATCTTTTAAACACTCCCAATTGGCGCTGAACACAAACCCTAAGCGCTCCCAACTATAATTTTCACAAATCCCACATCACATTCACTTTCAACATACAATGGCAACTGAATATTCCACAACCCACAACTTAGTCGCATACCTAGTCAAGAACGACCATTCTGAAGGTTTTCATGAGATGATTGATTTCATCAAACATAGTCCCATACACTATGCATTAACTGTAGAACCCATCATTGTTAAAGCTTATATACGGCAGTTTTGGAGGACTGTTGAAATTCAAGAAAGAGGTGGAAAAGAGGTTATTAGGGCGGTTGTTGATGAAACGGAGATTCTGATCACAGAGGAGGTGATTAGAGGTGTTTTGAAGCTTCAGGATGCTGAAGGAGTTGTTAATCTATCTGATGCTGAAATATTTGAAGGTTTAGAAAGAATGGGTTATGAGAGAAAAGGGGATCGTATAAAGTTTCACAAAGGTATGTTTTCTCCGCAATGGAAGTTTTAATCCATACCTTGCTCAAGTGTGTAAGCAATAAAAAACTGGATTTGATGAGTTTCCCTCAAAGATTGCAACTGTTGTCATCTGTTTATCTCAAGAAAGGGTTTTTAACTGGTCTCGAATGATTTTTGAGGGTTTTCAAAAGAACATTAAAGAACATGGCAAATACTACCTCTATCATAGGTTTGTTCAATTGATAGCAGAAAGTCAAATAACATAACCCATTCCCCATAAGATAAAGTATGACGTTTTACATATGGTTCCTAGGGTGTTTGCCCATATGAGGAAAAAGAGTCCAAATTTTACAGGAACCATAACACCTTTGTTTCCTCACATGCTAAATCTGCCACAACTTATAGAGGAGGAAAATCCACAACCCAATCTATCCACTGATGAACCCCCTGCTACCACTTCCAAACCAATTCCAAACCCTTACCTTCAACATCTGAACCCCAACGTATTTTAGTTACTAGAAGGAGGAAGAAGGGCACTCAGCTACATGAGGCTGGTGGTAGTGGTGAAGGACATGAGGGTGTAATAGGTGTGGGATGTGACATGAGTGGAAGGGGTGAAGGACATGAGGGTGTAACAGGTGTGGGAGGTGACATGAGTGGAAGGGGTGAATGATATGAGGGTGTAACTACTGTTTCAGGCGTAGACGCTGACCAGGTAAGTGAAAACCTAAGTAAGACCCAACCACTGGCAACTCCTAATGTGGAGAGTTCGCTCGAGCTCAACACAGGTGGAGGAATCCCCAGGCAACTGGCTAACTTGGGGTCCATGGATACGGAGGCTCGGTCGGATGCCATGGTACTCACATCCTATGATTCACCTCTCGGAGCAGGTCACACAGATCGGAGTGATGAGGAAAGACGTGAAACTGAACATAAATTGACGGTAATGATACTTTTACGCATAATGACAATTCCGGTGTACACCTCTCGGACGGTTAACACATGTCAAAGTTGTGAGGATAGAATGGAACTTTTAAAGGAATTGACGGATAAATGTAGCAACATGGAGTCTAAAATGTCCGGTCTTCAAGAATTGACAACCTCTAGTTGGAACTATTAAAAGGTTGAAGCACAGTGAATGTTTTGGAGAGAATGAGGAGACCGTGGATTGTTGCATATAGAAGAGTCAAAAGGATGGGAAAGAAGGCTAGCTCCTCAAAGGATCGAGGTTGGAGGATGCATCCAAGCAGGGAGGAGTAAAAGCATAGATTCGGGGAGGATGTGAATTTCGATGTGGTTTTGGACTTGGATAGTCGTGCTAATCGGGATGGTTATCGGTGACTAACATGGAAGGAAAAGTTGCAATGATAAAGGATGCTTTGAAAGCTACTTGTGCGAAAAAAGAAGGAAGTGGTGCGAGCAACATCCATCGCCTATGTTGTCGCATCCATCGCTTCTAAAGAAGAAGCCACTGCTGGAACCACCTCTAAGGTAATTATAACAACTGTTACTGCAGATATTCCCATTGCTATCACAACCACTGCTACTACAATCACAACCACTGTTACATCACCACCAAAGTCAAAAGAAGCTGAAAAGGAGGTTGCCATTCAACCGGTAAACCAAAAGCAATCTTTACCAATCCCTGAACCTATCGTTGCACCCATTCCTGCTACAATTATACCTTATGCACCTAAACCCTTGGGAAGTTTGAAGATTGGTGAGCCTGTGAAGTCAGTTGTTGGTCAACCAGATATTGGAAAGGGTAAAGGAATTGCGAAAGCAGTTTGACGTTTAATAGTATAGATGAGCGGGAGGCTTATGATGCGTAGCGACTCGAAGAGTACATCGGAACTAAATGTCGATGTAATTAATAGGAAAAGAAAAGCAATAAGATGACAAAGCTTCTCGAACCGATTGAAACATTGAAAATGAAGAACAAGTGTTCCAAGGATCGAGGAGGCGATACTCAAGAAGAGCAAGAGCAACTAGAGCGGGACATTTTGAAGATGCAACAATGATTTTACCATCGACCCAATTTCCACCGCAGAGCTAAATATTCCCACCGCTTGGACATGAGCGGACAAGAAGAAAAGTTTCAAAGAAGGTGCAGATTCGATTGCTCATGATGCTGAATTTGCAAGAAAGATCCATGAAGATGAAGTTGCTGAAAAGAAAAAGCAAGAATAACTGGAGATTGCAAGCTTTATGGAGGCTAAAAGGCTAGATAGGATGGGAGATCAAATTTCCACTGTTCAACCTACAAGACTTGGAGAAAAGACTCTAGAGTTCAGCTATGTACCAACAGATGAAGAGATTGAGTTCTTGATAAAAAATGATCCAGTGATCAAGAAGAAAGCAATTGACCTAGTGGCGGATAAGACTTTAATCGAAGATCAAAGAACCGCGGTTAAAGGACTTTATCCAGATGAAGAACAATCAAGCACTTCAAGATGCTGTTGCTTCAGTCAAGAAATGCCAGAAGAAATCAAGACAACCAACAAAGGCACAAGTAATTTCAATGATGAAAGATTATTGTTGGAAGGTTGGTGGTTGGAAAAGACATCAATTCAAAGGAATGTCTGATGATAAAGTTGAAAGTATCTACTACAGAGTTCAAAGACAAGATAAAGATTTTATTCCAATGGACTCTGAAGAAGAATCAAGAAGGTATCCCAATTTGAAGAGAAAGGCCAAACATAGTGAATCTCGGACATCTAAGAAGACAAAGTTTGTCAAGAACAAGAAGTTCCAATCGAGAAGTTCATCAAGAACAATGATCGAGATGATTGTGATAGAAGAAGAAGATTTCTACCTTGAACCACCGCAAGTCGACATCCTATCATTGATTGGGAAGTATTTATCGCCGACAATTTTGCTCCAACATGGAAGATTACAAGGTCGGGTGGTGAAACTTCATCATTCATTCGGTTTGAAGATCTCATAAAAGCTTTTGATAGAGATGATCTTGACACACTATGGAGGTTAGTTCAAGAAAGGTTTAATGTTGAAGATCTCAAAGATATGAAGGAGATGCAGTTGTGGGTTAATCTTAGAAGGCTCTATGAACCAGATACAAGTGATGATTTCTGGAAATTCTCATGTTCATGTCCCGGTACTAAATGGTATTATTATGATTCATGTGAAGTTCATCATGTTTCTACAACAAATGGAGTAGATGCATTCATGCTTGCTGAGAAAGAATATCCACTCAGAGCTGGAACTCTCACTGTGATGCTATGTACAACCATCAGAGTTCATGAAGATAGTGAGAAAGTCAGAGCATTGTTACTCAGACTTCAAGATCAATGTTCAAGAGCTATTCAAGCATTGAGAAGAAGATGAAGTGTTTGAAAGAATTCCCCAAATCCTTTCAGAAGATGAAGATTGAAGATTGTTATTGGATGTTTTTTGAACGAAGATATCAAGTTTGCGGGAGGATTGTTGGGTTTTGGTTATGGTTACGAGGATGGAGTGATCGCTCAAGGTATACCACCGCTAGTATAAGATTGGAACCATCGCTAGTATGTTTGAACAACCGGTACTATTCGTAGAGGTCGGGTTAAGTTGTAATATTCTAGAATTGGTGATGGTTGTTAGGATCATCTGGAATACTGCTGGAGTTTGACAAATACTAGAGTTATTGATAATTGATGCTTATGTTTTAGTAGCTTGTATTGAAAAAAAAAAAAAAAAAAAAAAAAAACCGAAACATATAAGGATGCAACATTGTCGATAATGTGTTGAAAACAACAGTTTAAATACGATCGTGTAATATTTAAAATATGCGTATCATAAAAAAACAACACATAGTGAGATAAGACACCATTTTTAAGGGATATGTAATTAAAGTGATAAAGCGAAAGTGGAAGTTGACATCGCCATCATGAAGACCAAGCAATAAAAGGTTCTGAGATGCATGTACATTGTCGAAAGGTGGTTACAAATGCTTGTATGACGGTCACAAAAGTTTTATTGTAAATGTGTTAGGATGTATAGGATGGTGCAAAACTAAGCTTTAGCATAATCTGTAGTTATAAGTTCAAAGTTAAGGGATAAGGTAAACAACCTAGCATTTATTAGGCAGTTAATGCTTTTAAATGCGGTTTGTTAGGTCACCATATTAGTAACACAAGCATCAATATAAGAAATAGAGAAGAGAATGATCGGATGAACAACACACACACACGTATAATAATGTGAGAAGAGTTATGCGTAAATGTAAATGTGAATTGAACAACCAACCCTCAAGTAAGGGTTATACAAGAGTATTTATAGGAGGAACTAGGCAACACTCTAATTTCCCATCCTTTTACTTTTTGGGCTTGGCCTAGGCTTATGGGCTTTCTACATAAGCCTAGCCTTGATTACTAACTTAAAAGCTATATTAAGCTAACTATTACATATGAATCACTAACACTTGAAATATGGTTTAGAGTGATTCCAAAAATCTCCCCCTAAGTGTTATTGATGAATGATAGAGTGATAAATGATGTAGGTGCTGATGTAATACTAGCTTTGACGCCTTCCGACATTCTTCTTTCTTGTGAGAAGAAGTGCCTTGATTCGAACAATCTCCCAATGTAGGGATCTTGTAACTTTTGAAGTATTCTCGCATTGACGCCTTTTGATTTCTTTGTTCTTTAGTTCTTTGTTCTTTGTGATGGTAGTGATAGTATGTTGTTGTGGGTCCGCATCAGTCCGCTTCGTTGCTCCGGTGTTCCACGTCTTTCTTCAACATGATCACACGCTCATTTGACGTTGGATTTCGATCTTGATGTAGTTCTCTTAGTCTTTAAACTTTGTAGATTCTTTGACTTGACGAAGAATCATTCGACTTTTGTGTTGCCTTTTGAGAGAACTTGCATTAGTGATGATGTTGGTATGAGCATGTGAAGAATCAGACGATCATCCGCTCCGAGCTTCCGTAAGAGGAAAATACACACGGTTAGTAATAAGCGGATTAAGACTTACAAGTTTGAATTTCGAGGTGTTAATGAGATAGTGTGAAAACACATCTCTAATTCTCACAAAGGCCGTTCTGAACTGGAGTCCCACAAGTGAGATAACACGATGTACCAAGTACACCTATAGTTCGGATGAGAGTCGAGGTACATCAAGCATCACCTCATGATGTAGACCGTTTGAGACACACTAAGCGTAATCCACGGGAGTTACCGGTGACCGCTATCGTGGCTATTTGATGTTGACCACGGCGGGAGTTTCCATTCAATCACCGAGGATCACATATGTGAACCTCTCATAAATGTTCTCGACAGTTGCTAAGATCCGTGAAGGACACGATAATATATCACTTGCCTTCTTATTGTTGAGCGACAAGCGATGAATTGTCAAGTGTACCTAAGAGATCTTTGATGAATCTCATGGCTCTAGACTCAATAGTGCACTTTGGTTTTCTGAGCGGAGACTAGGAGAGGGTCTCCTTCTTCAATACCAAAGAATCTCTAAGAGAAAGTCGATAGTTTACGTAGGGTTCCTGTGAGAATGAAACAAGCTTCGTTAGGAGAAACTTGAGTGGCTAAGAAGGTTTAGTGCATGCGCCATCGGGTCCATGACGACTTTTATCTTCAATACCGGTCTCATCTAGTGACGACCAAGAGCATATGAATTGAACCCGATTGTGCGCCTAAGTTGAAGAACGGAGGGCTATTTCTTTTCACCCTTTTCTTTGCTTTGCTTTTAATTCTTCAACTCATTCTTTCTCCGATTCTCATTTTCTCCTTTTATAATCATACCTAAGGACTTCTAAGTACTAACTATTTGTGATGTCCTTGGGTAGATCCCTCCGACTCTGGCGGATCATAGGACAGTTATTCCTAACCTTAGTCACCTTATAACTCCATGACTAACCTATGTGGCCACAAAACCATTTTCTTGAAAATCTCTCAAAGTCGTTATGATTGAAAACATTTTGTACCACCGTAAGAGTTTGATCATTTGCGTAAATACTCCCCTCCACATGTGCTTAAGTGTTTAGACATAAACCGCACGGTGAGAGAAGAGTGCGCACTTTTGAATTGATCGACTCAAGATAGACAATTCCCGAGGGACACGGTTACGTTGCATAGTTAAGGAGTTACATTGTCAGCTTTTAGATGACAACTAGCTCTAATAACTACCTTGAAGGTGTGGACAAACCTCGAAAGGTTGTCAAACCCATCAAAGTTCATGTCTATCAAGAGCTTCTTGAATAGGTACAATTTACTTGGATAAGTCTTTGGTAGACAAATCTTTTCAATGTATGATTGTTCAGATCCCGTCAATTCATGGGTTAAGTCTTTTTACACGACGATTCAATAGCAAATCAACATATTTCTTATCACAATAAATTTCTCCCCCTCAAAAATGGCATATAAATGTTATTTTTTATAACTTTTTGATATTAAATATGACCATTTCGAGTTTTGTGGGAAGATTATCACGAAGAACAATTTTGTGAACAAAGTTTTTAGCAAATACTCCCCCTCAACAAGTAATACTAACTTTTGAGGTTTTGAAAACGTAAGGGGAAATACTTGTTCTTTTGAGCAAAACCTTTAAAAGTGAAAGGTTTGATAAGTTTTACTCAAAAGTAAGAAGCTTTCGCTCCTTTTATAGGATTGTGGCATCAAGCATACCACGTGGTCCTTTCATTACAAGAACGGGTTGTACATCGTTATGTGTGCACAAGCCATAGTCATTGAATAATCACACATCCAAAGTAATATGAAATTGAAAGCAGTTTAATGGGTACCGGTAGTCCAAAGAATGTCTCCGTGAATGCGAATCGGGCGTTGATAGCTGTGAGATTAATCTGGGACGACCACCTACAAAGCTCTCGTAGTTCGAATCGGTCCCTTCAGACAACCTTTCATCGATCCGAGTGATGATCCTCTTAACATCCCATTTTCCCGAGAATTCCATCGCTTCTTGACCCGATACCTTCATGTATCTCCTTTAACCGATAAGCTAACCCATCCACGACCTTCTTGATGTGTGATCCCCAAACTTATGAAGATCTCTACAGCCATCAAGCGCTTGCGTTGTAGTTCACTACGGTAAACTACTCCGAATGGTTTGTTGGCGAGAGTGTATTGTGGAAGATGGTTGATGTCAAAAGTTCTAGGCGAGGTGCGGTGAAGTTGACACGAGTCCGATATGATTCAACGACAAGTTGTAAATCTTCTACACGCCTCGGATAACTATGCTTCGATGAAGATGAGTAAAGACTTGATGTATTCTCGTTGAATTTCGGTTGAGAATTGTCTCATTCTTCCCTGTACCTTGGCAAGATCTGGATCTTCAATGTCGTTGAGAGACAAGTTCGAAAGTCCGCTTCACGTAATTCATAGTCCCTTTCATCTTGTCTTTTGACCACAATATTCTTGAGGAAAGCTGTAGTCCCATTTAGGCGAAAGGGCTACATGCTTGACAAAGAATGATCCCTTTATCACCGTGCACTTCATGTTTAGACTTTTGAACTGGCGCTCTTGTAGTAGATTCGTCGGCGCCGGCCAATGGTGAATCCCATACATTGCATCAATGTCATATTGTTCCACATCGTTAGAAAACATGTGAGTAGCCTTTTCCTCGATGGCTATGCGGTTGGAGTATATGGTCACGGAACGGAAGTGTAAGTGATGTAGCATATTTATTTGAACCATCGCTAGTGTAGAAGGAATTCCAAATCATTGTTGAAGAAGTAGCGAAATGGGATCTTAGGGTGATCCGGTTGCCAATCGTTGGTAGAGGTTTAGACCAATCGATTGTAGTATGGAGCCTTGTCTCGTCGGTGAAGTCGATGTTTGCTTGAGGTTGAGCCAATCAATGTTGTTAGACATGGCTCGTGCTATGTTTTCAAGGTGATATTCAACTTCAATAGCACTTTCCGAGCTGTCTTTGAGTAGTTGAAAGGCTTCATTCTTGATTCGTTTCAACTCTGATTTCGTCATCTTCTTCACACGGAACTTTTCTTGCAGTAACTTAGCATGCTCCAACGTACTACCTTCTACCATATCTTAATCATCAGTTAGGGCGGGAGTAGCATCAACAAGTGTAGAGAACCAATCATACTCGGTGTCGTCTTCATCAAGCTATGAGACGACATCAGCCTTAGACGTCTTCTTCTTTTTCTTTGGCCTTGATGAGGATGATGGTTTCTTTGTTGAAGCGGGAGAGGTGGGTTGTTGTTGGGACTCAGGGACTTCCTCATCGTCACCACCAGTATACTTGAAGTGATCACCGGTTTTCTCCATCTGGGTGGTAACTCGAGTCCCGAGGTTTGTCGTGGAAGAGCGTGGAGGAGATCGTCTTGTTGTTGGAGTCCTTTGGGGTGGTGGTGGCATAGAGGAGGGTTCTCCAGACATCTTTGGACGTTTAGGATCGTTATCTTTATCCTTATCCTTATCTTCATCGTTTCTTGGACGTTTAGGCCTTTGAGCTTCTTCTCTGCATGCTGATTTGAGTTGGTATTCTAGCAATGTTTCAAACAATTTACCTTCGTAAGAAGTAAATGTTGCGCATCGCTTAGACATTTGAGTTACTAGCACGAAACCAATTCAAAGATCGGAGAACACTATAGGATCGATGGGGTTAATTGTTACGGTCATAGGTGTTGATCTTATAGTTTGCTTGGCTATATGCATCGATTTGGATAGAGTTGTCATTGAACATCTCTTTTGTCACGTCAGAACGGTGTCGAGTAGGAACTTTTGAGTGTAGCCCCTAATCATTTCGTTCGGTTCCCTTGGACATCACGCTGCATGAACTTCAATATACTCCTTTCATTTGACATCTTGTCTATCTCGTCATGAAGATGTTTGATGTTGTCGTGAGTAAATCTAACTTTTATTGGTCACATCTTTCTTCCCGACCGCTTGTGACTTTAACAATCCTTGTCTTTGCCCGAGATATCCAAGAGTCCGTAGGTTTTTTCACTGACTTGGATGTGGATTTGGTTGTGCCTTTGGATGGTGGTAGGGAAGAGTGAGAAGACGAATCCGATGATGAGGAGACATGAGGTGACTCAGGGTCCTTGGGTGGCTCAGAAGTTTCCTCCTTAGAGTGTGCTGGACTGTCTAGAAGAAAATCATCATAATTTACTTCGTCATCTTGTCGAGATCTAGCCTTTACTTGACTGAATCCGGCTTCTTCTTACGCTTTGGCTTGAGTCGACCTCTTCATCGCTTTTTCTTTCTCGGACTTTTCCTTCTCGGTTCCTCAAAGTCATAATCAATAGAATCCTCCAGCGCTTTTGTTGTTGCCCAAGAGTGGTGGCACCGGCTCCTTTATCGGGCCGATTAACCGCATCGTGAATTGGTGTAGATTGGACACCACCACTTGACCCTCAGGGCCACGCATTTGTTGTCGCTCAAACTCTTTTGCCACGTGTTCGAGTCTAATGATTTTGAACTTCTTCCCGTAGTCGATATCCGGTGGCTCTTCATCCGAGCTTTCTTCTTCATGCTCACCATCGGAGTCTTCCTTTGCCTTGGTCGACTTTTGGACTTGGAGGTTTAGCTCTTGTTGAGTGACATCGGTTGCGGTTTGAGTAGTTGACCTCTTCTTCCGATTCGGTTTCCTCGAGCTTTTATCCACTAGCTTTTTTGCGGTTCGACTTGGGAATGGGAATAGCTTCCTTAAAGGGAATTTTCATTTGTGTCCGTGTTTCCTCTTGGGAAACTTTCTTTGACTCTCGGTGCTTGTAACACTTCTCCTCGCCTCTTACAGTTTTCCTCGAAGGTGTACCGGCGGACTTTTCATCGAGAAAACCTACTTTGCCTTCTTCAACCGCTACGGATATCGTTTGTACGAATACGCTTGTTTGATATCATCGGTTATAAGGTGATCCGCAAGAATGCACCTTGTTTCTTTGTTGTAGAGTCCTTAACCGGTGAGAGTGTGGGCGCATACAACATGGAGTGTTGTTTGGGGTCATCGAGTCTCAAGGAATATCAGATTATACCCAGAGCTCGTTGAATCAACAGTTTGGTATATCGATATATGGGATTTTGGTGCCAAGCTTTTAAGGAATGACATCATATCGTCCCATATCGAGCTTCAATTTCAATGTGTTTCATGTTGATCAAAGCCCAAAGATCAGTAGTTCCACGAGCTTGGGATGCTCGTAACCACTATCACGCCCGTAAACCGATTTGGTGATGATGATGTGAGGGTTCTCCATGGTCGAGGAATATTCTTGAGATCCACATATGAATGCTTTGAGATTACTCCCGTAGCTTCGCCATAACCAATGTCGATCATGAATTGCGAGCGACCTCTTGATTGGTGTGGCATTGTATTCGGTTGGCTCGATGATGAATGAGAAGAACGATTTTAAGTCTGCTTTGGTGTGATGGTGACTTGTTTGTGGTTGAGTGTCACCGTCACAAGATTTTGACCTTTGATTTTTGCATTGTATGCCGAGGCGGTGAATGTAGATCTCGCATCGTAGCGTAATTGGTGAACATGTTTTGATAAGGATGATTCTTGTAATATCCACAACAATTAAACAAGATGACTCGACGGCGGTGAGAATATCAAAATCAACACGAAGGTTATTCTTTCCTATTTTCATTGGATAACCATGAGGAAGATATCAAAGAACGGTGAGAACATTTGGTGCTTCCACATTCGCATTTGAGCGTCCATGTCATGATCTGAAAGATATTTAGCCAAAAGAACCAACATATCGAAAGACATTATGTTAGTCAACAGATGGTTTTATTGTCTAATTATTGAATGAGATATGTCGATGATTGTTACGAGTCCAATGTCACTTGTTTGTCCAATAGTCCAATGACGTCGTGATAAGTTTCGTGAGTTGATTAACTTTAAGTTTTAAAGTCCATGTTTTCACTTATTTTTCACAACATATTAAACGTTTAAGCTTATTGGTGACGTTATTGGTTTCGTGGCGTTATGATTTATTTATTTACAAGTTTGCACGCGTAACAATTCATAATTAAGGTTAAAACTAGGCTTAGGCGTAGAAATGGAAAGCTTATGCGTAGACAGGAGTGGTATACGCGTAAATGTAAGCTTATGCGTGGGATCTCAACTACGCGTAAGAAATATTACAGCGTGGAAAAGAGGACCTTATGCGTGGAGCTTACGGCGTGGCGTATATGGAACCTTACGCGTAAGGCTTACTCGTAAGAGTCAACCTTATGCGTGGAGGTTATCACACGCATATCCTTCACAGGATACGCGTAGTCCCCAATGTAGAACCTTATGCATAAACGTTACGCGTAAGATTTCTCTTACGCATAACATGCTACGCGTAAGGTGATCCTTATGCGTAGATTGCAAGTAACCTTGATTCTGAATTTTCAAGCGTAGAAGACCTGAAATAAATTCATCATAACATCAACATTATCATCTACGTTCAATCCTTTCAGATTTAAACACTAACATTCACTCAGACAGTTATGCGTAGAACATAAGTTACGCGTAAGCCTAAACCCTAAGGCCTAATTTTTACGTGTAAGTGATTCATCTATAGGAATTGCACCATAGTTTATCTGGGATGTCTTAGAAGCCTAATGAGATGTTCTATGCAAGTTTTAACATTAAACAAGCTATTAATCAAAAGTACCCAATTCGTATGAACTAAAACCCTACAATTCAATTCTTTCACATTTGATGTTACTAGGCAAGTTCTAAGCATGGATACCATCAATTCATCATATAAAAAACATCTTACAAGCAACTAATTAACCGAAACTCTCACACAAGAAAATACCCAATTCACGATAAACCCTAATTTTCAATATCCATCAATTCGTGTTTCGGGTGAGTTTTGATGATGGAAATGGTTTCAAAGTGATTAAGTAAACGTTTTGACACTATCATATTAACCAAAAACACACACCATTGATTATGTGTTCATACGCTTATGCGCAGAACACAAAATCACTTCTAGATAAAAATCTAGTCGTTGGATTTCAAAACGATTTAAAACCAATGCTTAGATGTTTACGAAGAACATGTTTTCACTTACAAATTGATGATCAAAAGTACGGATTTGTGAAACGATTATGGATCGTGGATGAGGTTTGGTGAGATATTAAATGTGAGGAGTTAATGTGTTTTTTGAAAGTTGGTGAGGTATTTTTGTATAAAAATACTTTGATCATTTGACACATTTAGTCCCTGCACCTTTACCATTTACATCCAATGTCCATAATTTCCATTTTGGTTGCCAAACGAAGGATATTTGGAAAGAATTTTGACGACACTCCCCCTCGACTTAAGAAATAATGAAGTTTTATAAATTTTAGTCCGAGGAGTGTCAGTAAACCAGAAAAGTGACCACCATTTAAAGAAACAACCGGGATAAAGTAACATGCAAGTACAAGGTTTTATGAAGGCGAAAATATTTACTTTCTCCCTCAACACTTGATCGAAAAAATCTTGAATTTTGGAAGATTTGAGTGTTGACGGAAGATTTGTACTTCCATGTGAAAAGAAATATAGATAGAAGAATATTTTTGTTCTTTTATCGATTTTATAATTTTGTATTTTGTTTTGAAAAATATTTACAAAAGAGGTTTTGGTGTTTGTTGGTTTTAAGAATGTTTTAAGAGTTCATCCAGTTCCTCTTGAGTCAAACACCGCATACCAATCCGGTGGACCAACTCATTAAACCTAGCGGGAGCTAAGGCTTTGGTGAGAAGATCGCCAATTGGTATTCTATACCCACAAAGTATAATTCAACAATTACCATATTCCACGTGGTCCTTAATGAAATGATATCAAGATCGATGTGCTTTGATTTGAATGTTGAGCGGAGTTGCGAGATCGCAATATCATTCCGATTGTCGTAGTACATCGGGATTTTGTCAAACACGTAACCATAGTCTTTGAGTTGTGTTCTCATCCAAATGACTTGAGCACAACACGCCGACATGGCTACATATTACGCTCGTTGAGGACATCGATGTACAATCTCGCTTCTTCGATTGCCATGACACCGTTTATCACCAAGAAATTGTAATGCTCTCGAAGTACTTTTCCGTGAATCTAAGCATCCTGCGTGGTCGCGTCCGAAAAGGCTATTAGTTCAAAACCGAATCCTTCGGATACGGATCCCCAAGTTAATGGTTCCCTTGATGTATCGGAGGATTCTTTTAGCCTCGAGAGGTGGTTTCGATTGGTCTCGATCGATAGCGGAGCAAAGATATCTGGCAAACACAATATCGAACTGCTAGCTATTAGATACATGAGAGACCCAATAATACTACGGTATTTGGTAGAGTCCACCAATTTCCATGTAAATCGGTCTAGCTTCTTGGTATGAGCCATTGGTGTGGCATAGGTGTCACGATTTGCATTCCAAATTTGTGTAAAAATTCAAGGGCATATTTGGGTGACTTAAGAAAATACCACGGGTGATTGATGAACTTGCATTCCGAGAAAGAATGTGAGTTCACCCATCATTGACATTTCAAAATGTTTTGTCATTAGTTTTGCAAAAGCATTTGAGTATTTTAAGTGGGTTGACCCAAAATAATGTCATCCACATAAATTTGAGCGATTAATATGTGAGCCCGTGATATTGTATGAAAAGTGTGGGATCGACCGAACCTTTGGTGAATTTATTGGCAATGAGGAAGGATGATAACTTATCGTACCACGCCCGAGGAGCTTGTTTGAGACCATATAGAGCTTTGTTCGGTTTGTAGACATGGTTCGGGAACTACGGATCAACAAATCCTTACTCGGTTTCGACATAGACTGTTTTTTCAGTTGACCATTCGTAAAAGCGGTTTTGGCGTCCATTTGAAAGATCGTTATACTCATATGAGTCGCGACGCGAGAAAGATCGAACGACCTCAAGGCGAGCAACCGAGCGAATGATTCTTCAAAGTCAATACCCTCTTCTCGTTTATAACCCTTAGCCACCAAACGTGACTTATTTACGATTACGTTCCTTGACATCAATTTGTTTTCCAAATCCATTTGAGACCAATGCGAGACCCCGTTGGTCTTTCAACCAGTTCCCATACTTCAAGGCGTTTGAATTGGTTGAGTTCTTCTTGCATGGATTCAATCCAGTTGTCTTTTGTCATTGCGTCTTTAATGTTTTTAGGCTCAGTTAGCGGACGGTGAGTGCATAAATGCAATGTTCACCATCGTGTGAAGACGTTGTCTTATTACTGTTGGTTGATTCGGGTTGCCAATAATGTTCTCAAGAGGATGGTCTTTTGTCCAACGATGTGTAGAGGTTGATGTTGGTATACATTTTGCGATTTTGAGGATTCAAATGGTTTGTTGATGATTCCGCGACATCGGTGCAACAGTTTCATTGGCAAAGCGGGTTAAAGAACATTTGGATCAAGATCTGCGGTGGGGTACTTCATTAAGAACATCGTGTTGGTTCGGCGTCGTTAGAAGCAGTTTGTTCAACTGTTGTTGTAGAGTCAACTAGTGGTGCTTCTTCAACGATGAGTTGATGTAGCAGTGTATCGGTATAAGAGTATGATCGGGTTGAGCAATGAAAGCAGAGATATACCGAGCACGTTCATCAATGTCATCACTAAACAATGGAGCAAATAGCTTTTCCATTTGTTGTGAGTAAGTGGGGGCTTAGTCCGGTGAAGATGGGGTTTGAGAGAAGTTTAAGCGGTTGTGACCGGGTTCCAAGTCGTTATGCTTAGAAGCCATTTCGTAAGCTCATCAAAATTAGCATGAATCGTTTCCATAACTCGCTTTGTACGACGATTCGGATCTGGTAACCTTTAGAATTCTCACAAGTATCCAATAAAGACTCCAATGTCGACTTTGGCTTTGAGCTTTCCAAAGTCATCACGATCATTATTTGGGTAGCAAAGAGAGCCAAATACATGAAAGTGTTTGATATTCGGTTTATGGTTGTGGATAAGTGAAAAGGTGTTTTGTTGTGGCGTTTTGTAATCATTGAGCGATTTTGATTATAGCGTGCGATTGAGGCGACACGCCCACAAGTAATCTGGAAGTTTAGCATTGATTAACATTGTTCTTGCAACTTCCACTAACGCACGGTTTCGTCTTTCAACAACTCCGTTTTGTTACGGTGTGCGTGCAATAGATATCTCGATGCTCAATTCCACTTTGTCATAAAATTCTCGAAGAGTTTGGTTTACAAATTCGGTTCCTTTGCTCATTACGATTTGACGGATGGTGTTAGGGAGTGAACTTGAATTTTCGTGAGAAGGTGATGATCATCTGTGGAGCTTGATCTTTACATCGAAGAAAGTAGACCCAAGTCCATCGTGAGTAGTCATCGACAATTACCAAGATGTAGCGTTTGCCATTAATCGTTTGCACGCGCATCGGGCCACACAAATCCATGTAAAGAAGATGAAGCACATGCTGAGAGTTGTGTTCCACCTTGAAGGAAAATGAGCACGAGTGCTTTTCCCTTGTTCACAAGCAGAGCAAAGGTGGTCTTTAGAATACCGGAATCTCGAGAGACCTTCAACAAGTTTGTGTCGAGCAAGATTGGTGATGGTTTGAAAGTTTAAATGTGAGAGACGACGGTGCCATAGCCAGGATTTTGTTGATGTTGCCTTTGAAAGTGAGCGGATGGGAGATGAAGCAATCATGTATTGCATTGAGATTGTGTCTGAGACTAGAGTTGCGAGAGCGAGACATAAGATCGTTTCCTTGTAGATCACGAACAAAACAAGTTTTCTCCCTAAAAGCAACTTCCAAATCTCCATCACGTAATTGACCAAGCGAAAAGAGATTGTGACCGAGGCCTTCCACATAATAAACCCCGCTAATTTTGATATTGCCATTGATATAATCTCGTAGCCCATGATAGTCGCTGAAGTGATCATTCCGAATCGGCGGTGCCAATGAACTTTGCAACAAAGTTTGATAACGATTTAAGATTGCTTGTCATATGTCGGGAACACTCGTTATCAACAATCAAAGGATGATCTGTATCACTGCATTACACGGGACGACACGGATGGAATAGAAGTAGATGTGGAACCCGAAATGTTAGAGGTTCCAAGCGATTATAGTAGATGTACACATCAATGATTTTAGGCATCCATTTAAATCCTAGTGTATTATGTATCCATTTCGCCATCTCCAACTAGTCTTAGCTTTAGTCGTAGTGAATGCACTAGGTGGTACTACGTTCCTGGAGGTGATATCGAGCTACTGGGGACATCAATGCGTTCTTAGAATCTAAGGAGGCGGTTTACCAAGCACGGACTTTGAAGCATTAGTGGGCCTAGAGGTATTCCGATTCTTAGGATTCCTTAAACGAGACAAGATAGTTCTAGCAACACATTTGTCATGACAATCGAAAGCATACTTTACGACAAATAACACAAGAAGCTTGCATGAATATCAAAAGTACTTAAAGGTTTAGCATTCGTTACAACACTTTTTCCATTACATTTGTCGACGCAATATCTAAAGTGGGTGCAACTTGAGTCTTATTCAAAGTCCTAGGGTGTTCTTCTACTTGAGATTCTTTATTGATCTTTTCTTAGGTGAAACTTCCTATTCTTCCTTGTATTGCTCTAGGTTTGTGAAGTACGGACATTTGGAAAAGAGGCAATTAGTCTGCTTTCGAGAGAGGGAAGCACATTAGTATCTTGTGTTTTGTCAAGAGGAAATCTAGGTTCACGTTTGCTAAATGTTACAGTGCAATTCTCTTAATGATGCTAGGTGAACTTGTTCATACTTTCCTAACATCTCCTTAAATTAATGATAGTGTGCACCAAATCTTGATTTTCGAGCTAAGATTTCAAAGAAAATTCATGACTTCTTTAGTGTGTGCAAGATAATGATCAAGTTCGTTTGATGCTTCATTTCGAGTCTGTTTGAGTAAATCAAATATGACACCATATTCTTTTTAACTTTTGCAAGTTCTTGTTCATATTTTGAGATTTGACATTTCAAAGACACGCTTTGATCATCCAGTTGTTCAATTTTAGGATTAAACGTTTTTTATTGCAAGCGGTGGATTTTGTTTTGCAAAGCAAGTTCACGATTTTGACAATCTTTTGACACCATTGAAGACGACGTTTTGAATTTGAAAGTTCGTTTAACAATCGTTTATTTTCAACTTTTAAAGACTCGATCGATGCACATTATCGGTATTCTCAACAATATCAACGAATCGGCAGAGATATGATCGATGCATATGCAATGATTGTAATAAAACAAGATTATTAATATCAAGACAGATAACATCTTCCAAGAGTCGATCAACATCTTTTCTCAACAATTTCTTTTACGTTTAGTATTTGAAATCGATGTTTCGTTTTCGAAAACTGTTTTCATGAGACCGAGTTCCTTGTGAAAATTCCTTTCCCAATATAGTGCACAAGTTTTCAAATTTTGACATGGGGTAAAAGTCTTTTTGAAGAATGTCTCTTTGTTCTAGCGCCATTGGCGATTGAAAATGTTCAACTTTTATTTCGTAATGAAATTCAATCTCACGCTCCAAAATTTTGAGGTCGAGATAAGAAAGTGTCAAAGTATTTTATAACGCAAAAACTTTCGGCTTTTGTTTTAACTTCACTAAGTGAACGAAGGACCATTAATTTGTGCACCATTGTGTTGGGGACTAACCCGAAACGGTGTGATAACAAAAGGTTTGTTAGAAGTATCTTGTTGTGTGACAAAAGTTCTGACTTTTGAATAGTTAAATGGTTTGTTATAAACGACATTTTCCATTTTGACCGACTCTCGTCATCGCATCTAATTCCTTCATACGATTATATTCAACAACGGTCATAATTGAATCATCAATTCGTGTTCTCCTTTGTAAACTTGAGTTTGGTTTGAATGCTTTGTTTGAAAACTTAGGTTTGTAATCGCAAGTATTGGTCCATATCCATTTGGATTTAGTTTAAAAGTAAAATTTTGAATAGTTGTGATTGACTCACCATGTTTATAAACAACATTTGAAACTCTTTGATTTTGTGTTGTAAGTCGACAATTTCTTCAAGATAGTTATCTATTCGTTTCGTGGAATGTTGTTTGTACTCGTGAGAACTGCTTTTTGACAAGTTAACAACTCAACCTTGGCTTTTGAGTTTCAAAGTAAGAGCGTTAAGTTGTTGTTTATGTTCATGTTTCAGCTTGTTCTATTTGAGAGAACAAAGCATTCTTGGAAGCGGCTAGATCACGATCTGTCGTTCTAATGATTTTTCGCTTTGATGAGATTTAGCAAAAGCGACTTCAAAACCATGTTCACGTTTTCTTGAGTTTTATAAGCGTTGATTTGTCTAATTAAGCATTCATTATCCCTAATTAACAAAGTGCATTTTAGCTTTTAATTGATTGCAAATTATCAAACGAGATTCTTGGTCTTTAATTAAGGTTAGGAGCTCAATTTCTCTATTAGACAAAAGTTCATCTTTTTCAACGTGAGTCTCAACATGATCATTATTTAGATCCTCAAATATAACCACGAGTCAACTTGATTATCAATATTAACCATAAGGTTATCTTGATCGTCAAATATAACTACGGGATCTATTTGATAATCATCGAATGAGATGTGGATGGCTCATGTTGAACACTCGATCCTTGTCGGATGGAGAAATTGGCGGAGATATCGATCGAGGAATGAGTGTATTTTGTCAGTACACGAGACAAGCCGTCGATGTCATACACCGGGCATGTGTCACTCATGTGTAGAGCTTGCATTTGTGCCATCAACATCACCGCGCATTAGCTCGCAAGTCCTCCATATCATCATCGAATGCGCATCCGCCATAAAGCTCGTTCCTTGTTGGTAAGAGTTCCACTGACTTCATCCTTGAGAGCCAAGAGCAACACCTCTTTGTGATAAGCATTGCCTCTTGTTCTCGGCTTAGGACATGCATTAGCCGATGACCCTTCTCATTGCGCTTATAACAACGAAGACCATTAACCCCATTCGAGCATTCCCTGCTCAACCACTTGAGCCCTTTGTTGTTGCGGAGCACCCATGTTGTTCCTTCCCATAGCATTAAACCCTTGACCACCTCCCATCCGACGACCATAACCACGATTACGAACTTCAACACGTCCATTGTTCACAATGACTGATTCCTTTTGTTTGATGAGGGCGAATGCGATTGTTGGATTTGTTTGTATACCGCCGAAGGCTTTAGCAATCATAACAAATCCTTGTTGCAATTCATCGAAAGCATCGGAGTCCTCATCAACTTTACTGTAAAGTGCTTGAGCATTGTTGTTGTTGTATGGAACTAATTGAGTTTGTTGAGGTTGTTGCTGTGACGGATCATATGGTGTGATGGTTGCAGTTGGTTGAGGAGCGGGTGGAGGAGCTATTTGAGGAGGAAGACTAGTTTGAGCCCACAAAGCAAGTTGTTGATTATCTGGAAGTGACTGTAAAGCCGGGAGTCCACGGATAGCCCTTTCTTTGTCAACTTCTTTTTGGTGAGGCTTCAGATAGTCGTACAACAATCCGTATGTAGCATGATGAAGATTCTTAGCTTGACGGAGAAAAATGACATACTTCTCCCATTCCGGACCAAGACTACTTAGGAACTTAGTGTTGTGACAATTCGAGGCATGATGATGTTATGTTTGTCCAAATCATTAATGATGTCGAAAAGCGATGATGATATGACTCTAATGTCTCTCCTAGTTCAATCATGAAGTATTCATAGGCCAAGTAGATTTTGGATTCCATGTCTTCTGATTGAGTGTTGTGCCTTCCATAAGAAGATGAATATGTTCCCACATTGCTTTAGCGATCTTTTGAGCATCAACACTTGAAGGATTGGATTGGGTAATCCTAAAAGGATGTATTGCATTGCTAGTTCATCGGCTTCAAAGTGTAGAAGTTCATCGCCAGTGAGGTGCGAGATAGTTGCAATGTTGGTGACGGCATCTCTTGGTGGATTGGCATCGGATCTGCGGGTGTGATAACGATGAGGCATCTGAAATGGACCTTCCATAATGACCTTCTTTAAAAACTTTCCATGTGGCTTCTTTAGATCACAAAACCTAAAGAACCTTATCACCCATTGATCATAATTTCGTGGATTGAGCATTGGAGGTCTATCAGTGAGCCGACTTCATGAATTGATTGTTGGCTACTTAAGGCTTCACACATCTTGCCAAACCATGTCGGTTCCTTCATAGTATTCCTGGAATGGATGTTGATTGTAGAAGTTTGTGTAAGGTTGTACTTGAAGACTAGGTGGTGGTTGAACCATTTATGGTGGTGGAATTGCTCCAAGTTGTGGAGTATGTTGTTGATTAAATTGTTATTGATAAATTTGTTGTTGATGATTAAATTGTTGATGTTGTGGACTTAGTTGTTGTTGTTGTTGTTGATTATAAGTGTAAGGAAAATAGCTAGAGTATGGTGGTTGTGACATGTTGAAAACTTGTATTGTTAAATGGATCTTTGTAGTCGAATGAAGCGTTGTTGATGAAGTATCCTTAGGCGTAGAAACCAAGTGTAGGCAAAGTAACACTTGGCGTAAAACACCAAACTTACGGCGTAAGCGTGATAGTTACGCGTAGGATTAGCTTACGCGTAATAATTGAGAAACACTAAAGTTATGCGTGGCGAAAGTTAGCGTAGAAAACTTAGGCGTGGGATTAGCTTATGCGTAAGATGAGCTTAGGCGTAAGAAGAATCTTATGCGTAATGATTTCTACGCATAAGTTTGAGCTTATGCGTAAGATTAGGGTTTTGCCCAAAAAATCTTTTACACTATCACAGTGTAAAGGATATCCAAAGTCGAAGTGTTTTCAGGCTTATCCAAGCAAGAAAACACTAAGTAAACCACGAAAACAGAGGATCGATCCAAGGAAAAGTTACGCGTAAGATTAGGGTTTTGATACGCGTAAAACTTAACCATAACTGATTTTTAGCCCAAAATGATTCTAAACCCGATTTTTGTGATGAAACAGCTTCAATATCACCAAAATAACATAAATCAAGGAAATACACGTAAAGTTCAAAACTTTTTGCCAAAAACAGACATTTTAACACCTAAAAACAATGAAAGTACAAGAATCTTGGATTGAAAAGTGTAAAAAATGAGTTTTTAAGCGTGACAAAGTTTGAGACCGTATGTTACGCGTAAAACCAAAACTAACTTCAAAAATAAAAGATGTTCACCCAACTATTTGGCGAATGATACCACCGTTAGGTCACCATATTAGTAACACAAGCATCAATATAAGAAATAGAGAAGAGAATGATCGGATGAACAACACACACACACACGTATAATAATGTGAGAAGAGTTATGCGAAAAGTAAATGTGAATTGAACAACCAACCCTCAGTGAGGGTTATACAAGAGTATTTATAGGAGGAACTAGGCAACACTCCAAGTTCTCATCCTTTTACTTATTGGGCTTGGCCTAGGCTTATGGGCTTTCTACATAAGCCTAGCCTTGATTACTAACTTAAAAGCCATATTAAGCTAACTATTACATATGAATCACTAACACTTGAAATATGGTTTAGGAGTGATTCCAACACGGTTAGGTAGAGGATTTCTTTTATAGTGAGATTTATAGTCACGAGCGGTCATAAGCATTTACATTAACATTGCTTTTACACACATATCAGCAGAAACCCAAATAAAATGACTAAAAAAGGTAGTGGGTTTTGTTTACGTAAATCTTATTTTTCTAATGCTAAGCTTGGTTTCACGCATCTTTAAAGACTTTGTTTATTTTGAGATATCATAACAATCTCTTTTGATTCAAGCATAACAGATGTCCTCAGCGATTCAGATACAATGCGACCATGTAATCCATGGGCTTCATACTTCCCAAAATGAAACCTCTTAAAGTGATTCAAGCTCTATATCTAGCTATTTGTCTACCCACACTCAAGTGACTATTACGACAGACCGATGTGGTAGCTTACCGCAGCAGTTTGTTGAAAAGACAGCGTTTATGAGTTTCGAGGAAAAAAGGCTTGATTAGTGATGCGAAAGTCGGAACCTCCGGGTAAAAGGATTCGTAATAAGACTTGCAAATAAACAAACATGGGCTGATATTAAAGAGAAGAAATTTGGCATAAATAATCCTCCACGTCGCAGGAGGCGGTGACAAAAGGCAAAGGCAAAGGAAAAGAAAAATGGCTTACAAGTAACATCGGTTACCTTATCTCTTGGTTTGTTGATGTACTAAAACAAGCGGAATGGTTGTTATCTGTTTAATCTATAATATGTGCACTGAAATCTGTTGTGACTATTTGTGCGAGATCTTTTTAGTATTTATGCATATGCCTTGAGTTAAATAGGTGGAAATGGAAAATTCACTTTTACGTGTATGTTTACTTTTACCTATAAACAAGTAATAAATAACCACAAAGTTTAACAGATTACCTTTGAAAAAAGGTTCGAGGTTTGGATGTTTAACCCACCAAACATGACATTTTTAACAGGACATTTTTATAACAATAAACAAAATTAAAGGCGACCATAGAAGGAATCTATACCAATGTATTATAGACTACATATTCTGAATCAGACGAGACATAAAAAGAGCAATGGATTGTAGAATGGAATTAAAGCGTGTGTAACATAGGCAATAATCGAATAACAACAACGATTCATTATAACATGGATCGAATAACAATAATCGAATTAAAGCGTACCATACTTTGCCACATTATTGGAACAAAAGATTGAGCAATTGAAGGTGGTTTCTTGTTGTACAAAAATGTAACGAACGGAAATAATCGGTTGCTATGAACATTGTGCGTTAGGAGCAAAAGAGGTGCCGACCTTGTGATCGTTTCATTTGTGAAAAAATTAACTAGGAATACTTTTATGCGAGAAGCAAAAACATCGAGAGTGAAGAAGGCGAATGATGAAGGCAGTGAGTATTGTATTTTGAATATAAATTCCTTTGTACTTTTACTATTCAAATGTGTACTTTTTATGTAACGTAAAATAACCAAAAACCCTTTTAAAAATACGGTTGCTCAACGACTTTTGGTTGCCCAAAAACAATACCTTACACATACGGGACACTTGCCGCTTGTGGTTGAGTTGCCCAATGACAATGGTTGCCCTCGGTCTATTTTCAAATTTAAAATAAAAGTGGTCCATAAAGTGATATGCATCGGTAGCGGTCTATTTGTGTCATTTTCCTTAAATTTATGTTTGTTTGTTTCGGTTATCTAGAGTCAAGAGTGTCGAGTCTTGGCTTAGCAATGCCATTTTCGCATGCTTGTAACATAAAGATTTTGACTTGCCACCACTAAATAGCCTATCCCACCAAACCCTTTGTTTCCCTACCGTAAGCCTAACATTACAACCCTTTAAAGAACTCTTTGATAGTCTTTCCTAGGTGCTTACGTCAAAGCGATGGAGGTTTGATCTAGTCTCAAGCCTATGGTAATCTATGTACTAGGACCGGTTAATGAGTATTTATCTTCCATTTCCAACTTGTTATATTTCATATACACGAGAGATGTGAGTATCCAAACACCCCATGTGAGGTGCTAATATGTAATTTCGTGCTTGTTATGACTTTTGCGGGGCTTATATGTGTTGTGGATTGTTCTAAACCAATGCTTCATGACCCCAACTTATAAATTAATTGGCTAAAGCACATTTGCTTGAGGACAAGCAAATACCAAGTGTAGGGATATTTGATAAGGTTTTAAAATGTACCTTTTGAAGGGTCATTTAAGCCCTTATTTGATCACTTTGTATCCGTTATTACTTAATATCGTTCCTTTTCACTTTTAGGTATCTTGAAGGCAAAATGCTGGAATGACACTTATTCGGATGAAAAGGCGCGAATATCTGAAGAAAATGGCCAAAGTCAAGAATCGAGACACTCAGTGCTGGGCCCGAAGGTGGCGTCAGAACAAAACAGTGATGCCGTCGGACCACTTTTGTGACTCAAGAGCCAAATTGCTTATTTTCAAGTGGACGGCGGGTTTTAAAAGAGTAGGCGTCGCAACTCAAGCGGCCTAGATTTGATCCGACGACGTCGAGATCGAAGGGACGGCGTCACAAGCATAAGGTGACGCCGTCGCAAGACTAGCGTGGCGAAGAAACCCTAATGACGGCGACCCGGCGTCACAAATCATAAGGTGGCCGTCGCATTTGTAATCTTATATATAGAATCCGAATTTTTCGGTTTCGGTGTGTAGTCTTTTGGAGTAAAAACCTAAACCGAACCAAGGTTGTCTTGTACAAGATTTTAGGGTTCCATACCCTATCTTACATCAAGATAAGTGTTTTACTTCATTAATTCAATTATGTCTTCAATTAATTGTGTATGCTTGCATGTTTTCCATGTCAAGCTAATTTACTTGTGTGTTTGCTTAGGAATATGAAACTTAATTATTGAATATTGATTGGTTGTCTCTTATCTTAATTGTTAATGATCTAGTATTGCGATAGATCATCCGTTGTGTAGTTAATGCTTGATTAATCTTTGTTGAACCTTAGCTTATAGTACCTAGAGTCATTGTAGGCTAAACCATCCGAAGAGTACCTTAGTGTTAAGTTTATAAATCCTAGAGATTTTGTGGCGATAACCTTTGGTAGTTTCAAAGAGTTAGGGATAAGCGATACCCTACGACCTTAGACACACAACGCGATTAAGAATAAGGGCGTGACAATTCAACCATCGGTAGGAGATAATTAAGGAGTAATAAAACCTAAGTAAACACATCTTTAAATCGTCATACGAGCACACAATAATTAGACATAGACTACATACACCTTAGATTAGATAATTAGGCGAATAGAGTAATGTAACACCCCAAAATCGGGTTTTAGCGGAAGCATACAAGTTTTGGGTGCTACTAATCGGTATCACAACACAAGCATAGAGTAAAAGGTTTTTCTTAAGAAAACTCATTTATTTAATAAAATCAATGTTTACAATAAAATTTAATGCGGAAATAGGCACATAATAAATAAGCGGTCCCCAAATGCCAAAAATCAGAGTCGTCTATGACCATGCCATTGCCCAAGCGCCTCCAAAAGTAAACAATCGCCTCAATACCTCTAAAAGTGTCAACACGAGGTTGGTGAGTTCATAGGTTTTCATAAAAGTATTGCGAGTTCAAAAGATCCTTTCAATCATTGTGACGCCCACAATGTCGCGAAAACAAGGTTTACCTTTAAGCAAAAGAATAGAAAGGTGGACCACAAGGTTTTCAAGTGCAAATCATTTCTCATAAACAAGTCAAATTTAATAAAGGCATACCCTACCTAATTCACAGTATCAAAACATTTATCCGCAAAAATAATTCATAAACAACCACTTGGACCATCTCAAAATCAAACACTACAACGAATATAGTGTCACGCAAGCTTAACTATTACGCAGGCTAAGTTAGGAAACCATCACTAGATAGCACGAGCCGTGACTATCTCTAAACACACTAACAATCGACATGTTATACGTCCCCACATGAGCCATGTTGGTCGGACGGGTGGCCATTCGATAGATCTATCCATAACATTCGCACCATCACGAGCCGAGGATGTAACAATTCATAACAACGCTTGGGTTTCTAACCTTAACCTAGCACGTAATAGCTTACAAAAACATTTTCGGGTCCAATCCAAAAGCAGTTCAAGCACTTGTGTCCACATAAAACATAGTTAAACCAACTCGCGCATTTCATCAAACCAAGTAACAATCATTTATTCAAATAAATCGGGCATTTGCATTTAATAAAAAACGAGCATGTATTCTCCCCAAAGCAGGTTTAAAAGCAAGTAAAAGTAGGGGCCATGAACTCACCTCGATAAAAGCAACGCAAGAATCACAACTATCAAGGCGGCATCAAAGAGCAAGCGAACCAAATCATGAAGGAAGGGCGTCGATATCCAAAGAATACAAGTACAAAGGTACTACATCGTCACGGCCTAATAGTAAGCGTATTATCTCAAAATCGTCTCAAAAGTAAAATAATATAATATCCGAAAGGCAGTGTCTTAGTTTTCGTGGAATACTCGTGTCAAACATTTCCAAAATTTCGATATCAATATCTCAAAAGTTTAGTTTTAACGTTTCTGTGGTGGTAAGAAATCATGACTCGACATACAACTCACGCTAAAAGTATACCAAAATGTAACTCACACCAAAGATGCAACTCACGCCAAACACAACTCATACCAAGACATAATATATATCCCAATATATTATGAGGAATAGTCAATAAAATTGACCAAGACTCAACTCGAGAAGATAGTGACCGAGAAAGATTCCAAGGCAATAAAGACACCTAATTACTTTAATAAATAACTCAATTCGTAGTTTCGTGTTTACCCATAATCCCAAATAGTTTGTAGAAACCATTATGTTTTATAAACAATGGTAAGTTTGAATTTAAAGATTCAAACCATAAAGGTTTACCACTTAAAAAACATTTGTTTAGATACTCGTCGGGTTTTCAACAACAAAGAGATTTAATTAAAATAACTATAAGTTTAGAATATTTTTATAAAGTTCGACATGACAAGTTTATTTATAAAATATTCCCAAATCATCGTAACTTTAATAGAATAAAGTTTTCAAAGTATTTTTCCGACGATTTAATAGAAAATCAATAACGGTATTCATTGATTATTAGGCGATTTTTCTTTATTGTTCGTTGCGAATCAAATATATTAAATTCATAGTGAGTCTAATATACCGTATTCGTCTCAATTCCAATAAGTCCAAGTTGTCCAATGTTCAACAAATATCCATTGTCTAATAATTATCAATACAAGTCCAAATGATCCAAATATTCGTACATTATTAAATCCGTTAAGAAATCCATGAGGTTCAATATCAATGATCAATCCCAAGATAAAAATTCGCATTATCCGAAGCGTACCAATACCCGATTGTCAAAACAATTACAACTCGTTAATCCGATGTTCGTGTCCGATAATAATTAACATTTTATAACAATGACACACACTCATATTGTTTTATAACCAAACACACCTCAACTTTTCTAACCAACATAAAACAAAACATAGCCGTGACACACAAACAAAGCACCTCTTCATGTCTTGTTATTCCAACCGAACAATTAACACCACCTTGTGGTGCTTTTGCCGGACCAAACACGTAACAAAGCAAACATTACACCTATGGTGCTTTCGATGAGACGAATGGAAATAAAACACAAGCAACCCAACAACCACTTAAAATCGATATCTAAATGAAACAAGTAGCTTCAAAACTAAATAAGCATACGTGAATCCTATCAACCGAGGTTAGCCAAATAAATAAGAAAAACAATGAGTACGTGACTCTCATGGGTCACGACCCAAATCTAAAAGGGTTTATCAACGACCCAAGAGCAAACAACCACAACCAATGCTTATCGCTTTACAAGCGACTCGGAGCCCACCGAAGTCAACTCACCAGTCGACTCAACTCGGTCACACAACTCGATTCTAAAAAAATGCTATTACACCACAATTTCTATAAAATACGTTATATCAAAAGCTGCTTTTAACGAGCGATTCCACTAAAACTTATATAACCGATCTATATTCGGTTTTCAAACACCAAACGAATCAAACAATTGGGGCCAAGGCTTACCATACAAGAGACAAGAGAAGAAATATAGAAAGACAAAGAGATGGAGGCGGTGAGATGTCGTACACACTTTAACACGAACCAAACAACCCTCCACCACAAAACTTCACTCGGATTTAAAGTGAAAACCCTAATTTACGAATCTTGAAAACTAGATTTAGGGCGTGTGGGAGAGATAGCAGCGTGTGGTATATCAAAAGAACCACGATGTGACGATCTATCGAATGGTATAAGGTTTGTGTTTTCCGGCGGCGGCGGCGGCGGCGTGGTGGCGGAATTATGGTGTCGCCGGCGAGGGTTAGAGAGGGAGAGTGTAACTTATGTGTGAGAAAATTTTTGAGTGAAAATGAGAAGGAAGGGGGTTAGAGGGTATTTATACCCTTAGAGGGGTAAATCTTGTCAATTACCCAAGTTGAGGGAAGGGTAAGATAAATATATCACAGGGACCAAACTCGTAATTTTTGAAATCTTTTGCAAGTAATCGGTTCGGGACACATTCGGAGGAGTACACGTTCGATAAAAATTACGAGACTCACGCCATCGCGTTCGGAATAATTTTTCCAATAACTAAGAGTATTTACACGACTATTTTCTCATATACAAAAATCAAAATAAATCAAAACGTCGGGTGTGCCAGTACGCGTTGAGTGCAAATTTCACGTTTAATGAGACACTTTCTCGTTTTCTTGTCAAACGGGCTCAGGAAAGTTCGTAAATGAAAAACGGACTTAACTCCTCGAAAAATAAATATCTAGAAAATCGCGGGGATGTTATAAGTAATCGGTAGAAATACCAACCCCAAATCCAATACCGAAATCCGTACTTTTCCATTTCCTAAAAACATAAAAGATAAAAAATTATCTTCCTCAACCCCAACCTTAGCATAGTAACTTCTCACTAGCATTCCTATTCCCCAGAGAACGATATCAATACGTGGCTTACCCTAATACTACACTACAACGATTAGGTTCAACGCTAGGGTGTTGAAAAACTTGCTCGACGAAAAGGAAGTTCCTTTGACCCCAAACGACGCGTGTGGCGTTATCATAAATTTCAAAGACTAAAAGCGCAAACCAAAACCCAGGAGAATAAACCATCGGAATCATTCACATAGGGTTAACCACATCAACTTCTCACAAGACCATAGGTACCCTCACTAGAGAAGATCTTTTCAAAATCACTGTGCCTTCTCAGCGGTACCTTCTCAAAGTCTCGCTAGATTTTCACCAATCAAGGTCTTGCTAGCACTTTTGGAATGGAAGTCCTAGGAGATCTAATTACTACCAATCTAGAAGGCGTTACACCTCAAAAGAGTATTTAGGTCAAAGAAACCTACACAAAAGTTAAAACCGGTGGGTTAAGAAAGAAATACCGATGGGGAACAAAGCGGTACTTTCGAGAAAGTGTGAGTGAAGCAGAGATTTTGTTGAAAATAGCTCATAGCCTTAATAGTTTTATTAAAAGTGATGGTCATTCACGATTAGGAACTTTATAGCGTGAAAATTTTGGTTTAAGCTGTGAAAATTTTGGTCAAAATTCAAAATTTTGGGCCTAAATTCAAAATTTTGGGTCAAATTTAGCGTCAAAATTGTCATAACTCAAATTTTCATACGACCTTAGAATTGAATTTTATAGTAAATTTCAAATTTTAGGCGAAATTTTTAAGAACCGAGTTCTGATGCGACTTTCGAGAAAAACCTCAACCGAGCTTAATCTTTTTCAAACACAACTCCTTTATCGTTGAATCGATCCTACATCAACTTTATCGGATCATACCTTCATCAATGGCAACTCAACAAGACATTCATGCGGTAGGTGCGAAAACCGACCTCCTATGTTGGCAAAAGGTGGTTATCTTCAATGGACAAGTCGAATGCTCCATTACATCAAGACCAAACCTAATGGGAAACTCATGATTAAATCCATTCGGGATGGACCCTTCCGACCTCGACAAGTTCATGTGCACGGAAATGCGGATGCAACACCTCCCATCCCACCATCCTCTCATCTTCAAACCGAATCGAGAATACTGCGAAGATGATCGAAACAAGTCGATCACGAGATGACATGGCAATTCATATTATCCAAGCGGGTTTACCAATAGACATCTTTCTTTGCGGTGAGCGGTTGTGAAGCCGCTTTCGATATGTGGGAGCGTGTTAGGCGGCTATGTTATGAAAGCGAAATTGGTAAACAAGACATGGAGAACAAGTCGCTAAGCGAATGGGAGAAGTTTACATCTACACCAAGAGAATCCATTGAATCCTACTATGGAAGGTTTTGCACTTTGATGAATGAGCTTATCGAAACAAGTTGGCACCGAACAATCGTTCAAAACATCAAGTTCTGAATAATCTTCCGGAAGAATGGGGACGATATGTCACTATTGTTAACCAAACAAAAGACCTACATCGGTGAACTTTGATCAACTAAGCGATTTTACGAAACAAAACCAAGTCAGGCGAATGAAGTCAAGAAAGAAAGATTGGCAAAGAATCATGATCCATTGGCACTTATTGAAAAGACTCAACCTTCGGTGAATACACAACAACAAGCTTCATCATCTTCCAACAACAACAACTTGCGACAATACATTCAACAACCACAACAACAATTCTATCCACGAACAACAAGTCATTCAACAACCGTATCCACAATACCAGAACAAGGAATCGCGATCATGAAGCCGACCAAGTAAGCGACCTTGCAACATGTATTTTCTTTATTGGATAAAGCATTTAGCGATCGCATGGGTAATCGAGCGATTCCGTATCGGGTGTCGGTCGGTCGACATGTTGGAAATCGGATGGGATAGAATGTTAGGAATAAGCGATGGGTGTCGGAATGGAAATGTTGCGACTCAATCGTTGGGAATTATGGAAATGTGAATCGGGGTAATCAGTTAAGTGTTATAGCTGTCAAGGAGTGGGTCACATGGCAAGGAATTGTCCTACTAAGTCGAAAAGAAGGATTTTGCGTATCTTGAAAGCTATCTTTGTTAGCACAAAAGCGAATCTGGAATGCGGTTGAGTCTTGAGGAACATGACTTTTCGCTATTATGGATGATTTGGAAGACCTCGAGGAACTCAATGTGAGCTGCATCTACATGGCAAATCTTGAGGAGACTAAATCGACACTCGACTCGACGCACCTCCATCTATGACGCAAATCGATATCTAAGGTACCAATCATTGATCCATGCTATAACAATGTCATATGTGATGTGTTTACTCATGACGAGCGACATTTTGTGGCGCTTGACACCTACTTATGATACATATATGGACAATCCGAGTTGTAGCAATACTTACTCGAAACTCGGATGTGGATCCTAATGGAGGCGTGTGGCACAAAATCTTGAGCGATGAGGAAACACGTGCCTATTTTGAATCATTAATCAATCAATGTGGCATTGAAGTTGAGAAAGTTAGAGCGGTCAATCGCGAGGTTAAGGCGCGAATCGAAATTGACCACCGAGCTTGAGAGTTACAAGGAGCATGCCAAAGCCTATGAATTTCATACAAACAAAATGTCGAATTAGAAATTGGTTATCGAGATTACATTTTAAGAGAAAACAATTGCAACTCAAGTATGACACACTTGATGAATTTGAACTTGAAAATAAAATATTTAAACAAGGAAATTTACGAACTAAATGACCAACTTTCTAAACAAAAAGCAATTTTCGATCTTGAAAAGAGAAGAAAGCAGTTGATTCTTGATTTTTCAAAACGAGAAGATTCTCTTCTTGATGAAATTCTGGATAAAAATGAAACTATCAAAAAATTGGATAATTTGCTTCTTACAACGGGTCATTCCGCTAAAACAAACAAGATGCTTTCTAATCAAGCAAATCCGATTTTCCACACTTCACATAAAATGGCTCTTGGTAACAACCCTTCTTCGTTTCTCAAGAAAGCTCAGAAATCTCAGAATGTGTTGAACAATGGAAAACCTTTGCATGAACCCATAATTGTTCGTGATTCTCTTGAAACGTTGGAACTATCTGAGGAGAGTAGATCAAAAATGAAACAAAAGAATCCAGATCTTAAACCGATTGATTATAACAAATGGAACAAAATTAATGGAATTACTTTTGTTAATCAAAAAGAACAATCAACGTTTTCCACCACACCAAGTGTTTCAAACAAAGTGTCAACACCAGTTTCAAAACCAGTTTCGAAACCAGTTGTAGTTTCCAAATCTCTTTTGAAAATCGAACAAATGTCTTCAAACAATCCTTTTAACACAAGTGATACTAGAAGCATTTTAGATGACGTTAAAACTAGAATTGGGTATCTTCAAGAGATATCAAGTCTAAAACCAATATTACAACTAACATCCGGTTTACTCGTCATGATGGCGAAACAAAAGAGTTTTAAAACTCAAATTGCCCCTCAGATTAGCGCCATCGGTGCAAGGGTAATTCATGTTGAACAAGCGCTTTTGAAAAAGCAGTTGACTTTGTCAAGGACCATAAATCCACAGTAAAGCAAGCTAATGAAAGTTTTGAACACATCAAAGTTTTGAAAAACTAAATGATTCTCTCTTGAAGATGTGATGACTACCGATATCATGTCCATCATTTTGCAAACATATTACATTGAAGATCATGAAAGACTCGGTCACGAGACCTCGACAATTGTTTCAAAATATGAAAATGCTCTTGAAAAACTTGAAAAGAAAATGTGTCCTATTTTAAGCGACTTTATCGAAAAACCGAGGAATGCAAGTATGAAAAGCGTAGTATGAGCGTGCCTACAAGGACATGCAAGAGCAAAATGATCTTTTGAGAGTTCATTTGGAAAGTCTAAAAGGAAAGGTGTGGATACTAAGTTTGCAAAACCATTGGTGAGGAGAAAACAAATGTTCCCAAACCGGTTTCAAACCAAAATGTCTATTTCTCGGTTTCCTCCAAGCGTCAATGAGAAAAATGATTTTCAAAATAGTTACTCCATGAGACTTTGCCTATTAAAGAGAATTATCAAAGGTTTTGAAAAACTGCTTTTGATAAAGAAAAGTGATTACACACCGCTATTTCTAGGACTAGTACACGGAATGTGACCAAAATCCGGTTAAAGAATATGTTGGTTCTAACAACATGGTCAACAATCACTATCTAGAAGAAGCTAGGAAAAAGCACGAGACTAGAAAAGATGGAATTCTAGGTGCAACATCTAGGGACGAATTCTACAAGATTTCAAGTCCTTGCTAGTAGTAGTAAACCATTACCTAGGAACACTCTACAAAAGACTAGGGATTGGCTTGCATCTAAGAGTAGTTGCGCAAAAGAAAATGCTATGCCCTTAGAAAACAACACTAGGAATTCTAAGTCTTTTCGAACAAGAATCAATTTTCAAAAGGCGTAGTGACAAAGTTAAAGTCATTGTTTTAAACAAGAACATTGAATTTATACATACTACATGTAAAAATGTATCTTTTATTAATCATGATGCATGTGCCTTACAATATCTCAAGAAAGATAATTCTCGTGCCAAGGCACAATCCACTAAGACACCAAATACAAACAAGCCCGTAGATAAAAAGACAAACAAAAGACACCTAATAGGACGATCTCTTGGGACGTAGTTTTTCCAAAAATGAGTCTTCAGCGCATCGATAAGAAAACAACTCCTAGATCTTACCTTAGGTGGATACCCACGGGCAAAGTTTTCACCAAAATAGGTCTTAGATGGATTCCCGGGAAAGATTTTTGATACTTGCACCAACACGGATAATAGTGACAATCATTCGGATAAGGAAGTCGAATCCACTACAACCGTTGATAGTGATCACCCTCATGGTGAGGAAACATGTACTTCTAACAACATTATTTGTGCAAATTCTTCTTACGTGGATGCGGTACTTGTAAAAGTGTTGAAGGTTCATATACCCCATGTGGTAAAGAAGAACTTTATGCCAATTTCGCATGTGGAAATCCTTTTCTAGTTCCACTCTTAACTCCACTTTTACTTGTCCCAACTTAATTTCTCTTTCTTCAAATCTTCTTTGTAAATATTTTTGAAAAACAAAATACAAAATTTGAAAAACCAACAAAAGCAAAATATAAAATATAAAACTTTCAAAAATACAAAACAATATAAAATCAAAAATACAAAAATATTCTTCTCACGACATGTCTCTTGTATAATCGATATTACATGCGTTTCTAGAAATGTCATTCAACAATGATACGGGCATGTCTGAGATGCTTGAGCGAGAGTTCTTTAATATGTTTTCTAAAACATGTCGTTTCTCAAAGTTTCTTAATAATGGCTTTCGTATACATCGATGCGAAACCGGACTTCAAAATAATGGCTTACGAACACATCGATTCGGGACCCGCTTAAAGAAAGGAAAGTGCTTATCAAAATCAAAGGTTTTAAATATTTTTCAAGCACTTTTCCTAAAATCATAATGGCTTGTAAGTATTTCCGCTTGCAACCCGATCTTTAAAGAAAGGAAAGTGATACGCAAAATCGATTTTCATACATATCGAGCACTTATCCTAAAACAAATGAAGATAATTTTCTCTAAATATCTTCAAAAGATTTTAAAATCTTCATCATCTTGAGTACCATTGATTCAAATTTTTCAAAAGATTTTCAAAATCTCTCACATTTGGTACCAAGATAACTCCTCTAAACCCTTAATTGATTCTAACTTTTCTGTATGACAAATATGCTTTCGTTAAGCGGGAGTATAAAACAAAATTGTTCCAAAATTCATGCTAAATCGGTTTCTCTCCAAATGCTTTTCGAAAAACATATCTTTTAATCACTTTGTTTCAAAACATCATAGATATGCTATTTTGAGGGAGAAAGCGTGATTAAAATGTGATCAAAAAGGTTTAATGATGGTTGTTTGAATCTCAAAAGAGCTCGACTCGATCGTAACCATTGAATTGACGAGGAATAATGTACCATCTCGAGAAACTTTCTATGACTTGACCGGGACGGGTAATAATTTCAAGCTAGTTCTCTAGTGATGTAAGCGTGTCTCGAATCGGTCTTGTTCATTTAAAGCCGATCAATTCAAAAGTGCGAACTCTACCCTCTATGTGCGATTTACATCAAAACTTATATGCACATGTGAAGGGAGTGTTTACGAAAATATAAAACTCAAGGAGTGTTTCAAACATGTTTTCTATCATAAACACTCGAGAGATTTTCAAGAAAAATGGTTTTATGGCAACAATAGGACAGTCATGGAGTTATAAGGTGACTAAGGATAGGAAATCCGTCTATGATCCGCCAGAGCCGGAGGGATCTACCCAAGGACATCACAAATAGTTAGTATTAGAAGTCCTTAGGTATGATTGAAAAAGGAGTAATGTGAGAAAGGAGAAACAAGGGTTGAAGAATTAAAAGAAAAGTAATGAAAAGGGTGAAAAGAAATAGCCCTCCATATTCAACCTTAGAGGCGTAAACCGGGTTCAATTCATCGACTCTTGGTTGTCACTAGATGACACCGGTATTGAAGACAAAGGCGTCATGGACCCGGTGGCACACCGCACTAAACCTTCTTGCCACTCAATTCCTCTTAAAAGGATTTGTTTCATTCTCACTGGGAACCCTACATAATCTATCGACTTTCTCTTAGAGATTGTTGATATTGAAGAAGGAGACCCTCCCTAGTCTCCGCTCGGGAAAACTAAATTGGATTTGTTTGTATCTGGCGAAACGCGAATCATAACAAATCCTTGTTGCAATTCATCGAAGCATGGAGTCCTCATCAACTTTCTTGTAAAGTGCTTGAGCATTGTTGTTGTTGTATGGAACTAATTGAGTTTGTTGAGGTTGTTCTTTGTGACGGATCATATGGTGTGATGGTTGCGGTTGGTTGAGAAGCGGGTGGAGGAGCTATTTGAGGAGAAGACTAGTTTGAGCCCATGAAAGCAAGTTGTTGATTATCACGGAAGTAGCGTAAAGCGGAGTCCACGGATAGCCCTTTCTTTGTCAACTTCTTTTGGTGAGGCTTAGGATAGTCGTTGACAATCCGTATGTAGCATGATGAAGATTCTTAGCTTGCGGAGAAAAATGACATACTTCTCCCATTCGGACCAAGACTACTTAGGAACTTAGTGTTGTGACAATTCGAGGGCATGATGATGTTATGTTTGTCCAAATCATTAATGATGTACGGCGATGATATGACTCTAATGTCTCTCTGGTTCCAATCATGAAGTATTCATAGGCCAAGTAGATTTTGGATTCCATGTCTTCTGATTGAGTGTTGTGCCTTCCATAAGAAGATGAATATGTTCCCATTGCTTGCTTGATCTTTTGAGCATCAACACTTGAAGGATTGGATTGGGTAATCCTAAAAGGATGTATTGCATTGCTAGTTCACGGCTTCAAGTGTAGAAGTTCATCGGCGGTGAGGTGCGAGATAGTTGCAATGTTGGTGGCGTCTCTTGGTGGATTGGCATCGGATGCTGGTGTTGTATGGTAGGCATAAATGGACCTTAATGACCTTCTTTAAAAACTTTCCATGTGGCTTCTTAGATCACAAAACCTAAAGAACCTTATCACCCATTGATCATAATTTGAGGGTTGAGCATTGGAGGTCTATCAGTGAGCCCGACTTCATGAATTGATTGTTGGCTACTTAAGGCTTCACACATCTTGCGAACCATATCGGTTCCTTCAGTATTCTGGAATGGATGTTGATTGTAGAAGTTTGTGTAAGGTTGTACTTGAAGACTAGGTGGTGGTTGAACCATTTATGGTGGTGGAATTGCTCAAGTTGTGGGTATGTTGTTGATTAAATTGTTATTGATAAATTTGTTGTTGATGATTAAATTGTTGATGTTGTGGACTTAGTTGTTGTTGTTGTTGTTGATTATAAGTGTAAGGAAAATAGCTAGAGTATGGTGGTTGTGACATGTTGAAAACTTGTATTGTTAAATGGATCTTTGTAGTCGGATAGAAGCGTTGTTGATGAAGTATCCTTAGGCGTAGAAACCAAGTGTAGGCAAAGTAACATGGCGTAAAAAAACAAACTTAAGCGTAAGCGTGATGATTCTGGCGTGGGATTAGCTTCTGGCGTAATAATTGAGAAACACTAAAGTTATCACGTGGTGAAGTTAAGCGTGAAAACAAGCGTGGGATTGGCTTATCGTAAGGCGGAGCTTAGGCGTGAAAGAATCTTATGCGTAATGATTTCTACGCATAAGTTTGAGCTTATCGTAGATTAGGGTTTGCCAAAAATCTTTACACTATCACGGTGTAAAGGATATCAATCGAAGTGTTTCGAGCTTATCAAGCGAAAACACTAAGTAAACAACGGAGGATCGATCAAGGAAAAGTTCGGCGTAAGATTAGGGTTTGATACGCGTAAAACTTAACCATAAGCGATTTTAGCCCAAAATGATTCTAAACCCGATTTTGTGATGACTTGACTTCAATATCACCAAAATAACATAAATCAAGAAATCTGGTAAAGTTCAAAACTTTTTGCCAAAAGCAGACATTTAACACCTAAAAACAATGAAACAAGAATCTTGGATTGAAAAGTGTAAAAATGAGTTTTTAAAGCGTGACAAAGTTTGAGACCGTATGTTACGCGTGAAACCAAAACTAACTTCAAAAATAAAAGATGTTCACCCAACTATTTGGCGAATGATACCATCGTTAGGTCATTATATTAGTAAACATCAATATAAGAAATAAAGAGATAGAGAGAGATCGGATCGGACAACACACACACACACGATATAATAATGTGAGAAGAGTTATGCGTAAAAGTAAATGTGAATTGAACAACCAACCTCAGTGAGGGTTATACAAGAGTATTTATAGGAGGGAACTAGGGCAACACTCAAGTTCTCATCCTTTTACTTATTGGGCTTGGCCTAGGCTTATGGGCTTTCTACATAAGCCTAGCCTTGATTACTAACTTAAAAGCCATATTGTTAACTATTACATATGAATCACTAACACTTGCAAAATATGGTTTAGGAGTGATTCCAACACTGTTAGGTAGAGGATTTCTTTTATAGTGAGATTTATAGTCACAAAAATGCATTTACATTAACGCACGTGCTTTCTTGCTTTACACACGCACATGTCAGTAAAACCCAAATAAAAATGACTAAAAAAAGGTAGTGGGTTTTTGTTTACGTAAATCTTATTTTTCTAATGCTAAGCTTGGTTTCACGCATCTTTAAAGACTTTGTTTATTTTGCGGATATCATAACAATCTCTTTGATTCAAGCATAACAAGGTCCTCAGCGGTTCAGATACAATCGACCCATGTAATCCATGGGCTTTCGTACTTCCCAAACTGAAACCTCTTAAAGTGATTCAAGCTCTATATCTAGCTATTTGTCTACCCATGTACTCAAGTGACTATTCCGAGACCGATGTGGTAGCTTACCGCATGACAGTTTGTTGAAAAGGCAACGCGTTTATGAGTTTCGAGGAAAAAGGCTTCAAAGATGATGAAAGTCGGAACCTCCGGGTAAAGGATTCTGTAATAAGACTTGCAAATAAACAAACATGGGCTGATATTAGAGAAGAAAATTTGGCATAAATAATCCTCCACAACCGCAGAGCGGCCGACAAAGGCAAAGGCAAAGGAAAAGAAAAATGGCTTACAAGTAACATCTGGTTACCTTATCTCACCGTTTGTTGATGTACTAAAACAAGCTGGAATGGTTGTTATCTGTTTAATCTATAATATGCACACTGATCTGTTGTGACTATTTGTGCGAGATCTTTTTAGTATTTATGCATATGCCTTGAGTTAAATAGGTGGAAATGGAAAATTCACTTTTATGTATGTTTACTTTTACCTATAAACAAGTAATAAATAACCACAAAGTTTAGACAGATTACCTTTGAAAAAAGGTTCGTGTTTGGATGTTTAACCCACCAAACATGACATTTTTAATGTGACATTTTTATAACAATAAACAAAATTAAAGGCGACCATAGAAGGAATCTATACCAATGTATTATAGACTACATATTTACGAATCAGATGAGATATAAAAAGAGCAATGGATTGTAGAATGGAATTAAAGCGTGTGTAACATAGGCAATAATCGAATAACAACAACGATTCATTATAACATGGATCGAATAACAATAATCGAATTAAAGCGCACCATACTTTGCCACATTATTGGAACAAAAGATTGAGCAATTGAAGGTGGTTTTCTTGTTGTACAAAATGTAACGAACGAAATAATCGGTTGCTATGAACATTGTAATGCGTTAGGAGCAAAGAGAGGTGCCGACGCTGACGATCGCTTCATTTGTGAAAAAATTAACTAGGAATACTTTTATGCGAGAAGCAAAAAACATCGAGTGAAGAAGACGAATGATGAAGAGCAGTGAGTATTGTATTTTGAATATAAATTCACCGTACTTTTACTATTCAAATGTGTACTTTTTATGTAACGTAAAATAACCAAAAACCCTTTTAAAAAATACGGTTGCTTCAAATGACTTTTGGTTGCCCAAAAACAATACCTTACACATCTGGGACACTTGCAGACTGTGGTTGAGTTACCCAATGCCGGCGGTTGCCCTCGGTCTATTTTCAAATTTAAAATAAAAGTGGTCCATAAAGTGATATGCAGCCATGGTCTATTTGTGTCATTTTCCTTAAATTTATGTTTGTTTGTTTCGGTTATCTAGAGTCAAGAGTGTCGAGTCTTGGCTTAGCAATGCCATTTTTAGCATGCTTGTAACATAAAGATTTTGACTTGCCACCACTAAATAGCCTATCCCACCAAACCCTTTGTTTCCCTACCGTAAGCCTAACATTACAACCCTTTAAAGAACTCTTTGATAGTCTTTCCTGGGTGCTTACGTCAAAGCGATGGAGGTTTGATCTAGTCTCAAGCCTATGGTAATCTATGTACTAGGACGGTTAATGAGTGTTTATCTTCCATTTCCAACTTGTTATATTTCATATACACCGAGAGATGTGAGTATCCAAACACCCCATGTGAGGTGCTAGTATGTAATTTTCGTGCTTGTTATGACTTTTTGGGGCTTATATGTGTTGTGGATTGTTCTAAACCAATGCTTCATGACCCCAACTTATAAATTAATTGGCTAAAGCACATTTGCTTGAGGACAAGCAAATACCAAGTGTAGGGATATTTGATAAGGTTTTAAAATGTACCTTTTGAAGGGTCATTTAAGCCCTTATTTGATCACTTTTGTATCCGTTATTACTTAATATCGCTCATTTTCACTTTTAGGTATCTTGAAGGCAAAATGTTGGAATGACACTTATTCGGATGAAAAGACGCGAATATATGGAAGAAAATGGCCAAAGTCAAGAATCGAGACACTCAGCCGGGCCGGAACCGGGCGACGGCCAGAACAAAACAGATGACGCCGGACCACTTTTGTGACGGCCAAGAGCTAAATTGCTTAAGGGCGACGGCTTGTTTTAAAAGAGTAGGCGCCGCAACTCAAACGGCCTAGATTTGATCCGACGACGCCGAGATCGAAGGGGACGGCACACAAGCATAAGGTGACGCCGCCGCAGACTAGCGCGCGAAGAAACCCCAATGACGACGATCACCGGCCGCACAAGTGGTGACGCCGTCGCATTTGTAATCTTATATATAGAACTCAATTTTTCAGCCTGTGTAGTCTTTTGAGTAAAACCTAAACCGAACCAAGGCAATGCCTTTGTACAAGATTTTAGGGTTCCATACCCTATCTTACATCAAGATAAGTGTTTTACTTCATTAATTCAATTATGTCTTCAATTAATGTGTGTATGCTTGCATGTTTTCCATGTCCCGCTAATTTACTTGTGTGTTTGCTTAGTGAATAGTGAAACTTAATTATTGAATATTGATTGGTTGTCTCTTATCTTAATTGTTAATGATCTAGTATTGCGATAGATCATCCGTTGTGTAGTTAATGCTTGATTAATCTTTGTTGAACCTTAGCTTATAGTACCTAGAGTCATTGTAGGCTAAACCATCCAAGAGTACCTTAGTGTTAAGTTTATAAATCCTAGAGATTTTGTAGGCGATAACCTTTGGTAGTTTCAAAGAGTTAGGGATAAACGCATACCCTACGACCTTTAGACACACAACAACGATTAAGAATAAGGACGTGACAATTCAACCATCGAGAGAGATAATTAAGGAGTAATAAAACCTAAGTAAACACATCTTTAAATCGGCTATACCGAGCACACAATAATTAGACATAGACTATATACACCTTAGATTAGATAATTAGACGAATAGAGTAATGTAACACCCCAAAATCGGGTTTTTAGCGGAAGCATACAAGTTTTGGGTGCTGCTAATCTAGATCACAACACAAGCATGAGTAAAAGGTTTTTCTTAAGAAAACTCATTTATTTAATAAAATCAATGTTTACAATAAAATTTAATGCGGAAATAGGCACATAATAAATAAGCGGTCCCTAAATGCCAAAATCGTAGTCGCCTATGACCATGCCATGCCCTGCCGCCCAAAAGTAAACAATCGCCTCAATACCTCTAAAAGTGTCAACACGAGGTTGGTGAGTTCATAGGTTTTCATAAAAGTATTGCGAGTTCAAAAGATCCTTTCAATCATTGTGACGCCCACAATGTCGCGCGAAACAAGGTTTACCTTTAAGCAAAAGAATAGAAAGGTGGACCACAAGGTTTTCAAGTGCAAATCATTCTCATAAACAAGTCAAATTTAATAAAGGCATACCCTACCTAATTCACATGATCAAAACATTTATCCGCAAAAATAATTCATAAACAACCACTGGACCATCTCAAAATCAAACACTACAACGAATATAGTGTCACGCAGCTTAACTATTACGCAGCTAAGTTAGAAACCATCACTAGATAGCACGAGCCGTGACTATCTCTAAACACACTAACAATCGACATGTTATATACGCCCCCATACGAGCCATGTTGGTCGGACGGAAGTGGCCATTCCCCACAGATCTATCCATAACATTCGCACCATCCCGAGCCGTGATGTAACAATTCATAACAACGCTTGGGTTTCTAACCTTAACCTAGCACGTAATAGCTTACAAAAACATTTTCGTGTCCAATCCAAAATAGCCAAGCACTTCGTGTCCACATAAAACATAGTTAAACCAACCTCATGCATTTCATCAAACCAAGTAACAATCATTTATTCAAATAAATCGGCATTTGCATTTAATAAAAACGAGCATGTATTCTCCCCAAAACTTTTAAGAGGCAAAAGTAGGGGCCATGAACTCACCTCGATAAAAGCAACGCAAGAATCACAACTATCAAGACCGGCATCAAAGAGCAAGCGTAACCAAATCATGAAGGAAGGCACCGATATCCAAAGAATACAAGTACAAAGGTACTACATCGTCACACGCCTAATAGTAAACGATTATCTCAAAATACGCCTCAAAAGTAAAATAATATAATATCCGAAAGACAAAGGTCTTAGTTTTCGTGGAATACTCGTGTCAAACATTTCCAAAAATTTCAAGATCAATATCTCAAAAGTTTAGTTTTAACGCTTGTGGTGGTAAGAAATCATGACTCGACATACAACTCACGCTAAAAGTATACCAAAATGTAACTCACACCAAAGATGCAACTCACGCCTAAACACAACTCATACCAAGACATAATATATATCCCAATATATTATGAGGAATAGTCAATAAAATTGACCAAGACTCAACTCGAGAAGATAGTGACCGAGAAGATTCCAAGGCAATAAAGACACCTAATTACTTTAATAAATAAGTCAATTCAGTAGTTTCGTGTTTACCCCATAATCCCAAATAGTTTGTAGAAACCATTATGTTTTATAAACAATGGTAAGTTTGAATTTAAAGATTCAAACCATAAAGGTTTACCACTTAAAAAACATTTGTTTAGATACTCGCTCGGTTTTCAACAACAAAAGAGATTTAATTAAAATAACTATAAGTTTAGAATATTTTTATAAAGTTCAAGATGACAAGTTTATTTATAAAATATTCCCAAATCATCGTGACTTTAATAGAATAAAGTTTTCAAAGTATTTTTTATGACGATTTAATAGAAAATCAATACGGGTATTCATTGATTATTAGACGATTTTTCTTTATTGTTCGCTATAATCAAATATATTAAATTCATAGTGAGTCTAATATACCGTATTCGCCTCAATTCCAATAAGTCCAAGTTGTCCAATGTTCAACAAATATCCATTGTCTAATAATTATCAATACAAGTCCAAATGATCCAAATATTCGTACATTATTAAATCCTGCTAAGAAAACCGCAAGGTTCAATATCAATGATCAATCCCAAGATAAAAATTCGTGATTATCCGAAACGTACCAATACCCCGATTGTCAAAACAATTACAACTCGTTAATCCGATGTTCGTGTCCGATAATAATTAACATTTTATAACAATGACACACATCATATTGTTTTATAACCAAACACACCTCAACTTTTTCTAACCAACATAAAACAAAACATAGCCGTGACACACAAACAAAGCACCTCTTCCTGTCTTGTTATTCCAACGAACAATTAACACCACCTTGTGGTGCTTTTGCCGACCAAACACGTAATAAAGCAAACATTACACCTATGGTGCTCCAATGAGACGAATGGAAATAAAACACAAGCAACCCAACAACCACTTAAAACTCGATATCTAAATGAAACAAGTAGCTTCAAAACTAAATAAACGCACGTGAATCCTATCCAACCGAGGTTAGCCAAATAAATAAGAAAAACAATGAGTATCGTGACTTCCACGGGTCACGACCCAAATCTAAAAGGGTTTATCAACGACCCAAGAGCAAACAACCACAACCAATGCTTATACGCTTTACAACCGACTGAGCCCACCGAAATCAACTCACCCGAGTCGACTCAACTCGGTCACACAACTCGATTCTAAAAAAATGCTATTACACCCACTAATTTCTATAAAAATACGTTATATCAAAACTGCTTTTAACGAACTATTCCACTAAAACTTATATAACCGATCTATATTCGGTTTTTCAAACACCAAACGAATCAAACAATTGGGGCCAAGGCTTACCATACAAGAGACAAGAGAAGAAATATAGAAAGACAAAGAGATGGAGAGGGTGAGATGTCGTACACTTTAACACGAACCAAACAACCCTCCACCACAAAACTTCACTCGGATTTAAAGTCGAAAACCCTAATTTACTTAATCTTGAAAACTAGATTTTATGCTGCGTGAGAGATAACGCTCGGTGGTATATCAAAAGAACCACGATGACGACGATCTATCGAATGGTATAAGGTTTGCGGTTCTTCGGCGGCATGGTATGGCGGCGGAATTATGGTGTCGCCATGAGGTTAGAGAGAGGAGAGTGTAACTTATGTGTGAGAAAATTTTTGAGTGAAATGAGAAGGAAGGGGTTAGAGGGTATTTATACCCTTAGAGGGTAAATCTTGTCAATTACCCAAGTCGAGGAAGGTAAGATAAATATATCACAGGACCAAACTCGTAATTTTTGAAATCTTTTGCAAGTAATCGGTTCGGGACACATTCGGAGGAGTACACGCTCGATAAAATTACTTAGACTCACGCCATCGCGCTCGAATAATTTTTCCAATAACTAAGAGTATTTACACGACTATTTTCTCATATACAAAAATCAAAATAAATCAAAACGCCTTGTGCAAAGCAAGACGCTGAGTGCAAATTTCACGCTTAATGAGACACTTTCTCGCTTTCTTGTCAACGGGTTTCAGAAAGTTCGTAAATGAAAAACGAACTTAACTCCTCGAAAAATAAATATCTAGAAAATCGCAGGATGTTATAAGTAATCGAGAAATACCAACCCCAAATCCAATACCCAAACTGTGATTTTCCATTTCCTAAAAACATAAAAGATAAAAATAATCTTCCTCAACCCCAACCTTAGCATAGTAACTTCTCACTAGCATTCCTATTCCCTAGAGAACGATATCAATACCGTGGCTTACCCTAATACTACACTACAACGATTAGGTTCATCGCTTTAGGTGTTGAAAAACTTGCTCGACTAAAAGGAAGTTCCTTTGACCCCAAACGACGCTGCGGTAGCGTTATCATAAATTTCCAAAGACTAAAAGCGCAAACCAAAACCCAAGGGAGAATAAACCACCGAATCATTCACATAGGTTAACCACATCAACTTCTCACAAGACCATAGGTACCCCTACTAGAGAAGATCTTTTCAAAATCACTGTGAGATTCTCAAGCAAGACCTTCTCAAAGTACTCGCTAGATTTTCACCCAATCAAGGTATCGCTAGCACTTTTGGAATGGAAGTCCTAGGAGATCTAATTACTACCAATCTAGAAGGCGTTACACCTCAAAAAGAGTATTTAGGTCAAAGAAACCTACACAAAAGTTAAAACCAATTGGTTAAGAAAGAAAGTACCGATGGGGAACAAACGGTACTTTCAGAAATGTGAGTGAAACAGAGATTTTGTTGAAAATAACTCATAGCCTTAATAGTTTTATTAAAAGTGATGGTCATTCACGATTAGGAACTTTGTAACGTGAAAATTTTGGTTTAATCGTGAAAATTTTGGTCAAAAATTCAAATTTTGGGCCTAAATTCAAAATTTTCGGGTCAAATTTACGCCAAAATTGTCATAACTCAAATTTTCATACGACCTTAGAATTGAATTTTATAGTAAATTTCAAATTTTGGGCGAAATTTTTAAGAACCGAGTTTATTTAGCACGACTTTCGAAAAACCTCAACCGAGCTTAATCTTTTTCAAACACAACTCCTTTATCGTTGAATCGATCCTACATCAACTTTATCGATCATACCTTCATCAATGGCAACTCAACAAGACATTCATGCAGCGGTGCCGAAAACCGACCTCCTATGTTGGCAAAAGGTGGTTATCTTCAATGGACAAGTCGAATGCTCCGCCACATCAAGACCAAACCTAATGGGAAACTCATGATTAAATCCATTCTGTGATGGACCCTTCCACCTCGACAAGTTCATGTACTGAAATGCAGATGCAACACTTATCCCACCATCCTCTCATCTTCAAACCGAATCGTAATACATCAAGATGATCAAACAAGTCGATGCGTATGACATGGCAATTCATATTATCCAACCGGGTTTACCAATAGACATCTTTGCTCGCAGTGTGACGCCAGAAACCTGCTTTCGATATGTGGGAACGTGTTAGACGGCTATGTTATGAAATGCAAATTGGTAAACAAGACATGGAGAACAAGTCGCTAACCGAATGGGAGAAGTTTACATCTACACCGTGAGAATCCATTGAATCCTACTATGGAAGGTTTCAGACTTTGAATGAATGAGCTTATCGAAACAAGTTGGCACCTGCACAATCGCTCAAAACATCAAGTTCTCTAATAATCTTCCGTAAGAATGGGGACGATATGTCACTATTGTTAACCAAACAAAAGACCTACATCGGTGAACTTTGATCAACTAAACGATTTTCCTCAAACAAAACCAAGTCAAGCGAATAATGTCAAGAAAGAAAGATTGGCAAAGAATCATGATCCATTGGCACTTATTGCAAAGACTCAACCTTCAAGAATACACAACAACAAGCTTCATCATCTTCCAACAACAACAACTTGCAAAGAATACATTCAACAACCACAACAACAATTCTATCCACCGTAACAACAAGTCATTCAACAACCGTATCCACAATACCAGAACAAGGAATCACCGATCATGAAACCGACCAAGTAGAAGCGACCTTGCAACATGTATTTTCTTTATTGGATAAAGCATTTAGCAATGCATGGGTAATCGTGCGCCCGTATCGTGTAATCGGTCGGGCAAGATGTTGGAAATCGATGGGATAGAATGTTAGGAATAGAGCGAGCGGTAATCGAATGGAAATGTTGCACTCCAATTTGGGAATTATGGAAATGTGAATCGTGGTAATCGATTAAGTATATATAACCGCCAAGGAGTGGGTCACATGGCAAGGAATTGTCCTACTAAGTCGAAAAAGAAGGATTTTGGCGATCTTCGTAAAGCTATGTCATAGCACAAAAGGCGTAACTGGAATGCGCTGAGTGTCGAGGAACATGACTTTTTCGCTATTATGGATGATTTGGAAGACCTCGAGGAACTCAATGTGAATCTGATCTACATGGCAAATCTTCAGGAGACTAAGCACGACATCGACCGACGCACCTCCGCCTATGACGCAAATGCGATCTAAGGTACCAATCATTGATCCATGCTATAACAATGTTATATGTGATGTGTTTATTTGATGATTAACAAGATTTTTTGTGACGCCAAGACCTACTTATGATACATATATGGACAATCCGAGTTGAGCAATACTTACTCAAACCCGGATGTGGATCCTAATGGAGGCCGTGTGGCAAATAAATGAGACCGATGAGGAAACACGTGCCTATTTTGAATCATTAATCAATCAATGTGGCATTGAAGTTGAGAAAGAACGGTCAATCGCGAGGTTAAGGCCGCGAATCGTAAATTGACCACCGAGCTTGAGAGTTACAAGGAGCATGCCAAAGCCTATGAATTTCATACAAACAAAATGTCGAATTAGAAATTGGTTATCGAGATTCGCTTTAAGAGAAAACAATTGCAACTCAAGTATGACACACTTGATGTGAATTTGAACTTGAAAATAAAATCTTTAAACAAGGAAATTTCTCGAACTAAATGACCAACTTTCTAAACAAAAAGCACTGCTTTTTCGATCTTGAAAAGAGAAGAAGAAATTGATTGTCGATTTCAAAACGAGAAGATTCTCTTCTTGATGAAATTCGATAAAAATGAAACTATCAAAAATTGGATAATTTGCTTCACAACGGGTCATTCCGCTAAAACAAACAAGATGCTTTCTAATCAAGCAAACCGATTTTCCACACTTCACATAAAATGGCTTTGGTAACAACCCTCTTCGCTTCTCAAGAAAGCTCAAACTCGTTAATGTGTTGAACAATGGAAAACCTTTGCATGAACCCATAATTGTTCGTGATTCTCTTGAAACGCTGGAACTATCTCGAGGAGAGTAGATCAAAATGAAACAAAAGAATCCAGATCTTAAACCGATTGATTATAACAAATGGAACAAAATTAATGGAATTACTTTTGTTAATCAAAAAGAACAATCAACGCTTTCCACCACACCAAGTGTTTCAAACAAAGTGTCAACACCAGCTTTAAACCAACAAACCAGCTTGTAGTTTCCAAATCTCTTTGAAAATCGAACAAATGTCTTCAAACAATCCTTTTAACACAAGTGATACTAGAAGCATTTTAGATGACGTTAAAACTAGAATTGGGTATCTTCAAGAGATCGCAAGTCTAAAACCAATATTACAACTAACATCCGGTTTACTCGTCATGATGACGAAACAAAAGAGTTTTTTAAACTCAAATTGCCCCTCCGTTAAGCGCCATCAAGGCAAGGGTAATTCATGTTGAACAAGCGCTTTTGAAAGAAACACTTGACTTTGTCAAGGACCATAAACTCGGTAAAGCAAGCTAATGAAAGTTTTGAACACATCAAAGTTTTAAAAACTAAATGATTCTCTTCAAGAAGATGATGACTACCGATATCATGTCCATCATTTTGCAAACATATTCGTTGAAGATCATGAAAGACTCCAACTGAGACCTCAAGAATTGTTTCAAAATATGAAAATGCTCTTGAAAACTTGAAAAGAAAATGTGTCCTATTTTAAACAAATTTTATCGAAAAACCGAGGAATGCAAGTATGAAAATCGTCAGATGAGCGTGTTTACAAGGACATGCAAGAGCAAAATGATCTTTGAGAGTTCAATGGAAAGTCTAAAAGGAAAGGTCTGGATACTAAGTTTGCAAAACCATTGACCGAGGAGAAAACAAATGTTCCCAAACCGGTTTTCAAACCAAAATGTCTATTTCGCCTCCAAACGTCAATGAGAAAAATGATTTTCAAAATAGTTACTCCATGCACTTTGCCTATTAAAAGAGAATTATCAAAGGTTTTGAAAACCGCTTTTGATAAAGAAAAGTGATTACACCCGCTATTTCTAGGACTAGTACACGGAATGTGACCAAAAATCCAGCTTAAAGAATATGTTGGTTCTAACAACATGGTCAACAATCACTATCTAGAAGAAGCTAGGAAAAGGCATGCATCTGAAAGATGGAATTCTAGGTGCAACATCTAGGTGATTTAATTCTACAAGATTTCAAGTCACCGCTAGTAGTAGTAAACCATTACCTAGGAACACTCTACAAAAGACTAGGGATTGGCTTGGATCTAAGAGTAGGCGCAAAAGAAAATGCTATGCCCTTAGAAAACAACACTAGGAATTCTAAGTCTTTTTCGAACAAGAATCAATTTTCAAAAGACTCAGTAGTGACAAAGTTAAAGTCGTTGTTTTAAACATGAACATTGAATTTGTCTCAGACTACATGTAAAAATGTATCTTTCGACTAATCATGATGCATGTGCCTTACAATATCTCAAGAAAGATAATTCTCGTACAAGGCACAATCCACTAAGACACCAAATACAAACAAGCCTAGAGATAAAAGACAAACAAAAGACACCTAATAGGACGATCTCTTCAGACGTAGTTTTTCCAAAATGAGTCTTCAACGATCCGATAAGAAAACAACTCCTAGATCTTACCTTAGGTGGATACCCACGGGCAAAGTTTTCACCAAAATAGGTCTTAGATGGATTCCCACAGAAAGATTTTTGATACTTGCACCAACACGTATAATAGTGACAATCATTCGGATAAGGAAGTCGAATCCACTACAACCGTTGATAGTGATCACCCTCGCCATGAGGAAACATGTACTTCTAACATCATTATTTGTGCAAATTCTTCTTTCAGGATGCAGGTACTTGTAAAAGTGTTGAAGGTTCATATACCCCATGTGGTAAAGAAGAACTTTATGCCAATTTCGCATGTGGAAATCCTTTTCTAGTTCCACTCTTAACTCCACTTTTACTTGTCCCAACTTAATTTCTCTTTCTTCAAATCTTCTTTGTAAATATTTTTGAAAAACAAAATACAAAATTTGAAAACCAACAAAAGCAAAATATAAAATATAAAACTTTCAAAAATACAAAACAATATAAAATCAAAATACAAAAATATTCTTCTCACGACATGTCTCTTGTATAATCGATATTCAGACGCTTTAGAAATGTCATTCAACAATGATACGGGCATGTATGATGCTTGAGCGAGTTCTTTAATATGTTTTCTAAAACATGTCGCTTCTCAAAGTTTCTTAATAATGGCTTTCGATACATCAAGACGAAACCTGACTTCAAAATAATGGCTTCGACACACTGGCCAGACCCGCTTAAAGAAAGGAAAGTGCTTATCAAAATCAAAGGTTTTAAATATTTTTCAAGCACTTTTCCTAAAATCATAATGGCTTGTAAGTATTTCCGCTTGCAACCCGATCTTTAAAGAAAGGAAAGTGATACGCAAAATCGATTTTCATACATATCGAGCACTTATCCTAAAACAAATGAAGATAATTTTTCTCTAAATATCTTCAAAAGATTTTTAAAATCTTCATCATCTTGAGTACCATTGATTCAAAATTTTCAAAAGATTTTTCAAAATCTCTCACATTTGGTACCAAGATAACTCTCTAAACCCTTAATTGATTCTAACTTTTTCAGATGACAAATATGCTTTCGTTAAGGGAGTATAAAACAAAATTGTTCCAAAATTCATGCTAAATCCGCTTCTTCCCAGTCGATATCTCCCGATGAAGATGGTTCGATGAAGATTGAGGAGCAAATATGTTTTCAAATGGGGCATCTTCGGGAGTAGCAAAGGGATTAACTTCATCATGGGTGCGATAACGCTACACGCGTCGTTCGGGTCAAGGAAACTTCCTTTTCTTGAACAAGTTTTATAACACCCTAGGCGATGAACCTAATCGTTGTAGTGTAGTAATTAGGGTAAGCAACGGTATTGATATCGTTCTCTAGGGAATAGGAATGCTAGTGAGAAGTTACTACGCTAAGGTTGGGGTTGAGGAAGATTATTTTTATCTTTTATATTTTTTTAGAAAATGAAAAGGTATGAATCTCGGGGTATTGGATTTGGGGGGTTGGTATTGCTACCGATTACTTCTACTATTATCTAATCTAATTAACTAAGCTAAGGTGAGGATAGTCTATGTCTATTGTTGTGTGCTCGTATAATAGTTAAAGATGTGTTTACCTAGATGCTACTACTCCCTAGTTATCTCCTATTGATGGTTGAATTGTCACATCCTTATTCTTAACGCGTTGTGTTTTCTAAGGTCGTAAGGTGTGCATTCCCTAACTCTTTGAAGTCACCTTTAAGTGTAGTAAACAAAATCCACTAGGTCATTCATAAACTAACTTTGAGGTTATCTTTGGGTTTAGTAAACGAAATCCATTAAGTCATTCATAAACTATCAAAGATTTATCAAGTATTAAACACAACGATAGCCTAGTCGCACTCTAAGCCAATTATAATTAAGATAAGAGACAACCTAACAATAATTAACAACTAGGTTTCATATATCTAAGCAAGCACACAAGTAATTTAATGGGACATGGTAAACATGCAAGCATACACACAATCAATCAAAGACATAATTGAATTAATGAAGTAAAGACTTATCTTGATGTAAGATAGGGTTTAAAACCCAAAATCTTGTACAAGACACCTTAGGTTCGGTTTTAGGTTTTACCCAAAAGACTCTCCACAAAAGACTAAAAATTCGGATTCTATATAAGATTACATATCGTGGCGTCACCTTATGTTTCGTGGCGCCGTCGTGTCGCCGTCATTAGGGTTTCGTCTTGGCACGTTAACCTTGCGACGGCGTCACCTTATACTGTGACGCCGTCCTCTTCTTTCCGACGCCGTCTGGTCACATCTAGGCCGATCAGAGTGCAACGGTCTACTCTTTCACAACCGGACGTCGTCACTTGAAAATACGAGTTTTGAGTTCAGTATCGTCACAAAAATCTTGGGACGGCGTCGCATTAGCACTGACGTTGTCGCCTTCTAATTTCAACAGCTGTGAGTGTCTCGATTTTGACTTTGGCCATTTTCTTCATATATTCGCGCCTTTTCGTCAAATAAGTGCCATTCCAAAGATTTTGCCTTCAAGAGACCTAAAAGTGAAAAGGAACGATATTAAGCAATAACGGATACAAAAGTGATCAAATAAGGACTTAAACGACCCTCAAAATGGTACCTTTAAAACCTTATCAAATATCCCTACACTTGTTATTTGCTTGTCCTCAAGCAAATGTGCTTTTAGCCAATTAATTTATAAGTTAGGGGTCATGAAGCATTAATTCAAACGGTCCACAACACATATAAACCCATAAAAGTCATAACAAGCACGGAAATTACATACTAGCACCTCACATGGGGTGTTTGGATACTCACATCTCTCGGTGTATATATGAAGAATGGCGTTGCTAAGCCAAGACTTGACACTCTAAACTCTAGATAACCCGAAATAAATAAACATAAATTTAAAGGATAGAGCGTGGGATGGTAGCCCGTATTTTTTTTTTTCACACTCTATTTTTCTTTCTCTTTTCTATTTTTTTCGATTTTTTTTTTTTTTTTTTTTTTTTCATACACTTTACTCTACCATCCTCTACGGTAACATCAAAATGATAGGGATTTATAGGCACATCCCTACACTTGAGTTTTTATTACTCTAACACTAATTTGACCCGAATTGAAAAGATCAAAACACTTGGGGTACATTATTACGCAAACAAAGGGAATTTGAATTTAACGCCCTTCCGTCATTTCATAAACTTTAACTTTTCCATGAATCCCAATCGTCCCAAAACTCGTATACAAAGGATATGACTCGACTTAGCAACTCATGTAAGCAAGGATAATTGAACTAAGGGTTTAGGGTGATAACAAACATTTGCACTAAAAGTGAGTGCATAAGGGTAGGCTAAGGCGATTTGGGTGTATATTTGGGGTGGGGTGTAAACAATGCTCTTCATTGATATTCCGGAAAAACCGAAACATCACGAGAACCGCGAAAGGGATAGGCTCGAGGGGTTAACTAGGGTATCGTGTACTAAAGATGAGTACAACGCAAAGGGTGTGGGGAATTACTCAACCGATGTGGAATAAGTAATTATATTACGGTATCAAACAAGGGTTATCCTAATGCCTCTTATCATTTAGTTATTCCTAACTACACAAGTGTAGTCTTACTTGCGATCTCGGAATGCATCACAAAACAAGTTCTAGAATCTAATATACTACCGGTTCACACTCTAAGCATTGAAGATGAATGCTTTTAATTCCTACTAATCTAAGTGGCGATCCTCACATTTGGGTGGAATTTAGGTGGTAAAGGGTTTTGTGCTAGTCATGCAACTTCCTATCCGTGAGACGCTTTTGTTAAGACTAATGGCTCACTCCTATATATCATGAAAATTTCAAATTTGGTGCCAAAATTACCCTAACCGACATTTTCTCATGGTTTATTACACAAATACAATTGGACAAAGCAAATAATCAAGGATAAGCATAGTTTCAAAGTTCCGCTTTATTTTCCCTCCTACACTTAAACCGAACATTGTCCCCAATGTTCCCCGAAAGTATCAAAGTTATGATAATGGAAGGTAATTAAAAACGAAAGAAATTAGTACTCCCCTGATTAGCTCGGTAGGATCCGTGTGTGAAGTAGTGGTTAAATCTTTCTTCAAGAAGAACGTTTGCGTGAAAAGCTCCTTCCGATCTAATGTATCTTCTTCCTGATAAATTAAACCTGCACACTTGAAGAAAACAAACAACCCAACGCATCAAACCGAACAAAGAAAAATCACAACAAGATGTAATTCCAGACTTAAATAAGATATAATGCTTGTGGAATGGATTTTTGCTGATTTTACGAAAATTAAGACACGAAAATTCCAAAAATTTATAAGTACGTAAAACGAGAAAAAGTTAGAAGTCGTTTCCGCCTCCTCGACGCGTCGAGTTGCGATCTGACGCCGTCAAAGTTATCCCTGATGTAAACCGGTCTCGATTTTTCGGAAAAATTCTGGAAAATTTTTATCTTTAAAATATGGAAAAATTTCCTGCAAAACATCCATTATGACTCGATACAAGCATTTGACTTTAACAAACACACATATATATCTTTTAATTAATTGAAATTCTCATGTTTACGTTTCTTTTGAAAACGTGTGTAATCCCCCCTACACTTATCCCTTATGTAAAATACATTTATATGTAATTAAGACGAGGTTAAAGACAAAATAAAGCATTTTTACAAATTTAAACATGATAATAAACAATCAATAAAAGATATATGACATAAACAAGCAAACAATTAAGCATGGGTTGCCTCCCACGAAGCGCTTTTATTTATTTATGAGTCTTGTAGCTAGACTCGAAGTCGTGCTCCTACGTGACTTCATTGCCGTCCTTCTTTTCTTCCACTAAGCCTTCATCATAAGGTTGTAGACGTTGTATGCTCACCGTGAATTCTCTTCCAACATCGCTCTATTATGATAACGGTTTTATTTTTAGATTAGTTTCTTTCACCGTATAAGGTCCAAACCATCTTGGCTTATTCTTCCCCATAATGCTTTTATTCTTGATTTATATAAAGCACCTTTTCTCCATTCAAAACTCCTTAGGGTTCTTTTGAGTTTGTGGTATTGTGGTATAGTTATTTCCTAACTTTTATCACGCTTCCACAATGTTGCATTTAACCCTTGAACCATGAATTCTCTAAGCCCTTTTCCCATTCAGCCATTTTCTTCTTAACGGCATTATTGGAGACCTGCAATTCTTATCTTTTACCTTCTCCATAATCTTCAAAGGATATCTCGGGACAATAGGTATCCTAACTTGTCCTTTTCCACTTTTGAGTATCATAATCCCTTCACCGCATTTGATGGTTGCCTTAGCGGTGGTCGTGAAAGGTGTCCCTAGGATTAATGGCGTGTTTTATCTTCCTCAATGTCTACAATTGTGAAGTCCACCAGATAGACAATATTGGCAACCTCAATTAAGACATCCTCGGCTATTCCTATGGGATAAACCTATGAATGATTTGCTAAGGAAAGTCTAAGATTGGTCTTGGTCGGTTCCTCCTTAGTTAACTTATTATAGACCGACAAATGGCATAATGTTTACATCGGATCCACGGTCGGCCAAGGCATTTAGGTTCTCTAAGTCACCTATGCTACATGGAATTACAAAGTTCCCGAGATCTCTTGCTTCTTAGTTACCGCTTTCTCGTAATCGACTGTACATAGGTCCAATAGGCATGGTGTCATACTCTTCCTCTCCTATTTCACCTAAGAGGGCTTTCCTAAGAACATCATTGCACCTAAAGTTTTTCACTTGGTTAACGATTGTTTTCTTATTGATCTCATGCTTAAGGTAATGTTTGATGAATTTGGGTTCATCATCATCCGAGTCTCATTCTTATCCTTATTATCCTTGCCGCCTCGTGCTCCTTCTTCTCAACCGCCCATCCTCATCGGAAGCAATGGAAATGGCGTTAACACAGCAAAGTGGGGTGGCGTGCTCATCGTTCCTCACTAGCACCTTCTCGGGAATCTTCTTCTTAGTGTACTCTTTCACTAAGTCCATCATCTCCGCCATTTTTTTCTGTGTTTCATCCCTTTGTCCATTGAAGGCTTTTAAGAGAGTGTCGATCTTGGTTGTCATCTCGCTTTGTCGTTGCTTGAAATTGGCTTCAAGTTGCGTCAATCGAGCTTCTTGAGATGACATGAATTTGGACACCATTCCCTCAAGACTAGTGGAAGTTCCGGTGTTTGGAGGGTTGTTGTAGGATTTTCCTAAGTTTTTTGGCTCGAGCTTAGGAGTCTCGTAGGAGCTCATTAGGAATTTAGCTTGATCTTCAAGTTCGAGCATCCTACGATTGGAAGGTTGTGAGCCAATGGGAGGCAAAGAGATTGCCTTATCAGTTTTGGACAACTCACGGGGGTCATTCCAACATTCATTTTCATAAAGGGCAAGGTCCTATATTGTACCCCACGATTCTTCCACGGTGAGTTTACTTAGTTTACCACCGGCCGCTTGGTCGATGGATTTCTTAGTTGAGAAGTTGACACGATCATAAAAGATTTGGACTAGAAGCCAAAGATCGATGCCGTGATGAGGGACTTTGTGGAGCAAGTCCTTAAATCGAGTCCACGCCTCGTACAGAGTTTCACCTTGATGTTGTTGGAACATCAAGATGTCATTCCTAAGTTTGGTAGTTCTCTCCGGTGGGAAAAATTGGGCGAGGAAACGAGTGGTGAGATCATCCCACTTGAGATGGATCCGGTGGGAAGTCGATCAAGCCAATTACTAGCTTGATCCCGAGAGAATTGGAAGAGACGCAGCGCGTGGTCTCCCGAGTAGTAGCATCAAGGTCGATGGAATCGATAATTTTGAGGAAATCCTCGGATGTTGATTTGGATCTTGAACGAAGTCCATGGAATGCACATCCGCTTTGCACCAACCGGATGGTGTCGGATCGCAGGCCGTAGTTTGGGCTTGGTCGGAAGCTCAATGGTGTTCCTATAGCCTAGGTGGCTTGGTCTTGAGTATTCACCAAGAGTACGGGCTCTTGGCGGGTTGATGAGTGGTGGTTGGTTATCATCCTCCATGATGAAAAGTGATGGGTGTTACGAACAAAGGTCACGAAGAAGGGGATAGACTAAGAAAGCTAAAAAATGAGAAAAATTTACTTGATAGGAATCAAGCAAAGAACCTAAACGAGGTGGACTACTAACTAGCTATTCTATTCCCGCAATCAGCGCCTAAAAACTTGATAACGCTACACGCGTCGTTCGGGGTCAAGGAAACTTCCTTTCTTCGAGCAAGTTTTATAACACCTAGGCAATGAACCTAATCGTTGTAGTGTAGTAACTAGGGTAAGCCACGGGTATTGATATCGTTCTCTAGGGGAATAGGAATGCTAGTAAGAAGTTACTACGCTAAGGTTGGGGTTGAGGAAGATTATTTTTTATCTTTTTATATTTTTTTAGAAAATGAAAAGGTACGAATCTCGGGGTATTGGATTTGGGGGGTTGGTATTGCTACCGATTACTTCTACTATTATCTAATCTAATTAACTAAGCTAAGGTGAGGATAGTCTATGTCTATTGTTGTGTGCTCGTATAATAGTTAAAGATGTGTTTACCTAGATGCTACTACTCCCTAGTTATCTCCTATTGATGGTTGAATTGTCACATCCTTATTCTTAACGCGTTGTGTTTTCTAAGGTCGTAAGGTGTGCATTCCCTAACTCTTTGAAGTCACCTTTAAGTGTAGTAAACAAAATCTACTAGGTCATTCATAAACTAACTTTGAGGTTATCTTTGGGTTTAGTAAACGAAATCCGTTAAGTCATTCATAAACTATCAAAGATTTATCAAGTATTAAACACAACGATAGCCTAGTCGCACTCCTAAGCCAATTACAATTAAGATAAGAGACAACCTAACAATAATTAACAACTAGGTTTCATATATCTAAGCAAGCACACAAGTAATTTAGCCGGACATGGTAAACATGCAAGCATACACACAATCAATCAAAGACATAATTGAATTAATGAAGTAAAGACTTATCTTGATGTAAGATAGGGTTTAAAACCCTAAAATACTGTACAAGACACCTTAGGTTCGGTTTTAGGTTTTTACTCCAAAAGACTCTCCACAAAAGATGAAAAATTGGATTCTATATATAAGATTACATATGCGACGGCGCCACCTTATGTTTCGTGACGCCGCCGTGTCGCCGTCTATTAGGGTTTCGTCTTGGCCACGTTAACCTTGCGACGGCGCCACCTTATGCCCGTGACGCCGTCTCTTCGCCTTCGGCGCCTCTGGGTCACATCTAGGCCGCTCGAGTGCGACGGTCACTCTTTTCACAACCGGACGTCGTCACTTGAAAATACGAGTTTTGAGTTCAGATCGTCACAAAAATCTTGGGACGGCCGCTTTAGCACCGACGCCGCCTTCTAATTTCAAGAATCGTGAGTGTCTCGATTTTGACTTTGGCCATTTTCTTCATATATTCGCCTTTTCGTCAAATAAGTGCCATTCCAAAGATTTTGCCTTCAAAAGACCTAAAAAGTGAAAAGGAACGATATTAAGCAATAACGGATACAAAAGTGATCAAATAAGGACTTAAATGACCCTCAAATGGTACCTTTTAAACCTTATCGTGCCAAACAACAATTCCATGATGTACACTTGATGATTGATGATTTGTTGATGAGACGGAGTGATCAAGCAGCGCTTCTTGACTTAATGACATTGAGCCAAAGGTTGACTTCATTGGACAGGATAGAAGTAGCCTCCTGATGGAATTGACATATCATTAGCACTTGGCTCATAGTGTTCATCAAACATTGGATCAAATAATTTCTTCAAATCATCTTTTGAAGGAGTTACATAAGGAGTTGCTGGTGAGGGATTAGAAACAAGGGTAGAACTGATAGGACTACTATATGAAGATTGAAATGCGGGTCCAAAACTGGATTGTCCTGGAGCCATTTGACCGGTCAGCTCATCGAACGTAACTTGAATTATTTCCATGATATTTCGGGTTCTCTCGTTGTAGATTCGGTATCCTTTTCTGTTTGGTGCATATCCTACAAATACTCCAATGTCCGCTTTAGCTTTTAGTTTACCTAAATCTTGACCGTCATTAGTTGGGTAACATAAAGCACCAAACACACGAAGGTAGGATAGATCAGGTTTTCGTTTATGGACAAGTTCATATGGAGTTTTTCCATGAGAGGTGTGAATAAGGGAGCGATTTTTGGTGTAGCAAGCAGTGGCAATAGCTTCAGCCCAGAGAAACATTGGAACCTTTGAATAAATAAGCATTTTTCTTGCGGCTTCCACAAGAGTTCGATTTCGTCTTTCAACTACACCGTTCTGTTGAGGAGTTCGTGGAACACTTCTTTGATGGTGATTCCAACACTTTCATAAAAGCGAATTAAGTCTTTGTTAACAAACTATGTGCCATTGTGCTGCTCGAACAATTCTAACAAGATTGTTGAGTCGAACTGAAGTCGCTTTGTTAAGTTTGATGATGACATATGGAGTTTCATCCTTTGTCCTCAAAACTTTACCCAATTAAATCGAGAGTAGTCATCAACAACTACTAGAATGTATTTCTTCCCATTTATCGCTTGCACTCTCATTGGTCCGCATGGATCCATATGAAGGGTATGAAGAACTTCCACATCGAGTTTGTGGGTTTTGGTTTGTGGGCATATTTCGTGCTTTTTCCCAATTGACATGCTTTGAACAAAGATGATCCTTTTCATACTTAAGTCTAGGTAGTCCTCTTACTAAGTCCTTTCTCGAAAGATTGTTTATGGTACCAAAGTTCAAGTGATTGAGACGACGGTGCCATAGCCATGACTTAGTTTTAGAAGCCTTTGACAAGACGTGATGGGTGAAGATTTCATCATGTCTTCGATAGAGATGGTGTATAGGTTTGAACCACGAGTTCCTTTGAGAAGTTCCACACCATCAAGTTCTCTAACAAAGCAAGTATGTTTTCTCAAGGCCACTTCTCGATCAGTCACAAAATTGTCCAACGAAAATAGATTATGTCCAAGACCTTCAACATAATACACCACGAAATCACACTATCTCCTACAACATAGTCTCCATAACCCATAATTGCACCGAAATGATCATTCCGAATCTAACAGGTCCGGTGAATTTACTCACAAAGTTCATGAGCCGTGACCGTCTCCAAATATATGCTTGGAACAATTGAGTCCAGTACCACGAATCGATTTGAACGATCTGCGGTTGAACACGACAAGAATGGATAATGGATAATTGGGATCCCCATGCAAGAATGGGTTCCATTTGGTTAGTAACGATGATTGGAACACCCACATCGACGTAGAACCAATGGAATCATCGAAATAGATGCAAATGCTAGTGTTCGATTTGACCTATTCAAAGTATGTTCACTTCTTAGGGAATAGTTCTACCATTAGGCATCCATTTTCTAGTGGGCATTGACTTAGCAAATTTAGGGCACAACTCATTAATCTTACGGCCAAGAGGTATCCATTGATAACATAAATTACTAAATTTCCTTCCTGTGGGTTTCCACTGTTTTCTAACTTTCTTTCGCCTTTGTCTTTTAGCCTTCTTAGCTTGATTTTTAACATTAACAGTTTTAATTGGGCATTTGACAGCATTAGACAAATCATTCACACCACATTCATGATTAGTAACAGAAAACAAGCAGTCATCATTACATCGTTTCACGTTTTGCTATGACAAAACATAGTGAAATAAAACTTCTAGGCACTCCCGCAAGTCCATTTGTTAACCGGGTTCAGTTCGTACTCAACCTCAAATATATCGAGTATGAGTTCATTCATGAAAATCTAGCTAGCAAAAGCGAGCTCCTTTTAACATCGAACCCGGTTTATACGAAAGTCCCCGTTCTCTCATGGTAACAAAACACCACCAATTCCTGAGTCTCTTATCATAATCGAGTACCTTGGAAGTTGGAATAACTTGTCGTAATCTTATCATAAACAACAGTTTTTTTTTTTTTTTTTTTTTTTTTTTTTTTTTCCCTTTTCTAGTTCTAGGTTTCTCTTTCTAAAACTTATCCAAAAAAAGTAAAATGAACATATATAGTATTTGTAACCATGGGGACCGGTGAATGAAGACTTCTTAAATTACAATTATATTATAACATAGGGAAAATGATTTTTTTTTTTTTTTTTGGTAAAGGGAGTAATCCTGCACCCTGGTAAAATAATAACGGGGAAAATGATTGTAACTTTATCAATGACAAATTAATTAGGGTGAGAGAAAAGTTTTTTAATTAAGGTGCAGTGGGACAAGTAAGTTACGTTTATAGGTCATTATCCTTTAAATGCACTTCATTTACGTATTTAAATATTTTCGACAGTTTTTCCCCTTGTATGAAGAGTTGAGGAAGACACCAAATATGGAGGGAAAAGAGGCGATAAAAAAGCAAATAATTGAACAGTCACAATTGCTAGAAGATACATTTGTGAAGTTCAGTAATGGTAAGCCTTAGTTCGGTGGTGATGACGTAGGATATCTCGATGTCGTTCTTGGATGTTTTCTTGCTTGGACAAAATTTGTTGAAAAACATAATGATATGAAGGTGTTTGATGAAGTTAGAACTCCAAAACTTGTGGAATGGGTGAAACGTATATGGTCACATGAAGCCTTTAAGATTGATGTCCCGAGCAATGAAACACTCATTAGCTTCTACATGATGCTTCAAATCCACAAGCCACCAAGAGCTGCTTGAAGTTGACTTCTGTATTCAGTTGTCTGATGTTGAAATGCATTTGTGGTTATCATATTTCAGTTGAGGTTGAACTTATGTATGTTGTTTTCTTTATAATAAGTAAATCACAACCACTGAGTTAATTCAGTGGCCACCCCGAGTCCCAGCGCTTGGGGAGGAAGTCTTGAGTTCAAATCCCATGAGGGGTTTGAATGAGGATTTTCCTAAGGTAGTCCTTTAATGAAAGGGTTTGGGCCCAGTAACCCTGTGTTGAATCTTAGAAAAGCGAGGTTTTCCCTATTAATTGTCGTGCCTTGAATTGGATTAGTAGGGGTTTCCCCATCGGGTTATTTGAAATAGGCATTTCGCTTTGAGGAGCTCTCAGCGGACCCGGTTTAGACAACGTAGTCTAGACCTCCCGCTGTCGAACCGCGACACGAAGCACTTAATAAGAAATTCACCTTTCAAAAAAATAATAATAAATAAAAATCACAATCGTGATTTGTACAACTAATGTCTTCTCTTATCAGTTTACCAATATACGTAATATTGACATGTTACCACTTTAAAAGTTACAATAATGATCTCTGCCGTTTGCGTTGGATTTCACCGTTAGTCCTTTGACATTTTTTCACTTAAAAAAGTTACAGTAATGGTCCATGTGGTTTACTTTGACTTTCACCGTTAGTTCTTTGACTTTCATCTTTTTCATACATGTTTTTACACACGTTTTTATATACATTTTTTTTACACATTTTTATACACTTTTTTACACGTTTTTATACACGGTTTTATGTACGTTTTTTTACACATTTTTATACACGCTTTTTAAAAACGTTTTTATATACGTTTTTTACACAATTTTATGCACGTTTTTATATACGGTTGTATATACGTTTTTCACACGTTTTTTTACATGTTTTATACGTTCTTTACACATTTTATATACATTTTACATGTCTTTATACACGTTTTACACATTTTATACACGCTTTTATGCACATTTTATACACGGTTTTATGTACCTTTTTTGCACGTTTTATACATATTTTTAAAAACGCTTTTTATATACGCTTTTACACGATTTTATACACGCTTTTATACACGATTTTATATACGCCTTTTACACGCTTTTATACAAGTTTTTACGTTTTATACTAGTTTTTACGTTTTATACAGTATTTTACACACGTCTTTATATACGTTTTTACATGAATATATGCACGTTTTATACACGCTTTATATACGTTTTATACACGTTTTTACGTGTATAAATACATGTATAAAAATGTGTGTGAAAACATGTATAAAAATGTGCAAGTAACGTGTATAAAATGTCTAAAAATGTATATAAAATCGTATAAAACGCATAAAATCGTAAAAACGATATAAAACGTGTAAAAGGTGTATAAAAACGTGTATAAAACATGTAAAATCATGTATAAAAATGTGTAAAAAAATGTGTATGAAACAGATGAAAGTCAAAGGTGTAACATATTGGATTTCACAAGCACATCATATCATAATCACAAGTAGGCGTTTAATATTAGGTTTTATGAGAAAGAAAGAGTTAGAGGTTTGGGAACTTAGTGAGAGAAAATGAAAGTATTATTATGAGCTTCAACTCTCTACCTTGGGAGGTAGAGAGTATTTATAGTCTTACACAAATCGCCACCTACGGGCTGTGGATCAGGCATACAGTGGGTAAAGACCCGTCCGTCCTCCACGGTGTTACTTAACTAAATACAACTTAACTAATAAATAACTACGACTACGAGCTTTCTAACGATTACATATACTTGAGGTGACCGACACTTTAATAACCGGATTTACTAAATCCTAACAATCTCCCCTAAGGGAGGTCACCTCAATTTACATTGAATACAAACATATATTACATTAAGATTGTTCTAGGATTCTTGTTCCGGTTCTTTGCCCAGTAGCTCATATTCATTGATTCTTCATTATTGCATGTTTGGATAAACTAAGTGGAGGTCTTTAACTGACCCACGTGATGATGAGTTTTGAGCCAGCATTGAGATCATCAGCTAACATAAATTTCTGACTCTTCCATTGTGGTGTTGGTATTATGTGATGTTGTGACATTTGGACCGACATGCTCACATTCTGGATCATGATTTCTTCTTATTAGAGTAGCGGAAGCTTTAGTTGATTCATGATATTTGCGCAGCAGAAAGCGTAAGCATGGAGTGAAAATATCGAGTCATTGATGCACTTATCATGATTTCTTTAGAAATGAATGTGTAGAGTAAGCATGCGGCTATGGATTGGCCGCCGCTCGATCACCGCAAAGGTCGGGCGCACATGCATACAACAGTTAGCAATAAAGTGCACGAAGTGTCTTTGATCACTTCGTTGAATTGAGGTACACGCCCACGGTTCCCGTTGATCATTACAAGTACCGCTTGTGATCGTGTATAATTCCAAAGAATTTCCTTGACGAGGTTTCGTTGCTCTAGTTGTTCTCAAACCGAACGTCTCAAAGAAGACAACACGGAGTGAGTGAACCAATGAATAGATATTCACTGATTGATGAAAAGAGATTTGAAAAACAATCGTGTACCGCTCAATAGAAATTGTTTTTGCAATACAACGAAGGTTTTAATGAAAATCAATTATCAATCATAAACACCTTTTATTTTGAAGTATTAGTACACAGTCGATGTAAAAGAAAAGAGTTTTTAAGCACAATGACCGGTTTTTCAAAGATATCTGTCAATCCATAACCTGAACAAGGATTGATTCAAAAGATTAAATCGCCCCATTGTTTCATTCGCTTGTCACATGGTTGATCTATTGGATAGATCTCACATGCCACCCACCGTGAGCTTGTTTGATGTCGGCTCGTAAGGCTTTCCATCTTCATTGTAAATATGTTTGCATATCACTCAGATGTTCTGGCAATACCACAAGGATAATGCGTAGGACACATAAGATATAATCTCTCTTTCCACATTGTGTGAAACAGAGAGTCTTCATTGACAGTGTCCTAATGAGATTTATTTGATGATCTCGTGGCTCTAGACTCAATTGTGCACATTTGATTTCCTATGTCGGAGACTAGGGAGATGGTCTCCTTCTTCAATATCAACAATCTCTAGGAGAAAGTCGATAGATTATGTAGGTTCCCCGTGAGAATGAAACAAGCCCTTTTAAGAGGAACTTGAGTAGCTTGGGAAGTTTAGTGCAGTGCGTCACTGGGTCCATGACGTCTTGTCTTCAATACCAGTGTTACCTTAGTAAACACCAAGAGTATATGTATTGAACCGATTCATGCCCTAAGGTTGAATTATTGAGGGCTATTTCTTTTCACCCTTTTCACATTAAATTCTTTTTCATTCTTCAACCTCTTGGTGCTTATCGAGATTTCATAACTAGAACCTTGTTGGGTTTATTCCAAGACTAGCTCTATCTCGATCCGCACTCTTCTCATATTCTCCTTTTCAACATTCCTAAGGACTCTACACTATCTAGTGGATTGTTGATAAGGTTTTAAAGGTTCCTTTTGAGGGTCGTTTAAGCCCTTATTTGATCACTTTGTATCCGTTATTGCTTAATATCGTTCCTTTTCACTTTTTAGGTCTCTTGAAGGCAAAATGTTGGAATGACACTTATTTGGACGAAAAGGCGCGAATATCTGAAGAAAATGGCCAAAGTCATAATCGAGACACTCAAAGTCATTGAAAACATAAGGTGATGGCGTCCACGGCTTATACGCGACGCCGTCGGAGGATTTTGTGACGGGACGAAGCCAAAACTCCTATTTTCAAGTGACGACGTCAAGTTATAAAAGAGTAGGTCGTCGCAACTCGGACGGCCTAGATGCAATCCGACGACGTCGAAGTCAAGAGGATGGCGCCACAAGTATAAGGTGACGCCGTCGCAAGTCTAACGTGGCCAAGACGAAACCCTAATGACGGCGACACGGCGGCCACAAAACAAAAGGTGGCCGTCGCAGATGTAATCTTATATATAGAATCCGAATTTTTCAAGATTTGTGTGTAGTCTTTTGGAGTAAAACCTAAACCGAACCAAGGCTGTCTTTGCACAGATTTTAGGGTTCCAAACCCTATATTACATCAAGATAAGTGTTTTACTTCATTAATACAATTATGTCTTTGATTATTGTGTGTATGCTTGCATGTTCTCCATGTCCCGCTAATTTACTTGTGTGTTTGCTTAGGAATATGAAACTTAATTATTGAATATTGATTGGTTGTCTCTTATCTTAGTTGATTAATGATCTAGTAATGCGATAGGTCATTCGTTGTGTACTTAATGCTTGATTAAATCTTTGTGAACCTTAGAATATAACTCCTTGAGTAGTTGTAAGCTAAACCATCAAAAGAGTGCCTTAGAGTAAGAGTTTATTATCCCTAGTGGGTTTTGTAGACGAGACCCTTTGGTAAGTTCAAAGAGTTGGGAGAAACGATACCCTACAACTTTAGACACACAACGCAACTAAGAATAAGGACGTGACAATTCAACCACCAATAAGAGATAATTAAGGAGTAGTAAAACCTAAGTAAACACATCTTTAAACTATCATACGAGCACACAATAACTAGACATAGACTACATACACCTTAGATTAGATAATTAAATAAGTAGAGTAATCGGTAGCAATACCAACCCCCCAAATCCAAACCCCGAGATTCGTACCTTTCCTTTCCTTAAAAAATATAAAAAGATAACAAATAATCTTCCTCAACCCCAACCTTAGCATAGTAACTTCTCACTAGCATTCTTATTCCCTTAGAGAACGATATCAATACACGTGGCTTACCCTAATACTACACTACAACGATTAGGTTCACTGCCTAGGGTGTTGAAAAACTTGCTCGATGAAAAGGAAGTTCCTTTGACCCCGAACGACGCGTGTAGCGTTATCAAGTTTTTGGCGCCGCCGGGAATAGAATAGCTAGTTAGTAGTCCACTCGCTTAGGTTTCTTTACTTGATTCCTATCCAAGAAACTTTTCTCATTTTAGCTTCCTTGTAGTCTATTCCCTTCTTTGTGTTTGTGTTCAGAAACCCTTTTCATTTGTCGCCATGGCAAGTGAAGTTGCATTTGAATCACTAACAAATGAGGAATAATTGAATTTCAAAGTGGGTTGGTTTTTATTGTTCTAATGAATTTGTGAGTGATCTTAGAGATATCCAAAAGGAGACAGTGTAAGGTTGGATGGATTTGATATATTTTGTGCTTGTGTGGCTTCTATTCAACAATCGTTGTTAGGATCAACTCCTTTTAGTGAGGCCATCTGGAAAAAATTTGAGAAAAGCCTCCTAAGCATAAACCATCAGTTGAATGATCTTAGGCATCATGATCAAAAAGACCTACTTTTTAAGAACATGGAACCTAAACCCGAAAAAGATTGTGAGATGGTTATAGTTGAACTGCCTAGTTGCATGCGTGGGATAGATTTCACCAAAACATATGACACGCGTGAGGAATCCTTTAGGCAAACAGAACATAGTGATCGAATTTTTGAGAATGATTCTTATGAATCGGACCAAGAATTTGAAATGGCTAGAGAAGGATTTGAGATACTTAGGATTGTATTTGGGTTAGTGTAAGATATTAGTTATCACATACACATCAAACCATAACACAAAGTGGCGTATGAATGAGGTTCTAGAGAGAGAAAGTTAGAGGTTTAGGGAACTTAGTGAGAGAAAGTGAAAGATATTATTATGAGTTCCAACTCTACCTTGGAAGGTAGAGAGTATTTATAGTCTTACATAAATCGCCACACATCGGGTCGTGGATCGGGCATACAGGTGGGTAAAGACCCGTCCGTCCTCCACGGTGTTACTAAACTAAATACTACTTAACTTAAAAGAACTACGACTACGAGCTTTCTACAATTACATATACTTGAGGTAACCGACTCTTTAATACCTGGAATTTCTAATTCCTAACAATCTCCCCTTAAGGGAGGTCACCTCAATCATGTACCAAACTTACATTGAATACAAATAAATATTACATTAACAATTGATCTTGCATTCTTGATGTAGTCCTTTACTCCTAAGCTCGTAGACATTGATTCTTCACATTGCATGTTTGGTTACTTCAAGTGGAGGTCTTTCACTGATCCACGTGATAATAATTTTGAGCCATCTTTTGAGATCATCACTATCTAAAATCTCGAGACATCCTTTGTGGTGTTGGTATTATGTGATGTTGTGACTTTAGGACCGACATGCTCACATTTCGGATCATGATATCTTCTCATCGAGTAGCGGAAGCTTTAGTTGATTCATGATATTGGCGGCAGTAGCGAAGCATGGAGTGTAAATATCGAGTCATTGATGCACTAATCATGATTTCTTTTGAGTTGAATGTGTTAAGTGAGCATGTGGCTATGGATTGACCGCTTCATTCGATCACCGCAAACGCCGCGCACGCATACGCCTGCTAGCAATAAATCGCACGAAAGTGTCTTTGATCACTTCGTTGAATTGAGGTACACGCCCACGGTTCCCCGTTGATCAAGACATGTACCGCCTGTGATCGTGTATAATTCAAGAATTTCCTTGACAGGTTTCGCAATGCTCTAAATGTTCTCAAACCGGAACATCTCAAAGAAGACAACACGGAGTGAGTGAACCAAATAATTTTAAGTCCACCGATTGATGAAAAGAGATTTGAAAAACAATCGTGTATTGCTCAATAAAATTGTTTTTGCAATACAACGAAGGTTTTATTGAAAATCAATTATCAATCATAAAAACACCTTTTGGTTGAAAATGAGTACACGGTCGATGTGCTAAAGAAAAGAGTTGTTAAACACAAAGACCGGTTTTCAAAGGTATCCGTCAATCCATAACCTGAACCAGATTGATCCAAGAGATTGAATCGCCCATTGTTTCGCTCGGTTGTCACGTGGTTGATCCATATAATAGATCTCACATGCCACCTACCGTGAGCTTGTTTGATGTTGGCTCCGAAGGCTTTCCATCTTCATTGTGAATATGTATACACATCACTCGGATGTTCGCAATACCACAAGGATAATGCGAGGACTCAAGATATAATCTCTTTCCACATTGAGTGAAACGAGAGTCTTCATTGAAAGTGTCCTAATGAGATTTATTGATGATCTCGTGGCTCTAGACTCAATTTGTGCATATTTGGATCCTGTGTCGGAGACTAGGAGAGGGTCTCCTTCTTCAATATCAACAATCTCTAAGAGAAAGTCGATAGATAATGTCGGTTCCCGTGAGAATGAAACAAGCCCTTTTAAGAGGAACTTGAGTGGTTTGGAAAGTTGAAGTGCGGTCGCCATCGGGTCCATGACGCCTTGTCTTCAATACCGATGTTACCATCGGTAGCATATGAAGTGAACCCGGTTTACGCCCTAAGGTTGAATAACTTGAGGGCTATTTGTTTTCACCCTTTTCTCATTCAATTCTTTTTAATTCTTCAACCCTTGATTGCTTACCGAGACTTCATAGCAAGAACCTTGTTGGGTTTGTTCCAAGCTTGCTCTATCTCGCCCCCACTCTTCCCATATCTCACTTTTCTCCTTTATCATCATACCTAAGGACTTCTACACTAACTAGTGGATTTTCCTGGTAGATCCTTCCGGTTCGGCGGATCATGGGAACCAATACCTAACCTTATCATCCTTATATCACCGTACATAAAGTAAAGTTGGTCGGTCAATTTGGTATTGTTCATCCGCCATTGGAACCAATTGAAAACCATTTGAAAATCAATCCAGATACTTGTGATATATTATCAAAACATTTTGTACCGAATTGTTTTGATATTTTTAGAACAAGTGCTCCCCTCAACATGTGCATCAAATGTTTGAAATCGTTTTGCACACGGAGGCAAGAGGAAGAATTTACTTCTTTGATTACCATTTTCTAAAGATATCAACATCACTTCCCGATCAAATCAAGAAGATAAAGCATTTCCGGAAGGATGAGGTTTTCATGATTTTGCTCCCCTCAATATGTGCCTCGAGATTTTGAAAAGAGTTTTGCACATACTAGAGGAACCCGCACATTGAGATAAATGATCACGTTTCAAATCATAGGTTTAAGATAGATGCTCCCCTCAACATGTGCATTGAAAATTTGAAATCGTTTGTCACATGTGGGAAGGACAAAGATGTACATCCTTATAAAACCATTTACCGAATTATTAGTTTAAATCCAATTTAAATCACACATTCTCCCCGACACAATTATCAAATCATTTGAGATTTGTGACTTATAGATTTAAATTGATTTTGAAAGCTTTTAAGGAGAATTGTGACTTGATTATGAAAGCGTTTTAAGCGATAAGGATCGGATTTAAGACTTTAAACTCCATTGATAAAACATGCATGTACATCTTTTGAAAACAATTTAATGCCAAATAACTTTTAATTTAATTGAAATCATTCTCCCCTCAATCAATGACATAGGTTGTTGATTGAGAGATAGAGATTTTGACAAATAAGTCCTCGATGATTATAAAAATAGAGACCGAGTTATTTTTCAAAGCATTTAGTTTTCAAGCAGATAAATGTTTATAGAATCGAGCATGGTATTTGAAAACATGGTAAAACATGGCTCGTTTTTCTTTTAAAAACCGGTTATTGCTCGAAAATGACAATAAACCATAGTTTCTCTTTCTCTCAATTTTTTTTTTTTTTTTTTTTTTTTTTTTTTTAAGAATTGAACAACATCTAAAGTCCGTGTCATTCTTTGAATGACAAAGACAAAGATCGTAGATATTATCGAACCGAGAAAAACATGACAAAATGACAATATTTTTGAGGGTTTTTCAATTTTTCAAATTTTTATGGATTTTGAAAGTTTTATATTTTCTATTTGATTTTGAAGGTTTTATAATTTTGTATTTTGTTTTTCGAATAGATATATACAAGAGATAGATGAAGATAGACCTTTACTCCTCGTCTTCCTCCTCGAAGACGTTTGAGTGTTCTCGTTGAAGGCTTTTCAAGCCAAGACGTGGAAGAATAAACTCAAAACGTTCTCTTGGAAGAGCTTTGGTGAAGATGTCGCTAACCGATATTCGGACCTCACAAAATAGAGTTCCACCACACCTTTTTCCACTTGTTCCCCGATGAAATGATGTCGAATGTCGATGTGCTTTACTCTTGAGTGTTGAACGTTGTTGCATGAGAGAGCAATAGCACTTTTATTATCACAAGACAGAGGAATTTTGTTGAATTCAAAGCCATAGTCGATAATTGAGATCTCATCCATAAGATTTGAGCACAACAGATGACATGGCTATGTATTCACCTCTGAGAGGAAATAGAAGTACTCATTTGCTTCTTTGAAGACCACTCACAAGCTTATCACCCAAAATCGAGCACCTCATTTACGTATTTCGACGTGTATCTTGACAACTCGCATGATCAAGATCTGCATAGGCCGTTAGTAACATACCGGTGTCCTTGGTACCAAAGACCCATATTGATGGTTCCTTGGAGATACCGAAGACCCGCTTAATCGCTTCAAGGTGCTTTTTAGTAGGCTTAGCACGGTATCTAGCACACATGCAAACAATGAACAAGATGTCTCGGTCACTAGCGTTGAGGTACATCGTGGATCTAATCATCCGCGATATTTCGTTTGATCAATCATGATCCCCGAGTGGTCCTCATCTAGTTTGGTTCGGTCAATCATGGGGGTGTCAACAGGTCACTTGAATCAAATCCAAATTTCTTTAAGATCTCTGTTGCATATTTAGATTGATTTATGAAAATGCCTCCGGACTTTGTGAAATTTGTAATCCCAAGAAAATGACATTTGTCCCATCATTGACATTTGAAATTTTGAACTCATTTCATTGAAAACGATCACATTCCATTGGGTGCATCGAGGCAAAAATAATATCATCAACATAAATTTGAACATGAATTAAATGTTTGCACGACTTCTGGTGAACAATGTCGGATCAATCGCTCCTTTCTTGAATCCGGTTGATAGAAGAAACTTTGATGATGTATCATACCATGCCCTTGGAGCTTGCTTTAAACCGTAAAGAGCCTTCTTCAAACGATAAACGTGTGTAGGATGCTCTTGATTCACAAATCCTTCAGTTACCGACGTGAGCGACTCGCTTTAAGATCTCCGTTCGTAAATGCCGTCTTCACATCCATCCGATAAACTACCATGTTCTTACTAGCAAGATTAGCCGTGAAGATTACGATTGCCTCGATTCGAGCAACAGAGCAAAAGATTCTTCAAAGTCAATACCTCCTCTTGACGGTATCCTTTAGCAACTAATCGAGCCTTGTTCTTCAACACATCACCATGCTCATCGAGTTTCACTTTGAAGATCCATTTAAGAGCTATAATCATAGCATACCTGGAGCGGTACTAATTCCCATACATCAAGTCGATCAAACTCATGAATTTCATCTTGCATGGCATTGAACCACTATCTTCATTCATGGCGGTTTTAACATCTTTGGTTCGATCTTAGATAGTACGGAGTTGAAGAAGCACCATAAGGCATCGGTTGCAAGTTGTTTCCGTGTTGATACAGACGAGAGGATTTCCAATGATGTTGTCAAGTGGGTGATCGTGAGTCCATTTTCTAAGGTGTTCATGTGGCGGTTGTTGAGGGACCGAGGTAGCGAGTCGATGTCTCCTCAAGAAGATGGTTCGATGATGATTCGAGGAGCAAATATGTTTTCAAATGGAACATCTTCGTGGGTAGCAAAGGGATTAACTTCATCATTGATGCGTAAACATTTCCATGATGTACATTTGAAGAATGATGATTTGTTGATGAGATCAAGGATCGCAGCAGTGCTTCTTAACTTAAGGATATTGAGACCGAGGATTGACTTCATTTATGTGAATATGAGCATCCTCTCGTTGTAGGGATCAACACCTCATTAGTAATTGAATCATACAGTTCATCAAACATAGGATCAAACAATTTCTTTAAATCATCTTGAGATGGAGGTACATATGGAGTTTCTTGAGAAGAGTTAGGAACTAGGGATGACCCAATGGGACTGTTTTGAAGTGCGGGTCCCGTTTGGAATGTCCAGAGCCATTTGACCGTCACTCATCAAACGTAACGTGAATTGTTTCCATGATATTTCGGGTTCTTTTGTTGTAGATTCGGTATCCCTTTTTGTTTGGTGCATATCCTACAAATACTCCAATGTCGACTTTAGCCCTAAGTTTGCCTAAGTCTTGACCCTCATTAGTTGGATAACACAATGCACCAAACACACGAAGGAAAAGAGATTAGGTTTTCTGTTGTGGACAAGTTCATATGGAGTTATTCCATGAACAAGTGTGAATCGTGGAACGATTTTGTGTGTAGCATGCAGGGCAATTGCTTCACCTCGAGAAACATTGGAACCTTTGAATAAATCAAGATTGTTCTAGCGGCTTCAACAAGAGTTCGATTTCGTCTTTCAACTACACCGCTCGTTGAGGGGTTCGTGGAACACTTCTTTGATGACCGATTCCAACGCTTTCATAGAATTCACTCGCTTGTTTGTTGACAAACCGGCCCATTGTCTGCTCGATAATTCGACGGTTTTGTTAAGTCGAACTGCAATTGTTTGATGAGTTTGATGATGATATCGAGTTTCATCCTTTGTCCTTAAGAACTTGACCCGGTGAATCTAGAGTAATCATCAACCACAACTAACACATATTTCTTCCCAAAGATATTCTCGCACCCTCATTGGTCCACATAAATCCATATGAAGAACTTCTATGATGAGTTAGTAGGTTTGGGTTTATGGGCATACTTGCTTTTTCCCAATTGACATGTCGAACAAAGATGATCCTTTTCGTACTTGAGTCTAGGTAAACCTACAACTAAGTCCTTTCGGTGAGATCATTGATGGTGCGAAGTTCGTGTGATTGAGACGACGATGCCATAACCATGACTTTGTTTTAGAAGCCTTTGATAACAAGCGATTGGAGATAACCTCATCATGTCATCGATGGAGATGGTGTAAAGATTTGAGCCACGAGTTCCTTTTAACAGTTCCTTACCATTAAGATCTCTAACAAAGTGTATGTTTTCGAAGGCTACTTCTAGATCGAATCACGTAATTGACCAACAGAGAAATGATTATGACCCAAACCTTCCACATAGTAAACTCTAGAGATGACACTATCACCAACAACGTAATCTCCATAACCCATAATAGCAATCGAAATGATCATTACCGAATCTAACGGTCCGATGAATTTGCTCACGAAGTTCATGAGTGAGACCGGTCTCCAAATATATGCTTGGAACGGCTGAGTCCGGTACCACGTAATCGATTTGAACGATCTGCAGTTGAACACGAACAAGAATGGATAATCGGATAATTGGGATCCCCATGCAAGAATGGGTTCCATTTGGTTAGTAGCAACAGTTGGAACACCCACATCGTAAATAGAAGCATTCATATCGAAAGTGAGGCAATGGAATCATTGTGAATAGATGCGAGACTAGTGTCGTCAGATAGCCTGCTCACGTGTGATCACTTCTTAAGGAATAGTTCTACCAAGAGGCATCCATTTTCTAGTGGGCATTATCTCGATTAGTCTTATGACCAACGTGTATCCAATAAAAGCCTATTTTATCGAATGTTCTTCCCGTGGGTTTCCATCGCTTTTCTAACTTTCTTCGTTTTGCCTTTTAGCCTTTTTCGCTTGAATTTTAGCATTAACAATATTAATCTGGACAATTAACATCATTAGCGTAACATTAACACCACATTCATGATTAGAAAGTAAATCAAGTAGACATCAAGGCAAGGTTTGCAAATAGTATCGTAATGAATTAATTACAAGACGCCTATGGCTAATACTAGAATCAACACGATTCGTTTTATTCAATTCAAGCTTAAAGTTCCTAGATTGTTCTTCTACTCTCTTCCAAAGGCACATTCTTAGCTTGAGAGGTCCTATCATTCCTTGTATTGTCTTGAGACTTTGACCTGCTCCTTTAATGTCACCGATTACTCTGTAGAGGAATGGGAACATTAGTTGGTTTAACTACTCTTTGCATCACCGCTTAGATGTCTTTCGATCCGAACTACATGCAGTGCACTAAGGTTCACTTTCTTAAAACTAGAGGTACCGAGATTTGTACTCCTAGAAGGCACACTTGAGTTCTCTTTCTTAGCATTGACAGATCCGAATCGAACTACTTAAAGGCACACTACGGTTCACATTCAAAACATTGGGAATAGAATGCATATCATACTTGGCATTTGGCATCGAGCATGGAATCAAAGGGTTAACTCTCTCACCTAATGTCTTTGGGCATATTGTGATCAAGCATTCTAAGATTTCTTGAGATCGTTTGGCATATAAGCATGCATGTCCAATTGCATCATCATGAGGTTTCTCTAGCTTATCCTCTTCAACAATCTCATGTAGACATTCTAAGCAATCCTTAAGAGATGAGAAATATGTTTGAATAGCAAGTTTGTTGTTCCTTAGATGAGGAGGGACATATGTCATGCATAAAGCATATTTATTACAAGAGTGAACCTTTGATACACCATTCTCCCATTGGTCATTGGCATTTTCCTTTTACCGACTC